>JAVGWX010000019.1:10233195-10553195 GCA_036924085.1 Ariolimax columbianus | reverse complement strand
GTCCTGTTCGGAACTGAACGATCCGACTTTGATCTCATCTATGTAGTTTATTTATGTCTTCGTTACTTTTCGGATGTGACATTTCGCTAAATACACTGCGACCTGTTATTTCTGTCGTCACCTGTTCAACCAGATTCCCCTGAAATTATTCTTAATAATTCTTTTTACTGTGTGGGTACTGCAAAGTCTATCCTATTGTTGTTTGAAGACTCCTATTTTTACAAATTTGTCAGCCATCTCGTTATTCTGGTAGCCTGCTACGTGCAGGGATAGGTTGCAAGGTGAAATTAACGGGGACGGCGTGGGCTAGTGGTTAAGTGACACGGCTCGCAACCAGAAGGTGCTGGGTTCGATCCCCATCACAGCACCGGCCGATACCTCGGGGAAGCAACCCCTTAGAAAACGCAAAACGAAGCAGACCATTACATAAAATGCATGCTGAAGTCGGATGCACTGGGCCGTCATGCGCAAAATAAAAACCACAGTGCAACGCACACCGTCTTGCGGATTAGAGAAATAAGGCGAACGCAAAAAATAAAACAAACAAAAAAACCACCAAAACAAACCAGACTTACACCCCTGGCTATGTCAAGTATATCATACCTCACTTTGTTCCATAAGCAGATAATAATACCATTTCTAAGAACCTATCTCCAACGGCACGCCCAAGTTATTAATACATTTACTTAATCTTATGGGCCGTAGTTCTTGCAGCCACATTTAATATAGGTCTATAAATGTCAAAATTACAAAAACAGTTCTTGTTCATCGTCCCCATTTTTCTTCTAGCTAGGCTCAAGCGGTTTATTACTCCGCTGCGTTAGGACAAGTGCCACGTAGGGTGGTTAACGGATGTGCAAGTCCATCTTAATAGACTACAACACTAGAGCAAAGTAGATCCGCAATCTGCTAGGCGCCATCTATGCTGCTCTAAACAAACCACCTAACTATGGCCGGTGTTATGCCATGCCACTTAGTCGCTTCCTACGATATGCTATCTGTGGGGAAGTAGTGCTATTCTTGTCCTTATCATACACAAAGACCCCGGTGGACCACTCGACCAAATTCATTTACCCATTCTTATCCTCCCTAGTATGACTGTGTTTAACGTGTATTTGTGCTCAATAAATAAAATGATAGTAAGGTTGAAACAAAACGAAACACACATACAAAATGGGAAAGAGAACATACTGGCTACACAAAAAACGATGCCTTTTACCAGTTGAACAGAAGAGGGCAGGTCGTGGTCTTAAGACTTCGCACAGGCCACAACAGACTGAGGTACCACCTATTCAATAAATTGAAGATAGATGGCACTGACGAATGCTTGTGTGGTACCGGGAAAATGACCGCTGAACATTTGCTGCAAAATTGCCCGACATACGAGGATCAGAGAGAGCAGATGTGGCCATCACCAGTGGCAACACTAGACAAGCTCTATGGCAGTGCCGACAGCCTCAGGATGACCGCTGCTTTTTTCGAAAAAATACAGGTTGACGTCTCACAGCTGACGAAGAAGAAGAAGAAGAAGACAATAAATAAAAGGATAGTAAGGCGGAAACAAAACGAAACACACATGACCTTTATTAGCAAAAGTATTGTTTGAAAAAGCCCCCACCTCATCGACTGAGGCCGGAAATTGGAACAATAGATAGCAGCACAGCAGCAGCTGACTAACATTGAAGACGAAATGGTGCGACAAGATCACCCAATGTGAAACTTATGGGAGGAAACAGGGAAAGTACCAGTGGAGCATGAAATACAGAGAAGGCGGTAGCAAGGGATAGACCACACATTACTGAAACCAATGAATAACATTACCAGACAAGCTCTGTTCTAGAATCCACAAGGCAAGCGATATGACACATTCCAAACGCTTCTAAGGTCTGTTCGTCCTTTTTATTTATAGTTTATATTGCGGAGTGGTACCGTGCAACAGGCCAGATGTGTGTGGTGATTAATTTTATATGCAGCTCAATGTGTATGTTAGAAGATATTGTTTCTCCAGGATGACCTTTTTTATACTGCGATCCAAGATCTGATTTTAATCTCACAACGGTCGTCCTCTGTAATTATTTGTCCCAAATATGAAGACCTTTGCGTGTGTTCTATGGTATGCGCTAGCTAATATTTACTCTTTGTGTTTGTTTGTCTAGCATATCACATTATCTCCTGCGCCAATCTGGCATGTATGCTGTTTGAGAAACAGCCACCAAAATTGTGTGTGCATCCCGATTCATTACTGTGCTGTACCATAGTAGACCTGGGTCTTATGTGAAACCGTCTTGTCATCGTATAGGTGGGCGGCCATGATCGTGTATAATTTAACAATAAGGCCAGTAACACGTCGTGTCCATCTGTTGTCAGGCATGAGTACCACTTGATCACCCGTCGAGAATACTATTTCTACGACTTTAAGAATGGTTTCATGTCGAATTGCCTTATTTCGGATCTCCTCCCATATCGATATATTTAATGCAGGCCATTCCATTGCTAGTTGGATAATTCGGAGGTTTTCAGCATGCTTCGTACAGTTGTCCCACTTTACAGTCATAAAACATGCTTGGAATGACCACGGAGTTAAAGGCGTGTGCTGTTTGATGAAAGTCATCGGTGTTACCAGAAGAGACAGAATGCGGAATGACGACATTCAAAGTATGGTCCGCACTACGTCTTGTGCCGAATACATTTCCAGGCAGAAAATAAGTTAGTTTGGTCACCTCATGAGAATGCACCCTCATCAACTTCCACTGATGGCTTACAATGCTGGTAGATCTGGCTACAGGGCAAGAGGGCGGCCGCGAAGTAGATGGATAGATGACATTAGAGTGATTGTGCAACGATAAGGGCTCACATTGACCGACGCAACGCACTTGGCGAAGGATAGACGACTCAAGCTCCCCATGACGCTAAACGGCACAAGTGGAAAGAAAACTAACTAACTAACTAACTAGCTCTTACTATGGTGTCTTTCATCTATTGAAGCTAATGCTTTATGTAATTGAAGCTGTGCTAAGCCGCTACTCCTCACCTAGAGATTTCGAGATCAATATTGTGGGTGGTACTTGTTCTTGTTTCAGCCCAGATTGATGTAGGAGCTGACATCTTGAACGATGATATCCTCCAGCTTGACTTCCTGCTGTAGACAGGGGCATTTCTCCGACATTGTGTTTCATATTTTGTTAATCTTAAGATCACCAGCTCAGCTGACCTCATTAAAGTCGCTCAAGGATTGTTGGGCCTCGCCAATAACCTGACTCATGAGCAAATTGGCGTCTGCTAACCGTAAATGCGTGAGATTTCGTCATCTTCACGCCTCTATCGACCCATTGTAACTGTTGTAAGATCACTTCCAGAGCTGATGTAAATATATTTGGAGAGATAATGTCTCCCAGGAAAATTTCACTTTTACCATGGTTTTTGTTTTTGCTGGATTTAACTTCATTACAAATACCTTGATAATGATTGTTGTGAGTAGATATTGCAATGATTTCTCTCTTTCTTCTTTTATGGTTTGATCATCCACAATTTGAATGCACATGTTCTTTCACAATTTATCTTACGTTCACGTTGCATTTTATGGAAGTTTTTGATAGGGAAAAGTAAGTAGCATGATTAAAAGAATCCATGATTGAAAGAATCCATGATTGAAAGAATCCATGATTGAAAGAATCCATGATTGAAAGAATCCATGATTGAAAGAATCCATGATTGAAAGAATCCATGATTGAAAAATTCGCGGATAACGCAAAACTATGCAGTATTGTCTCATCTAAAGCAGAAGTGGATATACTAAAGTCGGATTTAAATAAAAATTATAGAATGGTCTGAGGGCTAGCAAATGTAGTTTAATGTAGATAATGTACAGTCATCCACATGGGTAGATCCAATATGGAACATAATAACAGAATAGACGAGAACAATTTTATAAAGATAGAAAAAGAAAAAGACCTAGGGGTTACAAGAGATCATACAGGTAAGGTGAGGGAGTAAGTCCAGGTAGCAGTGAAAAAGGCAAACATATGATAAAAAGAAATACCAAAGATAGAAGCAAGGAAGTGGTAGTCAAACTGTATAAAGCATTAGTTAGACATAGATTGGATTACTGTTTACATGTGGAGTCCTTATCGTAGAGGGGATATACAAATGCTGGAAAGGATACAAAGAAGAGCACCAAGACTGATAGAAGGATTGTTTTATTCTGTTCTTGTTTTTCTGTCTGTTAACGTTCTTGTCTTTTCTGACCATTCTGGTTTGTTTTTTTCTGTGTAACACCTTATTTAATAATCATTAAAATATTATTAAAATTCTCATTGTTCGCTCTTATTTTTGTTGGTTATTGCTATTTTATCTACGTTCTCTGTCCTTTTGATTCCTTTTCATTTTGCTTTTATTTCTTTGTCCAAAGGCTTCATTCGCACTACCATTTCTTCTACGTGCATTATAAATATTGTTTGTGTTTGATCTATGGAAACATTTTTACCTGCTCTATTCATTTTAGATCAACTTCTTTTTATATTCGCCAACGAAGACTGCGATGGCTTGGCAATGTCTGTCGCATGGAAGACGGTCCAATCCCCAAAGATATTCTCTGTGGGCAAGTGGCATGTGGTAAAAGAACAGCTGACCGACCACAGCTGAAGTTCAAAGACGAATGTAAGCGGGACATGAAGGCTCTGGATATGGATATGACATCTTAAGAAGACATAGCTGCAGACCGATCCAAATGGAGATGCAACCTGAAGAGCTGGACAAAAATAAGCTCGTCCAACACAGAAGCGTACAGACGCCGCAAGGAAAATGAAAACAAAAAACTCAGTAGAGAGTTCAAGGTCGCATCAACCTATAGTAGTCATGACTGAAAAAGGGCTTTTACTAAGTCAGAACATTGGCATTAGATTATAGTGTACCAGTCGTTGGAACATTAGTATTATATTATAGTGTACCAGTCGTTGAAACATTAGTATTAAATTATAGTGTAACAGTCGTTAGAACATTAGTATTAAATTATAGTGTACCAGTCGTTGGAACATTAGTATTAAATTATAGTGTACCAGTCGTTGAAACATAAGTATTATATTATAGTGTACCAGTCGTTGGCACATTAGTATTATATTATATTGTACCAGTCGTTGGAACATTAGTATTATATTATAGTGTACCAGTCGTTGGAACATTAGTATTATATTATAGTGTACCAGTCGTTGGAACACTAGTATTAGATTATAGTGTACCAGTCGTTTGAACATTAGTATTATATTATAGTGTACCAGTCGTTAGAACATTAGTATTATATTTAGTGTAGCAGTCGTTAGAACATTAGCATTATATGATGGTGTACCAATCGTTAAAACATTAGCATTATATTATAGTGTGGGGAACTGAGATGCTAGTCTGGTAAAGCACAACTTACTAACTAGGACGTCGCGTCGGGGTCAGTTACATTATACCTACCGAAATCACTAAATCTATTCCATGTGGCGCTCCCTGGATATATTGGTTCAACGAGCCTTCAATCGGTGGGGATTAAAGACCATGCATTTGTGGGGATTAAAGAACATACAATCAGTGGGGATTAAAGAACATACAACCAGTGGAGATTAGAGAACATTCAATCAGTTAGGATTACAGAACATACAATCAGTGGGGATTAAAGAACGTACAATCAGTGGGGATTAAAGAACGTACAATCAGTGAGGATTACATAACATACAATCAGTGAAGATTAAAGAACATACAATCAGTGGGGATTAGAGAACATACAATCATTTAGGATTAAAGAACATACAATCAGTGAGGATTGCAGAACATACAATCAGTGCGGATTAAAGAACATACAATCAGTGGGGATTAAAGAACATACAGTCAGTTGGGATTAAAGAATATACAGTCAGTGGGGATTAAAGAACATACAATCAGTGGGGATTAGAGAACATACAATCATTTAGGATTAAAGAACATACAATCAGTGAGGATTGTAGAACATACAATCAGTGGGGATTAAAGAACATACAATCAGTGGGGATTAAAGAACATACAATCAGTGAGGATTGCAGAACATACAATCAATGGGGATTAAAGAACATACAATCAGTGGGGATTAAAGAACATACAATCAGTGGGGATTAAATAACATACAGTCAGTTGGGATTAAAGAATATACAGTCAGTGGGGATTAAAGAATCTACACAGTGGGGATTAGAGAACATACAGTCAGTGTGGATTAAAGAACATACAGTCAGTGGGGATTAAAGAACATACAATCAGTGGGGATTAAAGAACGTACAATCAGTGGGGATTAAAGAACGTACAATCAGTGGGGATTAAAGAACATACAGTCAGTGGGGATTAAAGAACATACAATTTGTGGGGATTAAAGAGTCTGTAATCTGTGCGGATTAAAGAGCCTGCAATTTTTGCTGATTAAAGAGCTTGCAATCTGTGAGGATTAGAGAAAATTAAATCTGTGGGGATTAAAGAGCCTGCAATATGTGCGGATTGATGAACCTGCTATGCAAACAAAACTCCAGCCATATATCAAGGTCGTTTATGCAGAAAAACAATATGTAAACTGTAGGCAGCATACTAAACAAGGTACGGACAAGTACGAATCTTTCACGCAATCCTTACTTCAAAGGCTTTTATTTCTTCTCAAGCACAATATTATTTTACCTCACACTGATTCCTAACTCTACAGATTTGGGTCACATTTCTACATCAACATACTTGAAATCATCAACATATTTGACTTCATGAACTATTTGACTACGACAGAATACTTGACTACATCAATCCTCTTGACTACATCATCACAATTGATTACATCAAAGTACTTGACAGAATCTATATACTTTGACTACATCAAAGTGCTTAACAGCATCAACATACTTGACTGCATTAAGTAATAGACTACATCAAAATACATTTCTACTTCAAAGTACTTGACCACATTAACATACTTGATTACATCATCACAATTGATTACTTCATCATATTTGACCACATAAACATACCTGACAATGACAGAATACTTGACTACATAAATATACTTGACAATGACAGAATACTTGACTACGTAAATATACTTGACAATGACAGAATACTAGACTACATCAGCATACTTGACTACCCGGTACATCAACATACTAGACTACATCCACATACTTGACTACCCGGTACATAAACATACTTGACTACCCGGCACATCAACATACTTGACTACATCAACATACTTGACTACATCAACACACTTGACAACATCCACACACTTGACTACCCGGCACATCAACATACTTGACCACCCGGCACATCAACATACTAGAATACATCCACATAATTGACTACCCGGCACATCAACATAATTGACTACCCGGCATATCAACATAATTGACTACCCGGCACATCAACATAATTGACTACCCGGCACATCAACATACTTGACTACCCGGCACATCAACATACTTGACTACCCGGAAAATCAACATACTTGACTACATCAACATACTTGACTACTTCAACATACTTGACTACATCCACATACTTGACTACCCGGAACATCAACATACGTGACTACCCGGCACATCAACATACTTGACTACCCGGCACATCAACATACTTGACTACACGGAAAATCAACATACTTGACTACATCAACATACTTGACTACATCAACATACTTGGCTACATCCACATACTTGACTACATCCACATACTTGACTACCCGGCACATCAACATAATTGACTACCCGGCACATAAACATAATTGACTACCCGGCACATCAACATACTTGACTACCCGGAAAATCAACATACTTGACTACACGGAAAATCAACATACTTGACTACATCAACATACTTGACTACATCAACATACTTGACTACATCTACATACTTGACTACATCCACATACTTGACTACCCGGCACATCAACATAATTGACTACCCGGCACATAAACATAATTGACTACCCGGCACATCAACATACTTGACTACCCGGAAAATCAACATACTTGACTACATCAACATATTTGACTACATCAACATACTTGAATACATCCACATACTTGACTACCCGGCACATCAACATACTTGACTACATCAACATACTTGACTACATCAACATACTTGACTACATCAACATACTTGACTACCCGGTACATCAACATACTTGACTACATCAACATACTTGACTACCTGGTACATCAACATACTTGACTACATCAACATACTTGACTACATCCACATACTTGACTACCCGGCACATCAACATACTTGACCACTCGGCACATCAACGAACTAGAATACATCCACATAATTGACTACCCGGCACATCAACATAATTGACTACCCGGCACATCAACATAATTGACTACCCGGCACATCAACATAATTGACTACCCGGCACATCAACATACTTGACTACCCGGCACATCAACATACTTGACTACCCGGTACATCAACATACTTGACTACCCGGCACATCAACATACTTGACTACCCGGAAAATCAACATACTTGACTACATCAACATACTTGACTACTTCAACATACTTGACTACATCCACATACTTGACTACCCGGAACATCAACATACTTGACTACCCGGCACATCAACATACTTGACTACCCGGCACATCAACATACTTGACTACAGGGAAAATCAACATACTTGACTACATCAACATACTTGACTACATCAACATACTTGACTACATCAACATACTTGACTACATCCACATACTTGACTACATCAACATACTTGACTACATCCACATACTTGACTACATCCACATACTTGACTACCCGGCACATCAACATAATTGACTACCCGGCACATAAACATAATTGACTACCCGGCACATCAACATACTTGACTACCCGGAAAATCAACATACTTGACTACATCAACATACTTGACTACATCCACATACTTGACTACCCGGTACATCAACATACTTGACTACATCAACATACTTGACTACCTGGTACATCAACATACTTAACTACATCAACATACTTGACTACATCAACATACTTGACTACATCAACATTCTTGACTACATCAACATACTTGACTACTCGGTACATCAATATACTTGACTACCCGGTACATCAACATACTTGACTACATCAACATACATGACTACATCAACATACTTGACTACATCAACATACTTGACTACATCCACAGACTTGACTACCCGGCACATCAACATACTAGGCTACGTCCACATACTTGACTACCTGGTACACCAACATACTTGACTACCCGGCACATCAACATACTTGACTACATCAACATACTTGACTACATCAATATACTTGACTACATCAACATACTTGACTACCTGGAACATCAACATACTTGACTACCCGGCACATCAACATACTTGACTACCCGGCACATCAACATACTTGTCTACACGGAAAATCAACATACTTGACTACATCAACATACTTGACTACATCAACATACTTGACTACATCCACATACTTGACTACCCGGCACATCAACATAATTGACTACCCGGCACATCAACATAATTGACTACCCGTCACATCAACATACTTGACTACCCGGCACATCAACATACTTGTCTACCCGGAAAATCAACATACTTGACTACATCAACATATTTGACTACATCAACATACTTGACTACATCAACATACTTGACTACATCCACATACTTGACTACATCCACATACTTGACTACCCGGCACATCAACATAATTGACTACCCGGCACATAAACATAATTGACTACCCGGCACATCAACATACTTGACTACCCGGAAAATCAACATACTTGACTACATCAACATATTTGACTACATCAACATACTTGAATACATCCACATACTTGACTACATCAACATATTTGACTACCCGGTACATCAACATACTTGACTACATCAACATACTTGACTACATCAACATACTTGACTACATCAACATACTTGACTACATCAACATACTTGACTACTCGGTACATCAATATACTTGACTACCCGGTACATCAACATACTTGACTACATCAACGTACATGACTACATCAACATACTTGACTACATCAACATACTTGACTACATCCACAGACTTGACTACCCGGCACTTCAACATACTAGGCTACGTCCACATACTTGACTACCCGGTACACCAACATACTTGACTACCCGGTACACCAACATACTTGACTACCCGGCACATCAACATACTTGACTACATCAACATACTTGAATACATCAATATACTTGACTACATCAACATACTTGACTACCTGGAACATCAACATACTTGACTACCTGGAACATCAACATACTTGACTACCCGGCACATCAACATACTTGACTACCCGGCACATCAACATACTTGACTACACGGAAAATCAACATACTTGACTACATCAAAATACTTGACTACATCCATATACTTGACTACATCCACATACTTGACTACCCGGCACATCAACATAATTGACTACCCGGCACATAAACATAATTGACTACCTGGCACATGAACATACTTGACTACCCGGAAAATCAACATACTTGACTACATCAACATATTTGACTACATCAACATACTTGAATACATCCACATACTTGACTACCCGGCACATCAACATACTTGACTACATCAACATACTTGACTACATCAACATACTTGACTACATCAACATACTTGACTACCCGGTACATCAACATACTTGACTACATCAACATACTTGACTACCTGGTACATCAACATACTTGACTACATCAACATACTTGACTACATCAACATTCTTGACTACATCAACATACTTGACTACTCGGTACATCAATATACTTGACTACCCGGTACATCAACATACTTGACTACATCAACATACTTGACTACATCAACATACTTGACTACATCAACATACATGACTACATCAACATACTTGACTACATCAACATACTTGACTACATCCACATACTTGACTACCCTGCAAATCAACATACTAGACTACATCCACATACTTGACTATACGGCACATCAACATATTTGACTACATCAACATACTTGACTACATCCACATACTTGACTACCCGGCAAATCAACATACTAGACTACATCCACATACTTGACTATACGGCACATCAACATACTTGACTACATCAACATACTTGACTACATCAACATACTTGACTACATCAACATACTTGACTACATCAACATACTTGACTACATCAACATACTTGACTACATCAATATTCTTGACTACAACAACATACTTGACTACATTAACATATTTATCTACTTTAACATATTTATAGACATCAACATATTTATTTACACCAAAGTATTATTTAGTGCCTATGCTGAGATGGTGATAGGAAATGCTGCTAAAAAAATGCAACAGATCTAATACGATCAATAGAGAAAGAATCCAATTCGATGATGGAGATGCCATTATTGAAGGAACAGAGAATTTATTTCAGAAACCTCTCTCCAAGATCAACGATACAGCAGTGACATTTGGCATGAGATAAGTGCAAGCAAAACAAAAACCACGATGATAAGCAAACACACCTACATAATAAACATTAGAATAGAGAGGCAGACCATTTAACAAGTGCTGAGGTTTACATATCTGGAACAAATAATCACATAGGATGTCCATTCAATCATATCATATAGCATGTCCTTTGTAGAACGTCGCTCCCATCACAGTCTGTCTGAAAGAAACTCGTTCCCTTGCCAAAACACCAGCCTCCGCCAGTCATACCCAGGCATTCGTGGATATCTTGGTGCCATAGTCTTCTTGGTCTACCCCTTCCTCTTTTGCCTGGCACCATACCTTCCATCACCGTTCTCTCAAGACCGTTGTGTCTCTTGATGTGACCAAAGTATTTGCATTTTCTAGACTAAATGAAATTGATAAACCAGTTCTCCTCTATGCTCAACTCTTGCGAATGTCTAAATTTGTTTTTTTTCTCTGTCCAGGGTATTTTGAGGATCTTTCTGTAACATTTTGACTCGAAAGATTCGATTCTTTGTCTAGAAGTTTTGATAATCGTCCATGATTCACAGCCATAAGCTGCCACATTAAAAACACAGGCTCTCAAGACTTTTACTTTTATCATTTTGTTTGTGCCCTGCCAGAATTTCTTCAGGCTGTTGAGTCTCTGCATTGCCATAGCTAGTCCTCTTCTGATTTCTTACGAGCAGTCGCCATTTTTGTCAATTCTGGAGCCCAGATATTCAAAATGTGTGACCTGAGCTATTTCCTCACCACCCATTTGGGAAGTTGAAATCAGTACTAGGGTCGCAGTATCAAGAAAAGTAGTTCCGGGAAAATCATAAGCTTCTAACATCAAGTAACATCAATAGTGAGCTGTGTAAACAAATAATCACTACACATATCTGACCAATAGAACTGGTCGGCTCTGAAACGTAGATCCTAAAAGACAGGATGAATGTTTTAGAGGCGTTTGAGATGTGGCGCTATCACAGGTGCAAAGTGTGAGAAATGCAATCAAAAAAACTGTTAAACGAGAACGTGTTTAAGGATATAGGATATAGATAACTAATGAAAAATATACAAAACGTACATTGTCTTGGCTTAGCAGCAATTTTAGATGTACTACTGAAAATACTGGGTCAAAATTCGGGGAGTGGCGGGAGTGGGTGGAGATGAGGGCTTCAATGAAACATGTACATCACAAAGACATAGAAGATCTTCCTGGTGCAGATTTATGATTATGGTGAAATCTGCCGAGAACAGAAGACAGTAGCGCGAGATGATCAGATTTCAACACGAATCTCTGGACTAACAAAGGACAGTGGGGTGACATTATCAAACGAATTCAACACCAATCTCCGGACTAACAAAGGACAGTGGGGTGACATTATCAAACGAATTCAACACCAATCTCCGGACTAACAAAGGACAGTGGGGTGACATTATCAAACGAATTCAACACCAATCTCCGGACTAACAGAGGACAGTGGCGTGACATGATCAGAAGACTTCAACACCAATCTCCGGACTAACAGAGGACAGTGGCGTGACATTATCAAACGAATTCAACACCAATCTCCGGACTAACAGAGGACAGTGGCGTGACATTATCAAACGAATTCAATACCAATCTCCGGACTAACAGAGGACAGTGGCGTGACATGATCAGAAGACTTCAACACCAATCTCCGGACTAACAGAGGACAGTGGCGTGACATGATCAGAAGACTTCAACACCAATCTCTGGACTAACAAAGGACAGTGGCGTGACATTATCAAACGAATTCAACACCAATCTCCGGACTAACAGAGGACAGTGGCGTGACATGATCAGAAGACTTCAACACCAATCTCCGGACTAACAGAGGACAGTGGCGTGACATGATCAGAAGACTTCAACACCAATCTCCGGACTAACAGAGGACAGTGGCGTGACATTATCAAACGAATTCAACACCAATCTCCGGACTAACAGAGGACAGTGGCGTGACATGATCAGAAGACTTCAACACCAATCTCCGGACTAACAGAGGACAGTGGCGTGACATTATCAAACGAATTCAACACCAATCTCCGGACTAACAGAGGACAGTGGCGTGACATTATCAAACGAATTCAACACCAATCTCCGGACTAACAGAGGACAGTGGCGTGACATTATCAAACGAATTCAACACCAATCTCCGGACTAACAGAGGACAGTGGCGTGACATGATCAGAAGACTTCAACACCAATCTCCGGACTAACAGAGGACAGTGGCGTGACATGATCAGAAGACTTCAACACCAATCTCCGGACTAACAGAGGACAGTGGCGTGACATGATCAGAAGACTTCAACACCAATCTCTGGACTAACAAAGGACAGTGGCGTGACATTATCAAACGAATTCAACACCAATCTCCGGACTAACAGAGGACAGTGGCGTGACATGATCAGAAGACTTCAACACCAATCTCCGGACTAACAGAGGACAGTGGCGTGACATGAACAGACGACGTCAACTCCGTTCTCCAGTCATCCTGATGATGATGCATCTTCAATTTTGTTATTATCATTGCCGTATATACTAAGTATCGATCCACTTCATATATAGATGTGGACACGGCATATTGTACTTTGAAAACATATGTGGCTATTCTATTTATATTGCTCTTTTTAGAAATGTGCGAGCGTTCTTTTTAAAGTGAATTGGACGTCTGTACTGTTCATTGTGTCTCCGCGATGGTTCGACTTTCATAACCATTTTTTAAACCGTTTCTTAAAGTTGTTTGTGGTCGTCCAAATCTTCTAATGTCATCAATACTTTTGGGTATCGTTCTATTTCCCGCGTAATCTTTCCCATGTTGTTGTGTTGGCTTTCAGAAAATATAAAAGTTGGATCGTTAACCTTTTCTTTCCATAGTCTAACCTCCATGTCTTTCTTTGTCTAGCTAGTCACATACCTCCTAGGACAACTCTTAATGCTTCTGCTGAAGTTCCTTTTGAAGCTCTTGCTATTATTGAGGCGGAGAGAGTCTCATTAATAATTGGATGTGTGTTTGAGAATGCCCACAACGAGAAGGATTACTCTTGTGTGCGCCCTGAAAAGGATGTTAAGTTACGGGTGGCAGTAGTTTTCGTCACATCCCGAGTGTGCTGATGAAGGTAGACCAAGGTTCTTCAGGCGGTTGTGCTATGCTTGGCTTCAACTGCGTGTCGCGCACTACTACGGTGTCGTTCAATAATACAGGGATCACGTCGATCCCTCACCTCGCTTGCCAGGCTTCCATGAAAACAGCTAGTTTCCAGGGAGGCTACTAGAAAGCCGAGGTTAGGGTCTTGGCCAGTATGTTTTGCCTGACCCTGACTAACATGTCTGATCAGTATGTTTTGCCTGACCCTGACTGACATGAATGATCAATATATTTTGCCTGACCAGACGTTAGTCTTCCTCCCCTTAACTGGATATAGTTTTACTTTATTTATATTGGCAGATGTGCCATGTGTGTGGCCATGAGATTGTGAACTTGGCGTGCAAACCCAAGGTACAAGGTTCAAATCACGCCGCACTCAATTATCTGTTGACCAAGCTTATTGTAGATAAGTTTTCATGGCATGACCGCTTCTCCTAGGCGATCCAGCTGCAAATGGGTACCTGGCGAAATGAGAGGATCATTTGGAGCCGCCGCATGAGCTGCCGGGTTCGTCCTCTGTCGCTCGCATTTTCAGCAATTGGGGTGGGGGGAGGAGAAGTGGCAGGTTGGGGTGGGATGGCCCGCAGATAAAATGTGTTGCTTTCATAGTAAAATGTTTCTCTAGCAAACAACTTGTGCAAAGTCTTAGTACCTGCACGATATCACTTTCTTTCATTCTTCTTTCCTCTACATCATTCTATTGGACTTGTTTGTTTCGTCTGTGTTTGGTGAATGAACCAGCGTCATGCATAAAAAAGTTGTAGTATATGTTTTTGTTAAATTGTAATAGTAAATAGTTAGACCGTCTAAAAAATGTTCATGTACTGTCCTCTTGAGCTTCAGAAGCAGAACTCCAGGAATGGGTCAAAAGGCTCGATGAAACAGCTCTTGACTATGGTATGGAGTTAAACGCTGGAAATACAAAATTAATGACCAACAACGCCGAGGGCTTCAACAGCAGGATGAAAGCTAATGGTCAGGAACTCGAAGTGATTGACCATCATACATATCTAGGGTCGATTGTCAGTGATGAAGGATCAAAATGTGAGGTGTTGGCCAGAATAGCACA
Organism: Ariolimax columbianus; assembly: GCA_036924085.1. NCBI lineage: Eukaryota > Metazoa > Mollusca > Gastropoda > Stylommatophora > Arionidae > Ariolimax > Ariolimax columbianus. The sequence continues at coordinate 10,537,459 of JAVGWX010000019.1, read as the reverse complement.
GACAATAGCGGCGCTTGCACGGCTTAACAAAATCTGGTAAGATAAACGGTTAGCACTATGCACGAAAATCAGATTAATCTTAACACTGGTCCTGTCAATATTCCTCTATGCTTGTGAGACATAGACAGTTACAGCTGACCTTTAACGAAGGATACAGATGAGATGAGATGTTTCCGAAGACTTTTAAATGTCATGTACAAAGATCGACCTACAAATGAGGAAATACGAGATAGAATTACAACAGCAATAGGGCCTTTTGAAGACCTCTTGGCAACTGTCAAAAGAAGGAAACTCGCTTGGTACGGTCACATATCGAGATCTAATGGTCTTGAAAATACAATCCTCCACGGAAAGGTGCAAGTCAGACGACGAAGAGGCCGTACCAACAAGAGATGGGAGGACAACATAAAAGAATGGACCAATCTCCGACCAGAAGAGGCACAGGCAGCGGTCGCTGAGAAGGGTGGCGTGGTATTGTGAGGATGTCTTCGTGTGTGCCCCAACGACCTCACCGGTTACGGGATGACCTGACCTCTTGAGCTTCAGTTCCTTCCTTCAAAAGCGCCTTTGCTTTCTTTTTATTTCATTGTTTATCTGTATGTCTTGTTTCTGTTTATCTGTATCTGTCTGGTTTATGTTTGTCTGTATCTGTCTAGTTGTTTCTGTTTATCTGTACCTGTCTATTTTCTGTTTATCTGTATCTGTCTGGTTTATGTTTATCTGTCTAGTTGTTTCTGTGTATCTGTATAAGTCTTGTTTCTGTTTATCTGTATCTGTCTGGTTTATGTTTATCTGTGTCCGTCTTGTTGTTTCTATTTATCTGTACCTGCCTTGTTTCTGTTTATCTGTATCTGTCTGGTTTATGTTAATCTGTATGTTTTGTTGTTTCCATGTCAATCTGTTTCTGTCTTGTTGTTTCTGTGTATATCTGTATCTGTCTTGTTATTTCCCTGTCTATCTGAATCGATCTTATTTCCCTGTCTATCTGTATCTGTCTTGTTATTTCCCTGTCAATCTGTATGTCTTGTTATTTCCCTGTCTATCTGTATGTCTTGTTATTTCCATGTCTATCTGTATCTGTCTTGTTATTTCCCTGTCTATCTGTATCTGCCTTGCTGTTTCTGCTTATATGTGTCTGTATTGTTATTTCCCTGTCTCTCTGTATCTGTCTTGTTATTTCCCTGTCTATATGTATTTGTCTTGTTATTTCCCTGTATATATGTATCTGTCTTGTTATTTCCCTGTATATATGTATCTGCCTTACTGTTTCTGCTTATCTGTATCTGTATTGAGTTCGTTGTTTGGTTTTATTTGTTATACTTTCTGAAATGGTGCTCCAGCTGTTGTAGCCGAACAGTTTGAGTGTGGGCCTTTGACCAAGAGCCCGTGCATTTAAGGAGCCGGTAAGAAATTGGTTTGTTTTCTAGTGAAGGAAAACAGAAAAACCAAGTCTTTACAGCGCTTGACGACCACAGAGGCAAACTGATCTTTATTGTGCAGTCCTAAAAATGCACTTAGAACTTCCCCGCTGGACCTCAACAAGGTTTATAAACATCATAGAGATAGATGGTCCTGGTTAGGACTTGTGTTGACCTAGTTTTCTGGTTAGTAGGACATACCAGATGACTAGCACTGGAGTATCTACACAGTTTGAAGTGTTCTACTTACCAAGTTTTCTGGTTAGTGCATTCTTTTTCTGCGTTCGTTCTCAATCTCTCGCTACCAAGCCATGAACAGGGCTTTACAAGTAACAGGATGTAGTCAGAAGAACGGAGTGCGTTGTGTCGCTAGCTTACAGCTTTATCTGCGATATTTGCACCTTTCGGTCCGACACATCCGTCTTCGGCAGTTGGTTAGTGTAGTGTCTGCACATTTTTATGGGGAACTGAGACCCTAGTCTGATGAGGCAAAACATATTGACCGGGACGTCTGTTATAGGAAACTGAGATCCTAGTCTGGTGAGGCACATATACTGACCAGGACGTCTTTTATGGCGAACTGAGACCCTAGTCCGGTAAGGCACAACATACTGACCAGGACGTCTTTATGGGAAACTGAGACCCTAGTCCGGTGAGGCACAGATACTGACCAGGACGTCTTTTATGGGTAACTGAGACCCTAGTCCCGTAAGACACAACATACTTACCAGGACGTCGAGTCAGAGTCAGTCACAATACACTGACCAAGACCACAATCTCTCTTCCATGTAGGGTTTTCTGGAAATAGGCAGTATGGCTCACCGGACTGGCTGACGAGATGTGGACTGGCTGACGAGATGTGGACTGGCTGACGAGGTGTGGACTGGCTGACGAGATGTGGACTGGCTGATGAGGTGTGGACTGGCTGACGGGGTGTGGACTGGCTGGCGAGGTGTGGACTGGCTGACGGGGTGTGGACTGGCTGACGGGGTGTGGACTGGCTGACGGGGTGTAAACTGGCTGGCGAGGTGTGGACTGGCTGACGAGGTGTGGACTGGCTGACGGGGTGTGGACTGGCTGGCGACATGTGGACTGGCTGACGGGGTGTGGACTGGCTGACGGGGTGTACACTGTGGACTGGCTGACGAGATGTGGACTGGCTGACAGGGTGTGGACTGGCTGACGGGTTGTGGACTGGCTGACGGGGTGTGGACTGGCTGGCGAGGTGTGGACTGGCTGACGGGGTGTACACTGTGGACTGGCTGACGAGATGTGGACTGGCTGACAGGGTGTGGACTGGCTGACGGGGTGTATACTGGCTGGCGAGGTGTGGACTGGCTGACGGGGTGGACTGTGAACTGGCTGACGAGGTGTTGACTGGCTGACGAATATCTGTACAACTGTCCTAGAATATAAGAACCACGTACTTTGGGGATTTCTCATGGTGGGGAACAAAAGAGCTTCCTTTGAGACTTATTTCTGGTTCAATACTTTTTGAGGTTTCCCGACACGGAAAGTAAGTATTTCTATAAGGCAAGTTAATATTGTATTTTTATATTTGTGGACATCTGGAACTGGATAAACTTAATCGTCTTCTGTTTCTTCTCAGGTCTGTGCTAAATGACTTCTCAGGTCTGTGCTAAATGACTTCTCAGGTCTGTGCTAAATGACTTCTCAGATCTGTGCTAAATGACTTCTCGGGCCTGTGCTAAATGACTTCTCAGGTCTGTGCTAAATGACTTCTCAGGTCTGTGCTAAATGACTTCTCAGGTCTGTGCTAATTGACTTCTCAGGTCTGTGCTAAATGACTTCTCAGATCTGTGCTAAATGACTTCTCAGATCTGTGCTAAATGACTTCTCAGGTCTGTGCTAAATGACTTCTCAGGTCTGTGCTAAATGACTTCTCAGGTCTGTGCTAAATGACTTCTCAGGTCTGTGCTAAATGACTTCTCAGGTCTGTGCTAAATGACTTCTCAGGTCTGTGCTAAATGACTTCTCAGGTCTGTGCTAAATGACTTCTCAGGTCTGTGCTAAATGACTTCTCAGGTCTGTGCTAAATGACTTCTCAGGTCTGTGCTAAATGACTTCTCAGGTCTGTGCTAAATGACTTCTTAGGTCTGTGCTAAATGACTTCTCAGGTCTGTGCTAAATGACTTCTTAGGTCTGTGCTAAATGACTTCTTAGGTCTGTGCTAAATGACTTCTTAGGTCTGTGCTAAATGACTTCTTAGGTCTGTGCTAAATGACTTCTCAGGTCTGTGCTAAATGACTTCTTAGGTCTGTGCTGAATGACTTGTCAGGTCTGTGCTAAATGACTTCTTAGGTCTGTGCTAAATGACTTCTCAGGTCTGTGCTAAATGACTGGCAAAGCAGGATAGTGACCACGAAGCTTGATGACCACTTTAACGGCAGCAACTCAATCCACTTCACCTGGTCCGCAGTCATTCTTCACACAGTCATCAACTTTTGGTTTGATTTCTATTTTGAATCCCATTGTACTTCTCCAAGTTGGCTTTGGTTGACCAATCTTTTCCCTTAGCTCTGAAATCTGTTAAATGGCGGTTCTAGTGATGGTCTCAGATTCTCTTCTTTGATCATGATGGATCTAATTCCAGTGTCAACCGGTTATGATGGTTACCTTGGTTGGTCTAGGCAAACAGCTTTTCACGGTGTAAATGGCTATCTGATTTAATGTCACAGAAGAATAGGCAACAAGGAATTGAAAAGATAGCTCCATCTCAAAAATAGCTCAGACATTGAACAATGAAGTCTTTAAACACCTCACCTCTGACTGCAGTGTATGATATGGTACTCACCTACCTTTATTTATGACATTAAAGGTAACGTATTCCATCTTCACCTTTTATTTATGACACCAAAAGTACCGCATTCCCCATTTACCTTACCTTATATTACACCAAGAGTACTATATTAGAAACTTGACCTTTTATTTTTTCTCACATAAAAAAGTTTAAAGAAACTAACACATCTAAAAAAAAACATACATTCAAACTCCAATATGTGTCTCTATGTATGAGTTATAGTTACATTCAAACTTCAATACGTGTGTTTCTATGTACGAATTACAGTAACATTCAAACTTCAATATGTGTGTTTCTATGTACGAGTTATAGGTAATTCAAACTTCAATATGTGTGTTTCTATGTACGAGTTATAGTTACATTCAAACTTCAATATGTGTGTGTCTCTATGTATGAATTACAGTAACATTCAAAATTCAATGTGTGTGTGTGTCTCTATGTATGAGTTATAGTAACATACAAACTTCAATATATGTGTGTCTCTATGTATGAGTTATAGTAACATACAAACTTCAATATATGTGTATCTCTATGTATGAGTTATAGTAACATAAGAACTTCAATATATGTGTGTCTCTATGTATGAGCTACAGCAACATACAAACTTCAATATATGTGTCTCTATGTATGAGTTATCAAAAACACAGAAACTTCAACATGTGTGTATATATGAATTATAGTAACACACACAAACACATGTACACACATGGACACACAAACACGCATAAATAGATATATATATATATATACATGCACGCACTACAATATTTATGTGATTTTTATATTTATATATACATACACTTTTACAAATAAATATGTTACCACAAAAATGCAGAATAACAAATGATATAACAGCAAGTACAAAAGAAATAAAAATGTTTTGTACAAAATTGGTTGTATAAAACTACATTATATTTCAGCTATACAGATAAAACTCTATGAAACTTATTCCTGGGGTAACAACATATTTAAGAGAGGTAATAAAACCCCTCTATCTTCGCTGCCTTTAGACATGGCTTGAGCATGACAAACCAGATCCATACAATTAATAGGACAGTGTTTCTCAAAGTGATATGTCAGAGCATCCATTTAGTGTACCCTAAAACTTTTCTCAATTGACTAAACAATATAATTTTAGCGGCAACAACAACAATTGCACATACAAGTATTCCATAAGTACTCAGAAAAAACAGACAACAGGAAAAAAAAAAGGTGTATCTTCTTCTTCTTTTGTCGTCTCACTTTCTAATGAGTTGTAATCCAGTTTCGTGGTATGTATTTGTCTTTCGCCTGTATAGGTGTATAAAGGTGATAATTTAGGTGTATTACATCTAAACAAATTACTTTAGCTCTTGTCTTCCTTAACAGCAAGGCATACCTGTGACATGGAGGTCCTTGGTTCAAATCTGAATTGCTTATTGCTTCAGTTCCATTTCTGTTGTCTGGTGTGTGTGTATTTTCCAAATGCTTATGAAATACTTGTCTTTGTCATTGTTGTTGTCACTAAAAATGCATTATTTTTTTACCGGCTTTGAAATGTCTCATTCTTTCATCACTATCTCAACATTGTATGTATGAAGTATGTCTTACTATGATTTTATCACTTATCACTGCATATGAAGTATGTCTTACTATGATTTTATCACTTATCACTGCATATGAAGTATGTCTTACTATGATTTTATCACTTATCACTGCATATGAAGTATATCTTACTATGATTTTATCACTTATCACTGCATATGAAGTATATCTTACTATGATTTTATCACTTATCACTGCATATGAAGTATGTCTTACTATGATTTTATCACTTATCACTGCATATGAAGTATGTCTTACTATGATTTTATCACTTATCACTGCATATGAAGTATATCTTACTATGATTTTATCACTTATCACTGCATATGAAGTATATCTTACTATGATTTTATCACTTATCACTGCATATGAAGTATGTCTTACTATGATTTTATCACTTATCACTGCATATGAAGTATATCTTACTATGATTTTATCACTTATCACTGCATATGAAGTATGTCTTACTATGATTTTATCACTTATCACTGCATATGAAGTATGTCTTACTATGATTTTATCACTTATCACTGCATATGAAGTATATCTTACTATGATTTTATCACTTATCACTGCATATGAAGTATGTCTTACTATGATTTTATCACTTATCACTGCATATGAAGTATGTCTTACTATGATTTTATCACTTATCACTGCATATGAAGTATATCTTACTATGATTTTATCACTTATCACTGCATATGAAGTATATCTTACTATGATTTTATCACTTATCACTGCATATGAAGTATGTCTTACTATGATTTTATCACTTATCACTGCAAATGAAGTATATCTTACTATGATTTTATCACTTATCACTGCATATGAAGTATGTCTTACTATGATTTTATCACTTATCACTGCATATGAAGTATGTCTTACTATGATTTTATCACTTATCACTGCATATGAAGTATGTCTTACTATGATTTTATCACTTATCACTGCATATGAAGTATATCTTACTATGATTTTATCACTTATCACTGCATATGAAGTATGTCTTACTATGATTTTATCACTTATCACTGCATATGAAGTATATCTTACTATGATTTTATCACTTATCACTGCATATGAAGTATATCTTACTATGATTTTATCACTTATCACTGCATATGAAGTATGTCTTACTATGATTTTATCACTTATCACTCAATATGAAGTATATCTTACTATGATTTTATCACTTATCACTGCATATGAAGTATGTCTTACTATGATTTTATCACTTATCACTGCATATGAAGTATGTCTTACTATGATTTTATCACTTATGACCCCATATTTCTTCTTCTTCTTCTGCATTCCTTCTCAATCACCGCCTACCAAGCACTGGACAGGGCTTTGCAAGTAGCAGGATGTAGTTCGGAATGCGTTGTGTCGCTAGTTTACAACTTGGCCGTAATATTTGCACCTTTCGGTCTGACACATCCGTCTTCGGCAGGATCACCGCATATGAAGTATTTCTTACTATGATTATATCACTATCCATGAATTTGAAGTATGTCTTACTATGATTATATTATTTATCATTGCATATGAAGTATGTCTTACTCTGATGATATATCACTATCCATGAATATGGCCAAATAAGTAAGCTCTAGTAAGTGTACCAACAAGTTGTACAAACTGCACTTATACTAGATCATAAACTCTGGTATGTGTACCAACAAGTTGTACAACTGTATATGTCTACCCTAAACATTACAGAACAAAAAATTTATTTTTTTTCGCATTCGCTTTTTTTTTTTTTTCGCATTTGCTTTTTTTTTCCAGGGCCAGTGTGTTTGTATTGTATTTTACCTCTAACATACCAGTGCATCCAACTTCAGACATTTTTTTTAAAAATGTGCTTACTTCCCATAGAGATATGACTTTGCTGTTTCGGAAATCCGAACCAGCATGCTCAGATTTCGAATAAACAATACCGTCATGAGATTTATGTCAATGAAAAATGAATGCAGCAAAAAACAGCATACAAGATCAGCAATAAGCCTAGGCCCTAACTGAGCTGAAATTAGTTCTAATATATTTTACAGTGCCACTGATTAATGGATAGTGTAATGAAATATGTTTGTAAAAAGCTGTCTAAGGTAGCATAAAAGTAATCTGGAAGGAAACAAAGGTCAGCATAAAGATAGACTTAGTCGAGTTGAAACAATGCCTACATATGGTTCAGTCACTGGTAATTAAAAATACAACTGGTGCGTTGATGCTGGTATTGTATTGGCAGATACCAGTAAATTACCGCGGTACAAAAGGGGAGCAAAGAGCAGTAGCGATACTATAGTCTATCAGACATGTCGTAAGAGGCAAATAAGAAGCTTCCTCAAGTGATTTCTCTGCGGGTTCTAGTTAATACTGCTGGGAATTTTAAGGCCTTTTCTTCCCACCCAAAGTAGAAACCAGAAATCTATCTGGCTACTTCCCGGCCAAACAATTTTGAGGAGCCATGATTGACTTATCATCTCCACCAACCCACTGAGCCTCAAGAGGAGTCCTGTATCTGTCAGTTCCACTGTGTTTCAATTTTGTAAAATATTCTGGGACACACTTCTCGTAGTGTAATGCCAGTTGGGCACACTCAGCTCTGTGCAATGCTGAGTTGAATACACACAGCACAGTAGATGGTGCAACACTGAACTGGTACTGAAGTCCTGGCTGCTTACCATCTCCACCAGCCCACTGGGCCTCGAGAAAGTACCTCATCCATCAGCTCTACAATGTTTAAATTTGGCAATAGGGCACGAGACATTCTCAGCTCAGTGCAGTGCAGAGTTGGGCAAACTCTGCACAATCTACTCACCCTAAATAAATTGTGAGCTACAAGAAGACAATAAAGACCTTCACACACTATTGTAAGACAGGAGTGACTAAGTTTGTCATTTGATTGGCAGAAAAATTTGAGCATCTCACACAGCTAGTGAATCAGCTTCATGGCCTGGACATGGAAAGCTCTGTAGAGCATCTCTCACAGCTATTGAATCAGCTTCATGGCCTGGACATGGAAAGCTCTATAGAGCATCTCTCACAGCTAATGAATAAGGTTCATGGCCTGGACATGGAAAGCTCTGTAGAGCATCTCTCACAGCTAGTGAATCAGCTTCATGGCCCGGACACAGAAAGCTCTGTAGACCATCTCTCACAGCTAGTGAATGAGGTTCATGGCCTGGACATGGAAAGCTCTATAGAGCATCTCTCACAGCTAATGAATAAAGTTTATGGCCTGGACATGGAAAGCTCCGTAGAGCATCTCTCACAGCTAGTCAATGAGGTTCATGGCCTGGATATGGAAAGCTCTGTAGAGCATCTCTCACAGCTAGTGAATGAGGTTCATCACCTGGACATGGAAAGCTCTGTAGAGCATCTTTAACAGCTAGTGAATGAGCTTCATGGCCTGGACATGGAAAGTTCTGCTTTCATCCTGTCTACTTTTCACTTGCTATGAAGCATAGGTCACCCACTGTGGGTGGCCTCCTTGACAGGAGTCATGTATCAAAGCTCTTATGTGTTCTCTTACAGTGATAGCTTCTGTAGTGATTCGTTAACCATGGCCATCATTACATCTCTGACACCCATGCGCAACACTTTTCAGTTTCCTTCTATGACATGCTTTAAATTTTCCAGTGGACTGTTTCATTCCTTCCTTTGTACTACTTGGTTGAAAACTCAGTTATAAAATGGGTACCTGACTATGAGTTTGGCAACAAAACAGTAAGGAAGAGAATTGATACCTGATAATATGTAAAACCTAGTTTAATGAAGTCATTAACACTTCATCCCTTATGACACTATCTTCTATAGAACTACAATTTTATTTCCAGCACTGAAACTACATTTCTTTCCAGAACTGAAGCTACATTTGTTTCCAACACTAAATCTACATTTGTCTCCAAAACTGAAGCTACATTTCTTTCCAAAACGGAAGCTACATATCTTTCCAAAACTACATTTGTTTCCAACACTGAAGCTACACTTGTTTCCAAAATTGAAGCTACATTTGTCTCCAATACTGAAGCTACATTTCTTTCCAAAACTGAAACTACATATCTTTCCAAAACTACATTTGTCTCCAAAACTGAAGCTACATATCTTTCCAAAACTGAAACTATATATCTTTCCAAAACAACATTTGTCTCCACAACTGAAGCCTCATATCTTTCCAAAACTACATTTGTTTCCAAAACTGAAGCTACATTTGTCTCCAAAACTGAAGCTACATTTCTTTCCAAAACTACATTTGTTTCCAAAACTGAAGCTACATTTGTTTCCAAAATTGAAGCTACATTTGTTTCCAAAACTACATTTGTTTCCAAAACTGAAACTACACTTGTTTCCAAAACTGAAACTACATTTGTTTCCAAACTGAAGCTACATATCTTTCCAAAACTAAATTTGTTTCCAAAACTACATTTGTTTCCAAAACTGAAGCTACATTTGTTTCCAAAACTGAAACTACATTTGCTTCCAAACCTGAAGCTATATATCTTTCCCAAACTACATTTGTTTCCAAAACTGAAGCTACACTTGTTTCCAAAATTGAAGCTACATTTGTCTCCAAAACTGAAGCTACATTTCTTTCCAAAACGGAAGCTACATATCTTTCCAAAACTACATTTGTTTGCAAAACTGAAGCTACATTTGTTTCCAAAACTGAAACTACATTTGTTTCCAAAACTGAAGCTACATATCTTTCCAAAACTACATTTGTTTCCAAAATTGAAGCTACATATGTCTCCAAAACTGAAGCTACATATCTTTCCAAAACTACATTTGTTTCCAAAATTGAAGCTACACTTGTTTCCAAAACTGAAACTACATTTGTTTCCAAAACTGAAGCTACATATCTTTCCAAAACTACATTTGTCTCCAAAACTGAAGCTACATATCTTTCCAAAACTGAAACTATATATCTTTCCAAAACAACATTTGTCTCCACAACTGAAGCTACATATCTTTCCAAAACTACATTTGTTTCCAAAACTGAAGCTACATTTGTTTCCAAAATTGAAGCTACATTTGTTTCCAAAACTACATTTGTTTCCAAAACTGAAACTACATTTGTTTCCAAAACTGAAACTACATTTGTTTCCAAAACTGAAGCTACATATCTTTCCAAAACTACATTTGTTTCCAAAACTACATTTGTTTCCAAAACTGAAGCTACATTTGTTTCCAAAACTGAAACTACATTTGCTTCCAAAACTACATTTGTTTCCAAAACTGAAGCTACATTTGTTTCCAAAATTGAAGCTACATTTGTCTCCAAAACTGAAGCTACATTTCTTTCCAAAACTGAACCTACATTTGTTTCCAAAACTGAAACTACATTTCTTTCCAAAACGGAATCTACATATCTTTCCAAAACTACATTTGTTTGCAAAACTGAAGCTACATTTGTTTCCAAAACTGAAACTACATTTGTTTCCAAAACTGAAGCTACATATCTTTCCAAAACTACATTTGTTTCCAAAATTGAAGCTACATATGTCTCCAAAACTGAAGCTACATATCTTTCCAAAACTACATTTGTTTCCAAAATTGAAGCTACACTTGTTTCCAAAACTGAAACTACATTTGTTTCCAAAACTGAAGCTACATATCTTTCCAAAACTACATTTGTTTCCAAAATTGAAGCTACATATGTCTCCAAAACTGAAGCTACATATCTTTCCAAAACTACATTTGTTTCTAAAATTGAAGCTACACTTGTTTCCAAAACTGAAGCTACACTTGTTTCCAAAACTGAAGCTACATTTGTCTCCAAAACGGAAGCTACATATCTTTCCAAAACTACATTTGTTTGCAAAACTGAAGCTACATTTGTTTCCAAAACTGAAACTACATTTGTTTCCAAAACTGAAGCTACATATCTTTCCAAAACTACATTTGTTTCCAAAATTGAAGCTACATATGTCTCCAAAACTGAAGCTACATATCTTTCCAAAACTACATTTGTTTCCAAAATTGAAGCTACACTTGTTTCCAAAACTGAAGCTACATTTGTCTCCAAAACTGAAGCTACATATCTTTCCAAAACTACATTTGTTTCCAAAATTGAAGCTACATATGTCTCCAAAACTGAAGCTACATATCTTTCCAAAACTACGTTTGTTTCTAAAATTGAAGCTACACTTATTTCCAAAACTGAAGCTACACTTGTTTCCAAAACTGAAGCTACATTTGTCTCCAAAACGGAAGCTACATATCTTTCCAAAACTACATTTGTTTGCAAAACTGAAGCTACATTTGTTTCCAAAACTGAAACTACATTTGTTTCCAAAACTGAAGCTACATATCTTTCCAAAACTACATTTGTTTCCAAAATTGAAGCTACATATGTCTCCAAAACTGAAGCTACATATCTCTCCAAAACTATATTTGTTTCCAAAATTGAAGCTACACTTGTTTCCAAAACTGAAGCTACATTTGTCTCCAAAACTGAAGCTACATATCTTTCCAAAACTATATTTGTTTCCAAAATTGAAGCTACACTTGTTTCCAAAACTGAAGCTACATTTGTCTCCAAAACTGAAGCAACATATCTTTCCAAAACTATATTTGTTTCCAAAATTGAAGCTACACTTGGTTTCCAAAACTGAAGCTACATTTGTCTCCAAAACTGAAGCTACATTTGTTTCCAAAACTAAAACTACATATCTTTTCAAAACTATATTTGTTTCCAAAAGTGAAGCTACACTTGTTTCCAAAACTGAAGCTACATTTGTCTCCAAAACTGAAGCTACACTTGTTTCCAAAACTGAAACTACATATTTGTGCAGGTAGATGCATGAAAGAGATTTAAAACAACTTGCAAGAAGGCAATTTAATTGTTAGCACCATTCATAGTCTCTGAGGTCAGGCTAAGCAACATTATTATACAACTATTAAACAAGAAGTTATTCACAGGACTGTAGATAGTCCTACTTGGAGGCAAGAAAGTCCTTGTCAGGATTCACATCACAAAAAGGCAAGCAAACATGTAATCCAGCAACACACTTTTTTTTTATACAACACACAAGAGTGTTAAACCTCAAAGTCACGTCACACACTAAATATGTAAAATCCTTTTTAAGACTAGTTCTTGGAACTATTTTTAATCGCTGCAAAATACAGATTATCAGAAGATAATAATATTGTGATATGTTTAAGAAGATCCTTAAACTGAATTGACTTATTTTCAACAAAATTCCTGATAAACACCAAAGATGTGAGCAAAAATGTGTGTTCAAATGAGCAATAAAAAAACTAGCCCTACAAAAATGGTGTATAGCCATACAAAGAATGAAAGACATGAAAAAAATACAAATTTCAGGCAACCAATTCAATTTGACAGGCATGATTCAAGAAATGAAGGTAAATTTACATAATGTAGAGACTTTTTTATTTCCGATATCTTAAATTTGGAAAATCGGCTATCAATATCAGATAATATTTATTTATTAGCTCCTATTCTACCATGTGCTGCACAGGTTTTCTTTTCTTTTTCCTATGGCTAACTGTTTCTGCAGGATAAGGTTGCCAGTCCCATGCCCAACCCTTCTTAGCTGTTTCTTATGACAAGCCATGAAAGGTTTCAGTTGAACTATTCTTTGCTTTTCTTTTTTGGCCTTGCCACGCACAGATGATATGGTATCTGATGATCTGAGAATATGGTATCTGACGACATGGTATCTGATGATATAGGGATGTAATATCTAATGATATGAGGATACGGTATCTGATTTGGGGATATGGTATCTGATAATTTGGGGATGTAATAGCTAATGATATAGGGATATGGTATCTGAAGATATGGGGATGTAATAGGTAATGGTATAGGGGTATGGTTTTTGAATAGATGGTGATATATGATATGGGGATATGATATCTGATGATATGGGGATGTAATAGCCAATTGTATAGGCATATGGTATCTGATGATATGGCGATATATGATATGGGTATATGATATCTGATGATATGGCAATATATGATATGGGTATATGATATCTGATGATATGGCGATATATGATATGGGTATATGATATCTGATGATATGGCGATATATGATATGGGTATATGATATCTGATGATATGGCGATATATGATATGGGTATATGATATCTGATGATATGGCGATATACGATATGGGTATATGATATCTGATGATATGGCGATATATGATATGGGTATATGATATCTGATGATATGACTCAAAGGAGCAGAGAAAGGTGCTGAAGGAATAGTAGTGTATGCAACCAATGAGCTAAAAGAACCATCAGTATCCATACCCTTCACTATTTTCTGAGAGTGAGCACCTATGAGAATGCATAGATGAGAGACAAACAGAGAGTAGAGGAGAAAGAGTGAGAAGATGAAGGAAGAGAAATGACAGAAGAAAAAGAAGATAAGTATGTCCTAAAAATGTTTGGTTTTACTTTTGAAATCAGCCGTGAGTCAAGCACAGAGGGGTACCTGAGACAATGGAGCTGGAGTGTGAACAAACAAGAAGACTATTGTAACTGTTAGTGTCCATTCCCTTCACCACTTTTTTTATGAGACCCAACACCCGTGGGGTTGTCAGAAGTGCAGTGCTATCGATTCTTGAAAGAATGGAATAATTAAGAGCTGTTGAAATATGATCATTTCTTAAAACACAAATGGATACAATGAGGGATACTGAGACACTGAACAATATGAGAGGGGACAATGTAGGATACTGAACAATATGAGAGGGGACAATGTGGGATACTGAGACACTGAACAATATGAGAGGGGACAATGTAGGATACTGAGACACTGAACAATATGAGAGGGGACAATGTAGGATACTGAGACACTGAACAATATGAGAGGGGACAATGTGGGATACTGAGACACTGAACAATATGAGAGGGGACAATGTAGGATACTGAACAATATGAGAGGGGACAATGTGGGATACTGAGACACTGAACAATATGAGAGGGGACAATGTGGGATACTGAGACACTGAACAATATGAGAGGGGACAATGTAGGATACTGAACAATATGAGAGGGGACAATGTGGGATACTGAGACACTGAACAATATGAGAGGGGACAATGTAGGATACTGAACAATATGAGAGGGGACAATGTGGGATACTGAGACACTGAACAATATGAGAGGGGACAATGTAGTATACTGAGACACTGAACAATATGAGAGGGGACAATGTTGGATACTGAGACACTGAACAATATGAGATGGGACAATGTAGGATACTGAACAATATGAGAGGGGACAATGTAGGATACTGAGACACTGAACAATATGAGAGGGGACAATGTAGGATACTGAGACACTGAACAATATGAGAGGGGACAATGTGGGATACTGAGACACTGAACAATATGAGAGGGGACAATCTAGGATACTGAGACACTGAACAATATGAGAGGGGACAATGTTGGATACTGAGACACTGAACAATATGAGAGGGGACAATGTGGGATACTGAGACACTGAACAATATGAGAGGGGACAATGTGCGATACTGAGACACTGAACAATATGAGAGGGGACAATGTAGGATACTGACACTGAACAATATGAGAGGGGACAATGTGGGATACTGAACATTATGAGAGTGGACAATGTGGGATACTGAGACTGAACAATATGAGAGGGGACAATGTGGGATACTGAACAATATGAGAGGGGACAATGTGGGATACTTAACAATATGAGAGGGGACAATGTAGGATACTGAACAATATGAGAGGGACAATGTAGGATACTGAGACACTGAACAATATGAGAGGGGACAATGTAGGATACTGAGACACTGAACAATATGAGAGGGGACAATGTAGGATACTGAGACACTGAACAAAATGAGATAGAAAAATATTGAAAATAAATGAGACATGTCTATGAACCATCTCAGCAACACCAACTCTCCAACACACAAAAACAACCAGTAAACAATTTAGCGGTGCTGTGCTCACATTCATAAAATCTGATCCAGATAGTCCCAATTCACATAATATGATCCAGACAGTTTTATATTACCAGACTGAATATCAGGGCACCATACTTGGGAGGACAGTACAGGACAATTGTACACTTCTAATTGTCAAAATGTGACTAAAGAGGGCTGTGTATGGAGACTGTAACCTTATCACATAAAACAAAACTTCTAGAGAAACTACCACTGAAAGAGTTACACACAGCTCTTTGATCCATGTTTCCTGCGTGTAGACATCTATAGTGTTATAGTGAATAGGCCTAAATTTTGCAAAATGGAAAAGGAAAGGAAGAGAGTTTTATGGTACACACAATGCAGACAAGACAAGGTTCCCTTCTCCCAAAACATGCCAGCTCAATCAAACAAAATCATAAACTTGTTTTTTTTTCTTGTTCGCAACTCTTATTTCGCTGCATACAAAACATAACGCCAGCACTAGAGCTGGTCACCTCATTACTTGAAGCCTGTATGACAGTAAGCACTTGTGTGCTTATTCCATTTGTCATATGTGACAAGGTGAAAATGGCGACTGCTCGAAAGAAATCAGAAGAAGACTAGCCATGGCAATGCAGAGACTGAACAGCCTGAAGAAATTATGGCAGGGCACCATCAAAATGATAATAGTAAAAGTCTTGAGAGCCTGTGTTTTTCCTGTGGCAGCTTATGGCTGCAAATCATGGACGATTACAAAAACTTCCAGACAAATAATCGAATCCTTTGAGTCAAAATGTTACAGAAAGTTCCTCAGAATACCCTGGACAGAGAAAAGAACAAATGTAGACATTCGGCAAGAGTTGAACATAGAGTAGAACTGGTTTATCAATTACATTTTGGCTCGAAAATGCAAATACCTTGGTCACATTAAGAGACACAACGGTCTCGAGAGAATAGTGATGGAAGGTATGGTGCCAGGCAAATGAGGCAGGGGTAGACCAAGAAGATGATGGCACCAAGATATCCAGGAATGCCTGGGTATGATTGTGGCGGAGGCTGGAGTTTTGGCAAGGGAACGAGTTTCTTTCAGACAGACTGTGATGGGAGCGACGTTCTACAAAGGACATGCTATATGATATGATTGAATGGACCTCCTCTGTGATTATCTGTTCCAGATATGTAAACCTCAGCACTTGTTAAATGGTCTGCATCTCTATTCTAATGTTTATTATGTAGGTGTGTTTGCATATCATCGTGGTTTTTGAGCGACGTTCTATAAAGGATATGCTACATGATGATGACGAGGTGCACCATACACAACCCTCTTTAGCCACCTATTACGGCATGCTTGAAAGGTTGCTGTTAACTTATTCTTTCTTCCACTGGTACAACTCAGACCAATAAAAAACGTATAAAGGCCATAATAAACTCTACAAAGACCATAATAAACACTACAAAGGTCATAATAAACCCTACAATGATCATAATAAACTCTATAAAGGTCATAATAGACCCTACAAATGTTATAATAAGCCATTAAAAGGTCATAATAAACCATAGAACCTCTACACCTCACGGTAGAAGAGGAGCAACTAAGTAAGTAATAAACCATAGAAAAGGCCATAATAAACCCTAAAAAGGTCATAATAAGCCCTACAAAGTCTCATAATAAACTGACATTTTAAAAAACATGTATGTAAATTATTTGTATTTTTGTTAATGCAATTAGCAAAAATATAGCGGTATTATCAAGTAACTATAATGCAATTGATATTAAATGTCCACATTTGTTCAAACATCAAAGGTTTATATTTCATTAAAACTGCAGCCCATATAGGTTACAGAACTTTGATCAGATATTTGGCAGTAAAAATTCCTATTTTCTATCAGTAATATGGAAGCACATTTTGGATATATTTGCAAGATATGTTCTTGTCCTTAAAAGTGGTATTTTACTAAAAAAATAAATAAAATTTAACACATATACAGCAGACATTTTCAGGGTTTCATACTTCCATTTTCCTTCTCCTTCAATGTTCATCCTACAAAGGATGTTGTGTCAGAGTTTACAGTGTATCTGCAATATCTGCGCCTTTCAACCTGGCATATCCGGTTTCAACACAGTATCTTTGGTACCGGGTTTGCCAACTCTCTGCAACCCCTATTCTCTTAACTAGTCTACATGATTGAAGGCTGTTTCCAAGGCAACCAGTTGTGAAATAGGGTCTTGGTCAGCTATGGTTCGCTGACCCTGATGCATGCGGTCAACTAGAGTCATTGCTGCATCTTCAGCCACCATGATCTTTTTAAGTGATGCATAAAAGTTAAAGTTGTGATGTCAACTATTTTTTTTTAATGGGTCATGCTCTTTAATAAAACCAAAAAGACGCTTCCTGTGGTTGCAAGAAGTGTTATTTAATTTTTAAAATAAAACAACCTTAACGAATATGGACATTTTCATAGAATAAACAAGACACTGAAGATTTGAAATACAGGAGAATATACACTTTATGTGAAATAACACCATTACTTAGGAAGGATGGACACTTACGGAAATATGAAAATCCTGTACACATTTCAGGCAACCCGTACACATTAGAGGTAAACCATGCATATTACAGGTAATCTATACAAATTACAGGTTGCTGTTTTTATTGTTGTTCGCACTTCAGTTAGGCATTCTTGATGGCTTTCTTTGGTGGAAGGTAACATTAGCTCTCCTGACATCTCAAGGCATACTTGAGAAGGTGTACCGGGGTGCTCCTGGTTGTAGTACAATGTGAGGCTCCTCAGTAAGGAGATCCCAACAAATTACTGGTAAACCATGCACATTACAGGTAGTCTGTACAAATTCCAGGTAAAACGTATACATTACAGGTAGTCTATACAAATTACAGGTAAACCGTATACATTACAGATAGTCTGTACAAATTACATGTAAACCATATACATTACAGACAGCCTGTACAAATTACAGGTACACCAAGGGGAGGAAAACTAGCGTCTGGTCAGGCAAAATATACTGATCAGACATGTTAGTCATGGTCAGGCAAAATATACTGATCAAGACAATCACCTTGACTTCCTCGTAGCCCTTCCTGTAAACGGGCTGCTTTCATAGCAGCGTGGCTAACAATGTGAGGGTTCGACGTGATCCACGTAGTAGTGGGCGACACGTAGATGAAGCCAAGCATAGCACAACTGCCTGGAGTACCTCGGTCCACCTTCATCAGCACGCTCGGGATGTGAGGAACGCTACTGCAACCCGCCACTTAACGTCATTTTCATGGCGCACAAAATAATAAACCTACTCATTGTTGGCATTCGCAAACAACACCAACAGGTACACCAAACAAATTATCAGTTAAAAAAAAAAGATAACTATCATCACAGCATTTATTCCTATCGCTGAGGTCCACCAGAAGGATTTATAGTACAGAGGAATAAAGGCCACTTGCCCCTGCAGTTGCCACACACTGTACAGGCTGGGTTTTCATTTCGCCTTCAAACGAAGAGAACAATGATTCCCTCCCAATGTTTTAAAAGTATGGCCACATGGACAAAATAATTGTAAAGTATACAAATTGCAGGTAATGCAGTATAAATTACAGGTAGAACACTGAAATGGTATATAATATAAATTTCAGGCGAACCTTATAAATTTACAGGTTGGTCATAATGATTGCAAGTAAACTGGACAAATTACAGATAATCCTTTTAAAATCAATAATAAACGTTTGATCAGGCAATAATATAAAACAAACTTTATGATTAAAAGAATTATAAATATACATATTTGTTTATATAAGTGAAAAAAATTTAGTGAATAATTTTAAAAATCTAAAGTCTTCAGTGTATCAATGACATTTGAAGTGTAAAACTGAAGAGTTTTTCCAACTGGAGTGTGTTATTGATAAGATTCAATGATTATGCACCTGATTTCTAATACAGTATTGAGTCTGACCTCAGGATAAGTAACATGTCCATTTAAAAATTTACACTAAATAAGCTAATTAGAAAATAACTAACAACTAACATGTAAATAGATGACATGTGCAAATAAGGTTTAAAAGCAGGTTGACATAGGAACAGTTATAGATGTGCATATGTGGGTTTGTCAGGTCAGGTCAGGTTAGGTCATCCCGTAACCGGTGAGATCGTTGGGGCACACATGAAGACATCCTCACAACCCCATTCCACCCTTCTCTGTCAGCAGCCGCTGCCTGTGCCTCTTCTTATCGGTGATTGGTCCATTCTTTTATGTTGTCTTTCCACATCGTTTTGGGAAGGGCCTCGTCTTTTGCCTTGCACCTTTCCGTGCAGGATCATATTTGCAAGACCATTTGATCTCGATATATGACCGTACCAAGCGAGTTTCCTTCCTATGATAGTTACCAAGAGATCTTCAAAAGGTTATATTGCTGTTGTAATTCTATCTCGTATTTCCTCATTTGTAACTCGATCTTTGTACGTGACTTTTAAAAGTCTTCAGAAACATCTCATCTCCAAGGCCTGTATCCTTCGCTGAAGGTCAGCTGTAACTGTCTATGTCTCACAAGCATTGAGGAATATTGACAGGACTAATATACGCATTAATCTGATTTTCACGCATAGTGCTAACCATTTATCTTGCCAGATTTTGTTAAGCCATGCAAGCGCCACTATCGTTTGTGCTTTTCTGGCCAACACCTCATATTTTGATCCTTCATCACTGACAATCGAACCCAGATATTTAAAGATATTTAAGGTGGATTTGTAATCAAATTCAATATCAATAATGGCATATTTTTAAAAAAGGTTAAAAATCTTGTTTTACATGGTAACCATTTCAGATTTATTCCAATATTTAGACTTTAAAAAATTGCCATCAAGTGCTGGATTTGTGAGAACAACATAAATGAAAGCAGCAAACCGGGTTATGGTTATGAATCCAGCAACACTTGAGCTCTCATCCTTCATCCCAATGCTATGTAATGATATCTACACATGTTTGTTAATTGGTGCTCAGTTCAATATAAAGTGTCAATTTATCTGGTCTCATAGGAAGAAGTATTTTTCCTAACAAGCCTTATTCTAACTTCTTTAGAAGAGATTGCATCCTTCGTCTCGAAGTAAACCAATAGTAACTGAAACTGTCATGATGATGTTCATTTCCACTGAGGTCCACTGGGAAGATATATAGCATTGAGGAATAAAGACCACTTGACCCTGCAGTCATCACAAACTATGGAGGCTAGGTTTTTATTTATCTCCAACAGACAAACCAATGCCTTACCAAATATATAAACACATGTCCTCATGGTCAAAGAACAAAATCCAAACCATTTGACCAGCTGAAGAATATCACTATTAAAGGTAAAACAAACTGAATCACCTGAGTTGTACCCACCCTGGATCACCTGAGTTGCACCCACCCTGGATCATGTGAGTTGTACCCACCCTGGATCACCTGGAGCTGTACCCACCCTGGATCACCTGGAGCTGTACCCACCCTGAATCATCTGGAGCTGTACTCACCCTGAATCACCTGAGTTGTACCCACCCTGAATCACCTGAGTTGTACACACCCTGATTTACCAAAGTTTCACTCAGTCAGAATCATCTGAGTTGTAGGCAGAATGGAAACAATAGGACAAATGTAACCTTCTGAGGGAAAGGTGTACAAATTAAAACAGAAACTCAGTTTTTTTATAAAAATCTATTAAGATAAAAACTTTGGTGCATGTCAGACATTGTTCTCATGTAAAACTTAGTCTTTGGTGAAGATCTCATTACCCTTTCCAGTTCTATTTGATGGGGATCAACAGAGCTTAAAACATCAGTCATTTATGTCCATTCGGCCGAAATTGACATCTAACATATTTTTTCGCTCAGTTGATAAGCTACCATGATTCAGGTTTTTAAATAACCTTGAAATATGGTGGAATATTTAACGCATACGCAACTTTAAATTAATGTAGAGGTATTTCTGTCAGGTCCGTATTTGTGAATATGGTGAATTTTTTAGTTCTTCATATTCTGATTGATAAAATAATGATTTCAAGAGATATGAAAATCCTTATTATTGGATCAGGTCAACGATCTGCATCTGGATTTTGAATACAATTAGACTCTGACTTGGACACTGTAAATATGGACTGTGGTAATACTATTGATCAATTAACGTGGTAATAATACTCATGTGGTGAGTCCACAAACAAATAATGACATTTAATGCTTCATACTATATATATTATTATTATGAATATTTAATCATTTAAATATGTGTCTTATGTGTGTTCAGGTGTCTTATGTGTGTTTAGGTGTGGAGTCCTTATTATAAAGGGGGTATAAACATGCTGGAAAGGATACAGAGATGAGCGACATAACTGGTAGTGGGATTCCAGAATTATAGTTATGAGAAAAGACTCAGAAAAACTTGCCTACAGTGTCTAGAAAAGAAAAGGATTACAGGTTTATATAATAAGCAATGGAAAGGATAAATTTGACTATAACAAGTTATTCCAAAGTGCAGTTGCCTACAAGAACAAGAGGACATAGCTACAAACTAATTAAAGAAAAATTCAGAATAGATAAAAGGAAATATTTTTTAAGCCAGAGAGTGGTGAATGCTTGGAATGCATTCCTGCAGGAAATAGTGGTGGCAGGGTCAGTTAAATGCTTTCAAGAATAGACTGGATGTACATAGTTAATTTTAGATCAAGAGAAGTAAAAGTAACTAACTGCATACAGACTCTGCAGAGTCTTCTTAACCAGTATAAAAATGTTGTTATATTAAGATAATAAGTTTCGCTCAATATGTTTAATATTAATGAATTAAAATTTTGACAAAACATAATTGACACACAAGAATTGTGGTATTTCTCTTCAACTGTAAGACATTTATCTTAAAAATTAGGCATGACTGGAAGGGTTAACATCCATGTGGGTACAACTGGTTGTATCAGACTCTGCAGGGTCTTCTAAACCAGTATAAAGACGTTAAGTTAAGTTAAAACGCCAGTAAAAGTCAGCTACTGTTCCCATGCAAAACTACTTTTTAACCAAGCCCATATTTAAATTCTAATTATGTGACCACATCACTTTGATGTGACCACCAAGTAGTAAGGAACAGAATCCTCAGATGTGTAACTTCAAATACGGGTTTTTTTTATCTGTGAGTCACAGAAACATTTTATGTCAGAATTACCTAGATTTTTAATGCCAGCATCTGCCGGTTCCAGCAGTTAATAAACTTTAGAGGTGAAATGATAGTTCAAAACATGTTATCTAGTTATTTCTTTTGTACTCAAAGTAGTTAAAATCAATGAGGAACGTGGCACCAAACAGCAGCATTTTTCTCATCAGATCAAGGTCTGCCAGAACTGAAATGACAAAGATCAAATATGCTGATAATTAATGTGACAAAAAAGTTCATTCATAATAATTAATTCAATAACTTATAACTTTAGATGGAGGAGCATAAGTCCAACTACTGCATTTGGTTTACCTTAACCAATCGTTAGTGAAACCAGAATTTATTTGTTTGCAGAGCGTTTGTGGTATAAGGGTAAGTCAGTAAGTATATCACAAACTGATATGTGATAGCTGAATAATGTAGTTGGTAGTTCCTAAAGGTGTCATTATGTGGTATGTGGCAGGAACATCCAGCTTTGTGAATATTGTAGGTAACAGATGCCAGGTGCCGCATGCACATGTACAGTTCAGAGTGTACAATCAAAGTTCAGCGTGCTGTTTGTGCGTTTTTGGGGGGGGCAAAAGAACTTTCTGCAAAGGATATTCGTAAGGAAATGCTTTCTGTTTATGGTGGGAAGTGGTGTTGAGTAAAGCAGTACATAACTAGGTCAATACATTTTCTCAAGGACTATCAAACATTGCTGATGAAGCCCGACCTAGTCATCATGTTCAGCTAGAACAGAATCATCTAGACAGGGGAGATCATTCAAGCTTTCAGCCCAAAACGATAGACAGTGTAGCAGCTGAGTGAGCAAGTTCAGGTAGCAGTGAAAAAAGGCAAATGCAATGTTAGGTATGATAAAAAGAAATATTAAACATAGGAGCAAGGAAGTGATAGTCAAACTGTATAAAGCATTAGTTAGACCTAGATTGGAGTACTGTGTACAGGTGTGGAGTCCTTATTATAGAGGGGATATAAACATGCTGGAAAGAATACCAAAAGAGCGACAAAGCTGATAGTGGGATTTCTGAATTACAGTTATGAGGAAAGAATCAGAAAAATGGGCCTACAGTGTCTAGAAGAGAGAAGAATTCGTGGTGACCTAATACAGATTTATGAGATGATCAGAGGAATGGATAAGTTAGACCATAACAAGTTTTTTTAAAATACAGCCACCCACAATAACAAGGAGCATAGCTACAAGTTGACTAAGGTCCAGATTAGATATTAGGAAATATTTTTTTAGTCAGAGAGTGGTGAATGCTTGGAATGCATTGCCAGGGGAGGTAGTGGAGGCAGGGACAGTTAATGCATTTAAGAATAAATTGGATGTGCATTGCTTTTAGAGCAAAGTGATGTAAATGAAACTGGTTATATACAGACTCTGCAGAGTCTTCTAAACCAGTATAAAGACGTGAAGTTGGCTGCAATAGGGTGTTGGAATGGTTTAGCCTACAGCATAATTCGTGATCCCACCTTCGTGGGAGACATTTCACGAATGATGAGAGAAGGTTGAACATGAAGTGTAAACACTATTGAAACAGCAAACCAAGTACTTTCATGCTGCAAGTTTTGGTGCACTGATAAAGTGATAGAATAAGTGTATCAAGGTGGAAATTATGTTGAGAAAATAAGTGTATCAAGGTGGAAATTATGTTGAGAAACAAGGGACAGAGTAAGTGCAATAATTAATAGTTTTCAATAGTTCGTTTTACATTTTTTATTTAACAGCCATTTATGACCTATTTACTGACGTCCTTGTAGCAATTATTTTTTATATAGTGAGGTTGCCTCTATTTACGTTTAACCCAGGTGTCACTCAGACGATTAGGTGAGGCTGTTGACACCTGAGATGTTGATCATCTGCTGTGGGACAAATCTCACAGTCCCAGCCAAGTCTCAAAAGCACGCAGCAACTGTTTGATGATTGAGACTTTTCTACTACCACCAAAATTCTGCATTCAAGTATTGACACTTTGAACACTCTAATCGGACATATGTACTCCCGAAACAGCATCTGAGAAGATGACGTTCATCTGCTTTATGAACAAATCTTATGGTACATTCATTTTGCAAGAACTTATATTTATAATTCAGACTGAAGCTTTTAGCTTTGTCAAAACCAAATACAAGTACAGAACTCTTACTCATATTGAAGATTTTGGCCCACCAAAGTCACAGAAAGCCAGAAGAAGTGCATCTCAGATTGAAGTCATTAGCTTCATAAGTTATTGTAAAACAAGAATATTTACATTTCAGACTGAAGTCATTAGCCCCACAAGTTTTAAAAAGCAAGAATACTTACTTAATTTAACTTAACATCTTTATACTGGTTTAGAAGACCCTGCAGAGTCTGTATACAACCAGTTTCAATTACATCACCTTGCTCTAAAAGCTATGCACATCCAATTTATTCTTAAATGCATTAACTGTTCCTGCCTTCACTACCTCCCCTGGCAATGCATTCCAAGCATTCACCACTCTCTGACTAAAAAAATATTTCCTAATATCTAATCTGGACCTCTCTTTAGTCAACTTGTAGCTATGCCCTCTTGTTATTGTGGGTGGCTGTATTTTTAAAAAACTTGTTATTGTCTAATTTATGCATTCCTCTGATCATCTCATAATCCTGAATTAAGTCACCACGCATTCTTCTCTCTTCTAGACACTGTAGGCCGGTTTTTCTGAGTCTTTCCTCATAACTGTAATTCTGGAATCCCACTACCAGCTTTGTCGCTCTTTTTTGTATTCTTTCCAGCATGTTTATATCCCCTCTATGATAAGGACTACACCTGTACACAGTACTCCAATCTAGGTCTAACTAAAGCTTTATACAGTTTGACTATCACTTCCTTGCTCCTATGTTTGATATTTCTTTTTATCATATCTAACATTTCATTTGCCTTTTTCACTGCTACCTGAACTTGCTCACTCACCTTACCTGTATGATCTATTTTAACCCTAGGTCCCTTTCCTTATCTATCTTTCTAATATTGTTCTCTCCCATTCTGTAATTATGTTCCATATTGGATCTACCCATATGGATGACTGTACATTTATCTACATTAAACTCCATTTGCCAGCTTACAGACCATTCTCGAATTGTATCTAAATCCTACCTCAATTTATCCACTTCTGCTTTAGATGAGACACTACTGTATAGTTTTGTGTCATCAGCAAATTTTGCAATCATGGATCCCATATCAATGTCCAAATCATTTATATATATATCAAAAACAAAATTGGTCCCAAAACTAAACCCTGTGGCATTACACTCTTTCCCTTCACACCACTCAGAGTACTCCTTATTTATGCCCACCCTCTGCCTTCTTCCTGTTAACCAATTTTCAATCCATTTGGCAACTTCACCACCTATTCCATGTGATTTTAACTTTCGAAATAATTTTTTATGAGGTTCTCTATCAAAGGCCTTTGCAAAATATAAATAAATAACGTCCACTGGCTCCATTTTATCTATCATTTTGGTAACATCCTCCATGAATTCTAATAGATTTGTTAAGCATGATCTCCCTCTACTAAACCCATGCTGACTATTTCTAATTAGATTAAATTTGTCTAAATGCATTACTATGTTTTCTTTGATTATTGACTCTAACAATTTACAGACTATGCTCGTTAAACTCACCGGTCTATAATTTGCTGGATTTTATTTTTTCAGATTGTAATCATTAGTCCCATGAGTTATTGAAAGCCAGGACATTTACATCTCAAACTGTAATTATTAGCCCCACAAGTTATTGAAAACCAGGACATTTACATCTCAAACTGTAATCATTAGTCCCACAAGTTATTGAAAGCCAGGACATTTACATCTCAAACTGTAATCATTAGCCCCACAAGTTATTGAAATCCAGGACATTTACATCTCAAACTGTAATCATTAGCCCCACAAGTTATTGAAAGCAAGAGCACTTACATTTCAGACTGAAGTCATTAGCCCCACCAAAGATCTCTCGACATCCACCCCAGTGTTTCACTATCTCTCCAACCTCACTCGCCTCATTGTCTCCATCAAACACCTGAAGATTATCAATTATACAAGACAACATTAGGTCCAGCTTACATCAAAACCAAAACAAGGATGAATTTGAGATGCATTAAATGAATCCAGATCTGTTAGGCAGATACAGAAATATTACTATAGAAATATCCCTTACCTTTGAAATGGTGTGCCAGGGTTGGTGTGTCAATTTACTTGTACTGAGTTTTTCACTCTTATGTTACTGTGTTAGTAGGTTACAGTGGCTCTTCTTATATCCTGAGGTGTACTGGAGAGATGGTTCTGGGTCCTCCTGGCTGAAGGACAATGCAGAGCTTCTCAGCAGCCTCACCACTATGCCAACCACAGTGTCAATCCCTACCTGTCTGGTCAGGCTGCTGTAACATAGTCTATTTCCAGGAGCATGATGATGACATGTGGTGGGGTTTTTATTATGCTTCACCTGGCCCTGACATGAGTGGGATCTTGGTCTGTATGCTTCACCTGGCCTTAACATGAGTGGGATCTTGGTCTGTATGTTTCATCTGGTCCCTGACAAGAGGTGGGGTCTCAGTCTGTATGTTTCACCTGGACCTGACAAGAGGTGGGGTCTCAGTCTGTATGTTTCAACTGGTCCCTGACATGATATGGGGTCTTAGTCTGTATGTTTCAACTGGTCCCTGACATGAGGTGAGGTCTTGGTCTGTATGTTTAATCTGGTCCTGAAATGAGGTGGGGGTCTTAAACTGTATGTTTCACCTGGCCCTGAGGTGAGACCATTGTCAGTATGTTTCACCAGACCCTGACATGATATGTGTCTTGGTCAGTATGTTTTGTCTTGCCCTGACATGATAAGCGTCTGGCATATTATTCAACCTACGCAGCCTACTGAATATGATGCTGAAGATAAGGAGGCGTTATCACAGTCAGGACCTATTGCTGCTTACTTACTTAGTCGCTCCTCTTCTACCGTGAGCTGTAGAGGTTAGACTTGTAATCGTTGTTTTAAGACAAACAGGTGATTAGCCTGTTGTGTCTTTGCATGGTGGAGGGGCTACCTCCTTACAGCCTCCATGCCTGCCGACCCGTTTTTGTCCACGGCTGCTTATTTATTCGCAGCTAACCTCCAAATTAGGAGGCCTTTCAGCAATCCGCAACCCTGCTGACGCGCCTATTGCTGCTAAAAGGCAAAAATGTTTGACATCAATAGAAAAAGGAAGATGCAATATTTCTAAAGCAAATTCTAGAGAACATGATAGCGAATGGGTTTCAATACCAAATTCCATCATCACTACTGACTGACTGAGACCCAGAACTCATTCAGATTTCTGCCAAAATGTGGCCGACCATGTGGAGTGAATGAAGATCTGCAACTCAGTGACACATCAACTCCATTTGACTGCTACAGAAAATTATTTTCTTGTAGATATTATTCATATGTGGATTACTGTTATTGTGAAGTACACTAGACCAATCTTCATTACATTTCAGTGAGTATTCATGGATTGGTGACATTTTTGTGTGTGAAAAATAGTTTTTATTACAAAAAATGACAATATAATTATTAACAATTACTTGTTTATTTTATGAAATTCTACAAGACTTTCATATTCTTACTGCATATTCATTTTCCTTTAATTTGATATATAACATGTTTGTCTTCCTTGTGAAATAATTAAGAAAATTCTAGTTTTTTGAAGAGATACCATTATAGAAAAAAGAATTCTGGCAAAACTATTTACAAAATTATAGCCTTTAAGAGTTAACTTAAGGTCTTTATACTGGTTTAGAAGACTACAGAATCTGTATACAACCAATTTCTTGAAAGGTGCTTTTTACCAATGTACGAGTCCATCTTAATAGACTCAAACACTAGAGCTAAGTAGACCCGCAGCTAGTTAGGTGCCATCTATAGCTGCTCGTAACAAATCACCTGGTGAAAGGTACAAATAACTTGGGTAGATTTTTTTACTTCAATTTTGCCCGGGCAGCGCCCGTTAAGACTACACTTTTCAATTTCAAACTGCCAAGGAATTTTTTAACGTGCTCAACACTGAACGTGGGAGGCCGATCCCATTACCCAGAGATCAGAGGCATTTTTACCAGAAGATCGCTGTAGTAGCAAACGACACATAGATGAAGCCAAGCATAGAACAACTGCCTGGGGGAACCCATGTCCATCTTCATCAGCACCCTCTGGATGTGAGAAAAGCTACTGCAACCCCCCACTTAATGCCCATTTCAGGGTGCATAAAAGAGTTAACAACAAAGGGGAAAGCTGCAGTGATGGTCTATGCTTCACATTAGATCAAAAAGGTGAATATTTTCATATGCTTTGAAACAGGCTTCCTGTAAAAGAGGCCATCCATCTGTAGTGATGGTCTATATTTCACATTAGATCAAAAAGGTGAATATTTTCATATGCTTTGAAACAAGCTTCCTGTAAAAGAGGCAAACTGCAGTGGTGGTCTATACTTCACATTATACCAAAAAAGTAAACATATAATCTGTTTTGCACAAATCTACATTCCCACATATCAAATGTCTTTATTATTTCCATTTTCCTATTCCATTTTATTCTACATGCAATCCTGAACTGTTTGTATATAATATATGACATGAAAATTAAACATTAGTGAAGGTAAATAGACCTCAAGTTTGAGATATTGTGTGTGGGTGTTTCACATCTGAAAAATAAATGTGTCCTGAGGCCCAAAATATTGCCAAGTGAATGAGTTAATATTAGAAGGATATTTAGTTAAAATGGAGACCAACATCGCCTGAAAAACACACAAGATAAACGGTAGGCTTTTAGCTCAGTTAAGTTCAAGTGCCATCTCCGCAGTGAAAGTCGTCTGCAATGGGTCTCCATTGTCGTGTCTCTGGTCATGATGGTGCAAGCTGCCAGGTTTTTCCCTGTCCATCTTTTCATGACATCCTCCTATTTATAGTGATGTTTACCTCTGAAATATACCCCCATAATCATCGTAGCGCCTCCAGAGATACGAAGAACTGTTGCGTCAAAGATAGAAAGAGAGAAACAGGTAAATGACTCAAAACACTGTATGTTCGGACATCAGGTGTAGCGCGCAAGACTAAAGTCAAGACGAAGTCTCTTACAGTCAACCCAGCCCCTACAGACTAGTCCAGGAAAACGATGCATCGAAAGTTGGAGACACCTGAGAGAGGTAACCTTGATCGAGCTACGGGAGTTACCTGCGCCTAACATCTCCTGCCTTACGCAACATGGAAGTCACTAAATAGACTTTGAACTGGTGTATCACCATGCAGAAAAAACGGGGATACATGGATGATGAAACATGCGAATGTGGAGTAACACAAGACCAGGACCATTTGATGATCTGCCCAAACCTAAAGGAGACTTGTAGCATGGATGACCTGCTGAGTACCAGTGACAGGGCAATCCACATGGCTGAATTCTGGAAGAATGAAGTGTGACATAGGGTCTAGGACACAAAAAGTAAGTACCTCTGGAACGTTTCCCATCCACCTTTCCTTCCAGTATTGCTTCCTGCAAAGTGTTATGTCTATTCATGTGAACAAAATACTAGAACTGTCTGACCCTGATTGCATCAATTCTCTTTGTACCCATAATTTCTCTAAAACTACCTGATTTGTTATCTTTTCTTTCCATTAGATGTGCACAATTCTTCAAAATATGCACGTTTCAAAAGCATCAATTCTCTTTGTACCCATAATTTCTCTAAAACTACCTGATTTGTTATCTTTTCTTTCCATTAGATGTGCACAATTCTTCAAAATATGCACGTTTCAAAAGCATCAATTCTCTTTGTACCCATAATTTCTCTAAAACTACCTGATTTGTTATCTTTTCTTTCCATTAGATGTGCACAATTCTTCAAAATATGCACGTTTCAAAAGCATCAATTCTCTTTGTACCCATAATTTCTCTAAAACTACCTGATTTGTTATCTTTTCTTTCCATTAGATGTGCACAATTCTTCAAAATATGCACGTTTCAAAAGCATCAATTCTCTTTGTACCCATAATTTCTCTAAAACTACCTGATTTGTTATCTTTTCTTTCCATTAGATGTGCACAATTCTTCAAAATATGCACGTTTCAAAAGCATCAATTCTCTTTGTACCCATAATTTCTCTAAAACTACCTGATTTGTTATCTTTTCTTTCCATTAGATGTGCACAATTCTTCAAAATATGCACGTTTCAAAAGCATCAATTCTCTTTGTACCCATAATTTCTCTAAAACTACCTGATTTGTTATCTTTTCTTTCCATTAGATGTGCACAATTCTTCAAAATATGCACGTTTCAAAAGCATCAATTCTCTTTGTACCCATAATTTCTCTAAAACTACCTGATTTGTTATCTTTTCTTTCCATTAGATGTGCACAATTCTTCAAAATATGCACGTTTCAAAAGCATCAATTCTCTTTGTACCCATAATTTCTCTAAAACTACCTGATTTGTTATCTTTTCTTTCCATTAGATGTGCACAATTCTTCAAAATATGCACGTTTCAAAAGCATCAATTCTCTTTGTACCCATAATTTCTCTAAAACTACCTGATTTGTTATCTTTTCTTTCCATTAGATGTGCACAATTCTTCAAAATATGCACGTTTCAAAAGCATCAATTCTCTTCTTCAACTGTGTGTTTAATGTCCATGTTTCTTTGCCATATAATAACGATGAACATAAGTAACACTCTCCTTTTTAATTTGTGAATGATGTGCTTGAATGTCAATACATGACTCATGTTGGTGAATATAAATTTGGCCATAAGGGATAAAGTGCAATGTCTTCTTTATGTTATGTCTGTGACCCTTCATATATAAAACCTTAAACTTTCAAAGTTTGGGGAGCGCGTGGTCAAATGGTTTCGATGCCTGCCTGCAGACAAGGAGGGGAGGGGTTCGAATCCCTGGTATGGTATAAGTTGATGTTTTTGTTGGGGGTAAAATAAACTAACATAGCCAGCACACAACGAGGCAACAGCAGTGGTGAAGCGGGGAAAAAGTCTTCTGTCAAAGAAGTTTTTTTTGGGGGGGGGTTTTTTTTTTTTGGTTTTGTCTTTTTCAGTTTTCAAAGTTCTTTTAATCACCATCACTTCACAATATTGTTACAACAACAGTCTAAATACTGTAACCTTGTTACACCTGGCCGAGCATGAAGTAAGAAAACCATTTGGTAATTAAAGTTTCTGAATTAATTTTATAGACAGGATACAGGGAATACAAACAGGAATAATTTGTTCTCCCCAGGGGACTCTGACGTAGAAATAAAATCCATCTTTCCCCACTGAACATTTTATGCTTAGATGCACCAAGTTATGTCTATCCTTGACTTTATGGAGACAATTTCTTGCTCAACAGATGAATTGCTTTTAGATTACCTTGACACAGGTTATATTTTTTAATACCTTTTTATCTTCACAAACATAATTCGTTCTGTTCTGCTCTAATGAGTCTACTTCACTGCACTCAGGACATATCCATAAGTCCTCAATCTCTCTCAATATATGTGGTGAAGGGTATGGAGACTGATGGTTCATGTAGCTTTATGTGGACAATTTCCTGCTCAACTGATAAGTTATGATTATTCTTGGCTTTTGGGGACAATTTCCCACTCAACAGATAAGTTACAGCTATTCTTGATTTTTTGGGGACAATTTCTTGCTTAACAATTGTTTTGACTGTTCTTGGCTTTATGGGGATAATTTTATGCTCAACAGATAAGTTTTGACTATTCTTGGCTTTTGGGGACAATTTCCCGCTCAACAGATAAGTTACAACTATTCTTGATTTTTTGGGGACAATTTCTTGCTTAACAATTGTTTTGACTGTTCTTGGCTTTATGTGGATAATTTTATGCTCAACAGATAAGTTTTGACTATTCTTGGCTTTATGGGGACAATTTTCTGCTTAACAGATACGTTTTAACTGTTCTTGGCTTTATGGGGACAATTTTCTGCTCAACAGATACGTTTTAACTGTTCTTGGCTTTATGGGGACAATTTTCTTCGTCCTCTCATGCACACCACACTGATCAACTCTCATCTGGTTTCAAAGTTTCACAATGTGTTGTTGTTGTTGTTATTGTTGTTGCTGATGCCACTCGTACTTGAGTTGACTTTCTTTGCCAAATCAGAGTGGCCCTCCTCACACCCTGAAGCTTACTTAGAAGGTGGACCAGTGTCATTCTGGCTGTATTCAAATGTGAAACTTCTCAGTAAGCTCACCACAATTGAGATCACTATGCAGTCTGTGTATTGTTGTTAATCTATTGAGGCGTCGCAATCCAACAGGAGTTCTATGCAGTCTGTGTATTGTTGATTCATCTATTGAGGCGTCGCAATCCAACAGGAGTTCTATGCAATCTGTGTATTGTTGATTCATCTATTGTGGCGTCGCAATCCAACAGGAGTTCTATGCAGTCTGTGTATTGTTGATTCATCTATTGAGGCGTCGCAATCCAACAGGAGTTCTATGCAGTCTGTGTATTGTTAATTCATCTATTGAGGCGTCGCAATCCAACAGGAGTTCTATGCAGTCTGTGTATTGTTGATTCATCCATTGAGGCGTCGCAATCCAACAGGAGTTCTATGCAGTCTGTGTATTGTTGATTCATCTATTGAGGCGTCGCAATCCAACAGGAGTTCTATGCAGTCTGTGTATTGTTGATTCATCTATTGAGGCGTCGCAATCCAACAGGAGTTCTATGCAGTCTGTGTATTGTTGATTCATCCATTGAGGCGTCGCAATCCAACAGGAGTTCTATGCAGTCTGTGTATTGTTGATTCATCTATTGAGGCGTCGCAATCCAACAGGAGTTCTATGCAGTCTGTGTATTGTTGATTCATCTATTGAGGCGTCGCAATCCAACAGGAGTTCTATGCAGTCTGTGTATTGTTGATTCATCCATTGAGGCGTTGCAATCCAACAGGAGTTCTATGCAGTCTGTGTATTGTTGATTCATCCATTGAGGCGTCGCAATCCAACAGGAGTTCTATGCAGTCTGTGTATTGTTGATTCATCCATTGAGGCGTCGCAATCCAACAGGAGTTCTATGCAGTCTGTGTATTGTTGATTCATCCATTGAGGCGTCGCAATCCAACAGGAGTTCTATGCAGTCTGTGTATTGTTGATTCATCCATTGAGGCGTCGCAATCCAACAGGAGTTCTATGCAGTCTGTGTATTGTTGATTCATCCATTGAGGCGTCGCAATCCAACAGGAGTTCTATGCAGTCTGTGTATTGTTGATTCATCCATTGAGGCGTCGCAATCCAACAGGAGTTCTATGCAGTCTGTGTATTGTTGATTCATCTATTGAGGCGTTGCAATCCAACAGGAGTTCAATGATAGACTTCAAAATGTCACCCGTGTTCATATACAATGTGCCCATAATGGGTGCTTGCATAACCAAGATGTTAGTTTTTTCATTGTCCTGGAACCCCAGCATGACCAGGATAGTAGATCTACACCAGTCACTAGAGGTTTGAGGCCTCTGCAGATGCCAACCCAGTTGCACCTTCCAAAGCAGCCTCAGGATGACCGCCGCTTTTTTCGAAAAAATAATGGTTACTGTCTGACTGCGTACGAAGAAGAAGAAGAAGAAGAAGCACCTTCCAAAGTGAGTAAAGGAAGTCTTACACAATGACTGCCCCTGTTAAACTAGCCTCAGATAGCTATCCCACAGCTGATGTCACATAGTCCTGAAAGAGGACTGTATATGACTGTTCATATTATATTCATCCCTACTATATGGGGATTCCGTGGTGAAGTGGTTAAGCCGTCGGCCTCGTGATCAGGTGGTGTGGGTTCGACTCTGGACTCCGCTGTCTTTTTCATGGGTGCTTGATGCAGAGTCCCCTGCATCTCGTAGTCGCCCCCTAGTCGTCCTTGACTTGCCTCTGGGGTTGGGCGGCACGAGAGAGTGAGGATAAAAAGTAGCGCAGTTAATCCTTACTAAAAATAGCGCTAGCAAAATAAATTATGCCATCATCGTCTACGATGGACGGCGGCCTTAGCCTTTGCCTTGCCTTTATATGGTGCAGAAACATGGATGATGAACAAACAGTTGGAGGACAAAATGTAGGCCTTTGAAATGCATAGATACAGAAAAATGGGCTGCATTCCATTGAAAGAAAAGCAAACAGATAGAAAATTCCTAGCAAGATTAGGAATGGGAAAGGAAACACTGAAAGACATACAAATTAGACAAGAGAAATATTTTGGACATATAAAGAGACATGATACACTGCTGAGAACAATACTGGAGAGTAAGGTTGAGGGCAGGCGGGCAAGGGAAAGCCAGCCCTATAAGTGAGAGAGCAGCATCACGAGATGGACTAAAAACTGTTGGAGTGTACCATCAAGGCAAGAGACAGAAAATGTTGAAGGCCCATTGTAGTCAACCTTCGATGCGGAGACGGCACATGACATCATCATCATCCTCATTATATAATGCCCTGAATCCCTGGTCTCATTAAGCCCCAGCAGACCAGGCTGCTGTTGTTGTTTGAAGCTACTCATGCAGAGTTCTTCAATCTTGACAGATTATCTCTAGTAGCTGTTTGTTGTGGCTTTATATCCTGGGGCGCCCTGAAGAAGGTAGACCTGAATCTTCTCGCCTGTAGTGTAATACTAGGCTTCTCAGCAGATTGAGCACTACAGGGATCAATACTAATCCCCATCTCACTGGGAAGAGACTGCTTTAACCTGTTTTTTTGCAGGTGCACAGCTTGGACATGAGGTGGGGTTTAGTTATCATGTTGCACCTGACTGTAGACGTTGATGACTTAGCACCCAATTGTAAATGGGTACCTGACAGTGCTAGAAAAAGCAAGACAGTGGGGAAGGGCGATGGCAACTCTACATTCCTAAGCCTCAGGCTGTGCTATGAAGTCTGGCCACCCTACCTCAGTAAACCTCAGGCTGTGCTATGAAGTCTGGCCACCCTACCTCAGTAAACCTCAGACTGTGCTATGAAGTCTGGCCACCCTACCTCAGTAAACCTCAGACTGTGCTATGAAGTCTGGCCACCCTACCTCAGTAAATCTCAGGCTGTGCTATGAAGTCTGGCCACCCTACCTCAGTAAACCTCAGACTGTGCTATGAAGTCTGGCCACCCTACCTCAGTAAACCTCAGGCTGTGCTATGAAGTCTGGCCACCCTACCTCAGTAAACCTCAGACTGTGCTGTGAAGTCTGGCCACCCTACCTCAGTAAACCTCAGACTGTGCTATGAAGTCTGGCCACCCTACCTCAGTAAACCTCAGACTGTGCTATGAAGTCTTTGGCCACCCTACCTCAGTAAACCTCAGACTGTGCTATGAAGTCTTTGGCCACCCTACCTCAGTAAACCTCAGGCTGTGCTATGAAGTCTGGCCACCCTACCTCAGTAAACCTCCGGCTGTGCTATGAAGTCTTTGGCCACCCTACCTCAGTAAACCTCAGACTGTGCTATGAAGTCTTTGGCCACCCTACCTCAGTAAACCTCAGACTGTGCTATGAAGTCTGGCCACCCTACCTCAGTAAACCTCAGGCTGTGCTATGAAGTCTTTGGCCACCCTACCTCAATAAACCTCAGACTGTGCTATGAAGTCTTTGGCCACCCTACCTCAGTAAACCTCAGACTGTGCTATGAAGTCTTTGGCCACCCTACCTCAGTAAGCCTCAGGCTGTGCTATGAAGTCTTTGGCCACCCTACCTCAGTAAGCCTCAGGCTGTGCTATGAAGTCTTTGGCCACCCTACCTCAGTAAGCCTCAGGCTGTGCTATGAAGTCTTTGACCACCCTACCTCAGTAAGCCTCAGGCTGTGCTATGAAGTCTGGCCACCCTACCTCACTAAACCTCAGGCTGTGCTATGAAGTCTTTGGCCACCCTACCTCAGTAAGCCTCAGGCTGTGCTATGAAGTCTGGCCACCCTACCTCAGTAAGCCTCAGGCTGTGCTATGACGTCTGGCCACCCTACCTCAGTAAGCCTCACGCTGTGCTATGAAGTCTGGCCACCCTACCTCAGTAAACCTCAGGCTGTGCTATGAAGTCTGGCCACCCTACCTCAGTAAACCTCAGACTGTGCTATGAAGTCTGGCCACCCTACCTCAGTAAACCTCAGACTGTGCTATGAAGTCTGGCCACCCTACCTCAGTAAATCTCAGGCTGTGCTATGAAGTCTGGCCACCCTACCTCAGTAAACCTCAGACTGTGCTATGAAGTCTGGCCACCCTACCTCAGTAAACCTCAGGCTGTGCTATGAAGTCTGGCCACCCTACCTCAGTAAACCTCAGACTGTGCTATGAAGTCTGGCCACCCTAACTCAGTAAACCTCAGACTGTGCTATGAAGTCTGGCCACCCTACCTCAGTAAATCTCAGGCTGTGCTATGAAGTCTGGCCACCCTACCTCAGTAAACCTCAGACTGTGCTATGAAGTCTGGCCACCCTACCTCAGTAAACCTCAGGCTGTGCTATGAAGTCTGGCCACCCTACCTCAGTAAACCTCAGACTGTGCTATGAAGTCTGGCCACCCTACCTCAGTAAACCTCAGACTGTGCTATGAAGTCTGGCCACCCTACCTCAGTAAACCTCAGACTGTGCTATGAAGTCTTTGGCCACCCTACCTCAGTAAACCTCAGACTGTGCTATGAAGTCTTTGGCCACCCTACCTCAGTAAACCTCAGGCTGTGCTATGAAGTCTGGCCACCCTACCTCAGTAAACCTCCGGCTGTGCTATGAAGTCTTTGGCCACCCTACCTCAGTAAACCTCAGACTGTGCTATGAAGTCTTTGGCCACCCTACCTCAGTAAACCTCAGACTGTGCTATGAAGTCTGGCCACCCTACCTCAGTAAACCTCAGGCTGTGCTATGAAGTCTTTGGCCACCCTACCTCAATAAACCTCAGACTGTGCTATGAAGTCTTTGGCCACCCTACCTCAGTAAACCTCAGACTGTGCTATGAAGTCTTTGGCCACCCTACCTCAGTAAGCCTCAGGCTGTGCTATGAAGTCTTTGGCCACCCTACCTCAGTAAGCCTCAGGCTGTGCTATGAAGTCTTTGGCCACCCTACCTCAGTAAGCCTCAGGCTGTGCTATGAAGTCTTTGGCCACCCTACCTCAGTAAGCCTCAGGCTGTGCTATGAAGTCTGGCCACCCTACCTCACTAAACCTCAGGCTGTGCTATGAAGTCTTTGGCCACCCTACCTCAGTAAGCCTCAGGCTGTGCTATGAAGTCTGGCCACCCTACCTCAGTAAGCCTCAGGCTGTGCTATGAAGTCTGGCCACCCTACCTCAGTAAGCCTCAGGCTGTGCTATGAAGTCTGGCCACCCTACCTCAGTAAACCTCAGGCTGTGCTATGAAGTCTGGCCACCCTACCTCAGTAAACCTCAGGCTGTGCTATGAAGTCTGGCCACCCTACCTCAGTAAACCTCAGGCTGTGCTATGAAGTCTGGCCACCCTACCTCAGTAAACCTCAGGCTGTGCTATGAAGTCTGGCCACCCTACCTCAGTAAACCTCAGGCTGTGCTATGAAGTCTGGCCACCCTACCTCAGTAAACCTCAGGCTGTGCTATGAAGTCTGGCCACCCTACCTCAGTAAACCTCAGGCTGTGCTATGAAGTCTGGCCACCCTACCTCAGTAAACCTCAGGTTGTGCTATGAAGTCTGGCCACCCTACCTCAGTAAACCTCAGGCTGTGCTATGAAGTCTGGCCACCCTACCTCAGTAAACCTCAGGCTGTGCTATGAAGTCTGGCCACCCTACCTCAGTAAACCTCAGGCTGTGCTATGAAGTCTGGCCACCCTACCTCAGTAAACCTCAGGCTGTGCTATGAAGTCTGGCCACCCTACCTCAGTAAACCTCAGGCTGTGCTATGAAGTCTGGCCACCCTACCTCAGTAAACCTCAGGCTGTGCTATGAAGTCTGGCCACCCTACCTCAGTAAACCTCAGGCTGTGCTATGAAGTCTGGCCACCCTACCTCAGTAAACCTCAGACTGTGCTATGAAGTCTGGCCACCCTACCTCAGTAAACCTCAGGCTGTGCTATGAAGTCTTTGGCCACCCTACCTCAGTAAACCTCAGGCTGTGCTATGAAGTCTTTGGCCACCCTACCTCAGTAAACCTCAGGATGTGCTATGAAGTCTGGCCACCCTACCTCAGTAAACCTCAGGCTGTGCTATGAAGTCTTTGGCCACCCTACCTCAGTAAACCTCAGACTGTGCTATGAAGTCTTTGGCCACCCTACCTCAGTAAACCTCAGACTGTGCTATGAAGTCTTTGGCCACCCTACCTCAGTAAACCTCAGACTGTGCTATGAAGTCTTTGGCCACCCTACCTCAGTAAACCTCAGACTGTGCTATGAAGTCTTTGGCCACCCTACCTCAGTAAACCTCAGGCTGTGCTATGAAGTCTGGCCACCCTACCTCAGTAAACCTCAGGCTGTGCTATGAAGTCTTTGGCCACCCTACCTCAGTAAACCTCAGACTGTGCTATGAAGTCTGGCCACCCTACCTCAGTAAACCTCAGGCTGTGCTATGAAGTCTTTGGCCATCCTACCTCAGTAAACCTCAGACTGTGCTATGAAGTCTTTGGCCACCCTACCTCAATAAACCTCAGACTGTGCTATGAAGTCTTTGGCCACCCTACCTCAGTAAACCTCAGACTGTGCTATGAAGTCTTTGGCCACCCTACCTCAGTAAACCTCAGACTGTGCTATGAAGTCTTTGGCCACCCTACCTCAGTAAACCTCAGGCTGTGCTATGAAGTCTGGCCACCCTACCTCAGTAAACCTCAGGCTGTGCTATGAAGTCTTTGGCCACCCTACCTCAGTAAACCTCAGACTGTGCTATGAAGTCTTTGGCCACCCTACCTCAGTAAACCTCAGACTGTGCTATGAAGTCTGGCCACCCTACCTCAGTAAACCTCAGACTGTGCTATAAAGTCTTTGGCCACCCTACCTCAGTAAACCTCAGACTGTACAATGAAGTCTGGCCACCCTACCTTAGTAAACCTCAGACTGTACAATGAAGTCTTTGGCCACCCTACCTCAGTAAACCTCAGACTGTACAATCAAGTCTTTGGCCACCCTACCTCAGTAAACCTCAGGCTGTGCTATGAAGTCTGGCCACCCTACCTCAGTAAACCTCAGACTGTACAATGAAGTCTGGCCACCCTACTTCAGTAAACCTCAGACTGTACAATGAAGTCTGGCCACCCTACCTCAGTAAACCTCAGACTGTACAATGAAGTCTGGCCACCCTACCTCAGTAAACCTCAGAGTGCTATGAAGTCTTTGGCCACCCTACCTCAGTAAACCTCAGACTGTACAATGAAGTCTGGCCACCCTACCTCAGTAAACCTCAGACTGTACAATGAAGTCTTTGGCCACCCTACCTCAGTAAACCTCAGACTGTACAATGAAGTCTTTGGCCACCCTACCTCAGTAAACCTCAGACTGTACAATGAAGTCTTTGGCCACCCTACCTCAGTAAACCTCAGACTGTACAATGAAGTCTTTGGCCACCCTACCTCACTAAACTTCAAGACTACAATGAAGTAATCGGTTACCCTAATTCACTAAGCCTCAGACTACAATGAAGTCTCTGGCTACCCTAACTCAGTTAACCTCAGACTACAATGAAGTCTCTGTTCAAATTCATGACACAGCAGCAAAGTCGGCGCCTATGGGAAATAACTTACTTGGAATAGTTGGAATCCTGGTATTCAAACAGGCAGGTGTATGCTTGCTACCTGGTAGCTGAAGGCTGTCCATCTTAGTCTTAGTTGACCTGTACTTCCACAGGGGTGGATGTCCTGTGCAGGTCCCAGTTCTGGCGTAGGCTGGATGTAGCCAGAATGAGGATTTCCTGCTTAGCGGACTAGGTTCGTGCAACTTATTTCTCTGCCGCATTGGGACAAATGCCACAGAGGGTGGTTAACTGATGTGCAAGTCCATCTTAATAGACTCAAACACTGGAGCAAAGTAGAGCCGTAGCCTGTTATGCGCCATCTATGCTGCTCCTAACAAACCACCTAACCATGGCCGGTGTTATGCCATGTCACAGTTAGTCGCCTCTTACGACATGCTCTCTTGTGGGGCAGTTGTGCTATTCTTGTCTTTACACTGTAAAACTGTAATCCTGGTGTCCATTCAGGCATGTTATGTGCCTTATGCCAGGTAGCCAAATGTCATTTAAACTCATCTCTGCCTTTTGCCTTTAAGTGCCATGCCGAATCAAGGTTTTGTTGCAGGTCATCTCTCCATCCCATTGGTGGACGTCTGGGGCGAAGATTAAAGGTGTAGGGCCACCATGATGTCACTTTACGTGTCCATCTGTTGTCAGGCATGCGTAGCACGTGGCCTGTCCACCTGTACTTTCTTAGCAACAAAAACCTCAACAAACCACTCAGGATGTCCATAGTAGGTTCTTTTTACAATTTTACAAGTTGCAGTTTACTAGGCTCGGGTGAAGGTATGTGACGAATTGGTTAGGAATTTCATTTCTTTCCAAATGTTTGCTTGGACAGCAGCTAACAGCCTGCTCTTTTTTATTTTCAATTACCAAAGGTTCATTCACGTTCATTCACTTGAAACTTGCGTGTTTCAAATGTCCACTTCTTCATGCTTTTGTTCGTGTCTTGAGAGACGAGTGCCAAAAAATGAAAAACAAATTTGTGCTGAAGTCATCTGCTATTTCCATAAAGTGCAGTAAAACTCAGTACAATTCAATCTGTCTTAAGAAACAAGGTAAATGAGAAAAAAAGAAAAACCAAAAAATGAAAAACAAATTTGTGCTGAAGTCATCTGCTATTTCCATAAAGTGCAGTAAAACTCAGTACAATTCAATCTGTCTTAAGAAACAAGGTAAATGAGAAAAAAATAAAAACCAAAAAATGAAAAACAAATTTGTGCTGAAGTCATCTGCTATTTCCATAAAGTGCAGTAAAACACAGTACAATTCAATCTGTCTTAAGAAACAAGGTAAATGAGAAAAATGGAAAAACTAAAAATGAAAAACAAATTTGTGCTGAAGTCATCTGCTATTTCCATAAAGTGCAGTAAAACTCAGTACAATTCAATCTGTCTTAAGAAACAAGGTAAATGAGAAAAAAAGAAAAACCAAAAAATGAAAAACAAATTTGTGCTGAAGTCATCTGCTATTTCCATAAAGTGCAGTAAAACTCAGTACAATTCAATCTGTCTTAAGAAACAAGGTAAATGAGAAAAAAAGAAAAACCAAAAAATGAAAAACAAATTTGTGCTGAAGTCATCTGCTATTTCCATAAAGTGCAGTAAAACACAGTACAATTCAATCTGTCTTAAGAAACAAGGTAAATGAGAAAAATGGAAAAACTAAAAATGAAAAACAAATTTGTGCTGAAGTCATCTGCTATTTCCATAAAGTGCAGTAAAACTCAGTACAATTCAATCTGTCTTAAGAAACAAGGTAAATGAGAAAAAAAGAAAAACCAAAAAATGAAAAACAAATTTGTGCTGAAGTCATCTGCTATTTCCATAAAGTGCAGTAAAACTCAGTACAATTCAATCTGTCTTAAGAAACAAGGTAAATGAGAAAAATGGAAAAACTAAAAATGAAAAACAAATTTGTGCTGAAGTCATCTGCTATTTCCATAAAGTGCAGTAAAACTCAGTACAATTCAATCTGTCTTAAGAAACAAGGTAAATGAGAAAAAAAGAAAAACCAAAAAATGACTTACACGAAAGAGAACATCCGTACAGCACTTGCAATAACAGCAATCCCCCACAATGGTGAACACACACTCGTTCTGTGAGTTGTATACTTTGTACTTGGGAGTCCAAAAGGTCCATCTGTAACAAACAATAATTTATAATAATAGTTGCCCATCACAAGTTAAGATGGTGACAGAATCAGACTTGTGCAAGATGTGAGCTCACATGACTGTAGAGTTCTAGTCTTTTTTATGGTGAGAAATGTTTGTCATGTAGAGTGGGACAGAACTGAGTCGATAATTTTATTCAATGACGCTAAGAAAAATGCTGATGAAGTCCGGCATGGTGGTGGTCCTGTTCCAATTGTAACAGAAGTATCAGTGAGACTGGTGGGGCAGGTGATTAAAGCTGACAGGTGAGTAACGACAGACAGTGTAACAGCTGCAATAGGATGTTCGAATAGTTTAGCCTACAGGACACATGATCCTAGTATGGCGGAACACGTTTAACAAACGACGAATAGGTTTAATATGAAGTGGAAATATGGCTGAGACAGCAGAGCAAACAGTTTTACATATTTGATAAGGTCAGGTTGTGGAATTCAGTGGTAGTAGTCCAGGTGCCAGATCCCCGACAGAAAGCTAACGGTAACTTAGAAATAGGGGAAGCCTTTTAGTGCAGGTGAGAGAAGGATCAGAAAGAGTTTACATACA
Source organism: Ariolimax columbianus (assembly GCA_036924085.1). NCBI lineage: Eukaryota > Metazoa > Mollusca > Gastropoda > Stylommatophora > Arionidae > Ariolimax > Ariolimax columbianus. Next base: position 10,494,140 of record JAVGWX010000019.1, on the reverse strand, counting down.
TCAGGCATTCTTTGACAAAGCCAGAGTGGATTGTCATTGTCCGAGAATTGAATCATGGGATAGTTAGAGGGTAAGAATTTACTTTTGCCATTATCGGGAAATTATTGTCTAAGGTTAGGTCGTCACTTTAACTTGAGACCATCACATGTTAGTGATCTGGGAATAGTTCCAAAGTCTACTAGGTACATGCACAGCAATAATTCAATAAGAGTGTTGAGTCTGCCCATGCCGTAATGTTACCATGCTTTTAAAGCTTTCTTTCTATCCCTCATGTAGCATGACATTTGCAGAATGTCGCTCTGATAACAGCCGATCTATAAAACTCTTGATCTTTGACAAACTCTCCTGCCTCTGCCACTGTTACCCTCAACACCTCTTTAATGTCCTGCGCCCATCTTCTCCTCAGTCTGCCTCTGCCTCGTTTGCCAGGCACCATACCTCCTAGCACTGTTTTATTTCTAGACCACTGCAGTATTTCTTCTTCTTCTTTGTTCGCTCTCAATCTCCCGCTACCAAGCCCTGAAAAAAGTTTTGCAAGTAGTGGAATGTAGTCCAGAGAACGGAATGCGTTGTGCCGTAGTTTACAGCTTGACTGCGATATTTGCACCTTTTGGTCCAACACATCTGACTTCAGCAAGCATTTTTTGAGTACTGGGTTAGCATTCCCTCTTCGATCCCTTCTCCTTAGCCAGTCTGCTCTGTTGCAGCCTGTTATCCAGGATCACCACGTGGAGGTGTAGAAGGGTCTTGGCAGCTCTGGTTCGCTGACCCTGACGCTAGCAGTCAGCTATGGGTCGCTGACCCCTGCAGTTTATGCGCTTCTCAGCGTCTTGATCCAACTGCAGCATTTGATGTGACTATGTAATTTAGTTTCCTAGATGTAATATTGCTTACTAAACAATTTTGTTCTATATTCTTCTGTTTTTCTTTTTCACTATCCATGGTATTTTTAGCACATTCCTGTGGCATGTTTGTTCGAAGGATTCAGTCTTAATTCCTCTCTATGGCTGCTTCAAGTTGTTAATAGCAGGAAGTGGTAGTTATGAGTTGGAGAATCTTCTACCCTAGAGCGTTTAGAATGCTCTGGTAGTGTCATCTTACAAGATTCTTTAAGAGATACTGTGGCCCTTATCAGTGTCACATTCAAAGAACCCCTTGAAGCCACTCAGGCAAATCACTCCTATACAAGATATGCGAGACCCACATTCTTGAATTTGAATTGCCATCTGTCCTGATAAAGTGTAATACTATCCAATGTTATACAGAACTATTTAACTATGATTTGATTATAAGCACACCTTGTCATTACACTTCATTTATCACAGGTAATGCTTTACTTTGCTCTGGGATGGGCATATCAGGTAAAACCAGAACTAACAGCTATATTTGGCAACACACTCATTCCAGACCTTCCTAAATTAATTCTTGGAATATCCAACAGGATACAACATCAAAAGGCATTTGTCTTTCAACTAGTTCATAAATAACACCCACTTGTTAAGCCAAGTAAATTCCTTTTATTATATGTCGATGTTTCACAGTGTAAAAATCAAAGAGACAAATATATTTGTAATAAAATTAAAACAATAGATCGAGAATTATAGATTTTAATTATTAAGAACTTAACAGAATGCTTAAAAGGATCTTCTCCTTCTTCTTCGTTCTTTCTAAAAATATTGCTTCCAAGCCCTGAAAAGGGATTTGGGAGTAGCAGAATATAGTCAGGAGAATGGAATGCGTTGTGTCATAGTTTACAGCTTGACTGCAATATTTGCACCTTTCGATCCTACACATCTGACTTCAGCTGGCATTTTTGCCTATTGGATTAGCCTTCCTTCGTCAATCCCTTCTCCTTAGCCAGTCTGCTATGTTGCTGCCTGTTATCCAGGATCACAGCATGAAGGTGTAGAAGGGTCTTGGCAGCTCTGGTTCGCTGGCCCTGACGTTAGCAGTCATTTTAAGTCGCTGACCGCCACAGCTCATGCACTTTGCTGAACCAGACCTACCACTCACTCTTTGAAGCCCAAATTGTGTCAGTGTATTTTGTGCATTTGTAAGAATAACTTTGCTGAACCAGACCTACCACTCACTCTTTGATGCCCAAATTGAGTCAGTGTATTTTGTGCATTTGCAAGAATAACTTTGAGAATAACTTTATTTTCCTCATCTTCACAAAGTTCAAGGACAGTCTGACAAAAATCTATATTTTTGACTCTAACTACACTGCCTACTTTCATTTCATCTCAAATTTCTTTAAATTATTAAGAATCTTAATGTTCATTTCTGAAGGCTTGAAGACTGCAATGTATATTTGATCTACTACATTCTTTTAAAGTTTGTGATGTTTTAGGGCAATACCTTTGTTTCTCATTGCTTGGAACAAAAAGGTGAAAGAATAAATGAATGAGTATGTCTGTAGACCTCTCTCTATGTGTTTTCAGTGTTTCCATCTGTTCTGTCAAGTTTGCATGTTTTTTTGTTCTTATTAGTTGTGTGTCTGTAGAGTAGCTGCTGTGTTTGGTTGTTCTTGTCTTGAACCCTTCTTCCTTCTTTGCTAATATGTTTGCCTTGGTGTGTTTCAATGTCCAGGGATCCAATGTATAACTATTTTGATAACACTGGAAGAGATGATGTAATCAACATCTAGGGCTATTTGGATAAGATCAGGTCTACAATGTCCAGCCCTTCTACAACTTGAAGTGTGCACTTCAGCTATGTAACAATAACAATGTTTTGGGCTTTTGAAGGAAAGACATCTTTTTTTTTTTTTTGCAGTGAAAGAGCTGACAGCAGTTAGCTGCTTGCATAGGGGTCAGTGGCCCAAAACTGACAAAGACCCTATTCCCTCTCCAAGTGGCAAATCCTGGAAACAGACTGCAACCATGCAGCCTGGCTCATAGAATAAAGATCAAAGAGGTAGGGCAAACTTAGTCAAGGTAGTCTGCTTTGATGGTTGTATTGAATGCAGATCCATACATTCAGCAGGACGAACATCAATAGTTCTATGAGATATGAACATTTTCTTGTATTATTTTTAATTTTGTCAGTGCTTCTGATGCTTTAATGAATGGCTGTGGTAATATTTCTTTTACTACTTTCTGTAACTAATATCTTCTCTTTGGGAGATGGTATCTGTCTTTAAAGATCATGTCACGAACGTAGAAACATGACAGAGAGTTGAAAACACTATTGGCCCTTTTGAAGATCTGTTCACAACAATCAAAAGACGAAAGATGGCCTGGTGCGAACACATCGCGAGGTCCAACAGAATTACCAACTCGATACTCTTTGGTTCCGTACCAGGACAGAGAGGGCGAGGACGTCCAAGGAAGAGGTGGGTGGACAACATCACTGAGTGGTCAAGCCTTCGTCCCAGTGAGATATGACAGGCGACGGCAGACAGAGAAAAATGGCATGGGATTTTGGGAGTGTCTTCAATTGTGTCCCAACGACCTGATGGGTTATGGGGTGAACTGAACTGATCTGTCTTTGATTTCACTGACATGGTGGAGTACAGACTTTTGTTTAATTCTTAGATTTGGTTGCCAGTTTTCAATAAGTCACTTGTTGGGATGATACTGTTTCATTCTGATACCTACTTCATTAAATAAGCTTCTGTAACAGCTTTTTCCTCTGCATCTCAAGGGTTCCACATTTTTGTAGATTTCATAAGCCGTCATTGGTGTTGGCCCCCTTGCTCCACCAATAAATTATAGAGTACTGTTCTGCACCCTGTCGACGCACTCTTAATTTAAGTTAGAGTTTGAACAAGTTAGGACAGCACTATCATATTCTTTTACAGAGTAGACTTAACCAGAGTATAAGTCTCTAAAAGTATTATTGTCTGCTCCTATGAAATGCCACCAAGCCTTGTCAACAGCTGCAATCATCTCAGTGCTTTAGTTTCACATTCTGAATGTCAAGTTTGAGACCGAGTTGTCGGTGAAGTGTGACATCAAGATTCAAGTATGTGAGATATTTTTCTATAATCAGCTGGTATTCTTCAAAACTCAAATTTATATTTTGTTTGGCAACTTTGTGGTTCTGATAAAGATCATGTACACTATCTTTTCCCAATTGATTTTCAGTTTCCATGTATGACAGTAGGCTTGTAGTCTCCGTAAGTATCTGTTAAACCTTCGTGCCCCCACTCCCAATCTATCTCTTCATCGCTTTGCCATAAGGACAGATCATAAGCACAGAGCTTTTCCAGCTTTGATCTGGTCATCCAAGTCATTGATGTGGATCAGGACAAGAGTACAAATTTAAGATGAGCCTTGTAGTTAGCCTTCTTCTAAGATATCTTGAGAAGAGATCTCATTCTACATCTTCGTCTGGATCATTTGCTCAGCCAGGAAGTACTTGATCCATTAGTAGGGCTTGCCTTGAATTCTGATGTCAATCATCTTCATCCGGAGACCTTTTATTCAGACCACATTGACAGCCTGTTGCAAGCCAGAGAAGATGACACTATGTTTTCTGTTCTGGAAGCTATAATTTATTCTTTGGTTCTTTTTTTCCTGAAAAAACTAGTCTTCTATGCAACTGCCAATTGTAAACCCTGCATGCTCCTGGCATAAGATAGTGGATTTCTCAAGGAACCAATAGAGACGTGTTTATCATGCTCTCCGTTAGTTTTCTAAGGCACGATGTTAGGAAGATGGACTGTTAGCAAGCATTTAGGTTCATCTAAATGTTTTTTTTAAAATTTTTTCCATTAATGGCATTATATGTACATTCATTTCATGCTTTTGGAATCTTTCCATTTCTCCATCTCGGGTTGATTAGTTTTGGAACTGCTTCTTTTCAAAGTGTCCCCATATGAAGTAGCATTTCATTATGAATCTTGTCCGACTCTGGCCTTTCTACAGTTGAGTATCTTTGGGCTGTTTGGAGCTCTTGTATGCTAAAGTTTACTTCAAATCTGGAGGCATTAGTTTATGGAGCTTTTTTTGTAGTCGTCAGTGGTTGTTCTTTCTCCATCTATCACTGACTTTGAGTTAGCTCTTCTATTTCCCCCAGGACAGACAGTCACCCAATGACCAAGCTTTATTTCCATTATGCCTGAGATGATCTTCTTCTTCTTCGTACGCTATCAGACGTCAACTTGTATTTGTTCGAAGAAAGCAGCTGTCATCCTGAGGCTGTTGACACTGCCATAGAGCTTGTCTAGTATTGCCACTGGTGATGGCCACATGTGCTTTCTCTGATCCTCCTATGTCGGGCAGTTTTGCAGCAGATGTTCAGCTGCCATTTTCCCTGTACCACAAGTGCATTAGTCAGTGCCACCTATCTTCAGTTTATTGAATAGGTGGTACCTCAGTCTGTTGTGGCCTGTGCGGAGTCTGAAGACCACGACCTGCTCTCTTCTGTTCAACTGGTAATAGGTATCATTTTTTGTGTAGCCAGTATGTTCTGTTTCCCATTTGGCCATGTATCTGGCCCTAATAAGACTTTTGGACTCTTCGTAGGTCACACTAGAATCTGGTTGTGGTAGTCTTGCACCTTCTTTTGCCAGTCTGTCTGCCTCCTCGTTGCCTTGGATGTTACAGTGGGATGGAACCCACTGTACCACTACTCTTTTTGGTGCGGACTGCTGGCATAGTTGACAGAGTACTGCTCTTAAATCATTAAGTTCAGTATTTTTCTGGCTTTTTAGTGCTGTAACTACGGCCAGGGCATCTGTAAACAGGACTATCTGGCTTTCATTGCTTTTGCCTGTCAGCATTGCTTTTATTGCAGCCTTCAGTGCCTCTGCCTCCACTCTGAAATTGCTTGAGTATTTTCCAGTTGCCACTGACAGTGTTATTTTTCTACCATTTGTTAGACTCAGGAATACCCCTGCCACTCCGTTCTGTGTTGTGCTTGTTACAGAACCGTTGGTGTATGCATGGGGGGTCCAGTCCATGCTTGGGTAGTTTTCCACTATGTACCTCAGGGTTATGTCTCTTCTTTCTTTTTCAGTCTGCCTGTTCTAGTTTCCAATACCTGGTATATTTTCTACCACCTCCAGAATGATATGCTGCTTCCATGTGGATTTGCGTACAGTTGGGATGGGCTTTGGTGTTGTTACGGTGTTCATAGGGTCTTCGCTCATCTTTGCTTTGGCTATTTCTGCAAAGTTTCTCCGCTTTAGTTTCCCATTTCCAAATGTATTTAGTCTCCGATGCATTGGATGGTCTGTCAGTCTTCTGCGTTTCTCTGCTTGCTGCTGGGCTCTGCAGTCTCTTCTGTCAGTCATAGATTGCAGATTTGTAATTTTTTCAAGTTCTACAATTGGCGTTGACTTCATGTCTCCTGCTATAACTCTCATGGATTGGTTTTGAAGTTTGCTAATTTTATCAAAGTTTACCTTTGCTGCTGTTGTCCATGCCGCAATGCCATACTCGAGAACAGGTCTCACTCTTCCAGTGTACAGTTTCTTTAGTATTCTTTCGTCTGCTCCCCAGCTTGTGCCAGCCAGTTTCCTCATGATTGCCATTCTTTGTCTGGCTCTCATTCGGTTTCTCTCGATCTGACTTTTCCATGTCATGCGCCGATCAAATGTAACTCCCAAGTAGTTTGGGTTGTCGTTTGGCCGCAGATATTTGCCGTTAAGACTTATTTTGGTATGCCTGAGATCTAATTTGGAGCATGTGTCTGCTCATTTTTCACTTTTGGCTTTCTTAAGCGTTAAATTTACTTTGTCATATGTGTCGTTGTACGGTATCTTTGCTTCCTGTGACAGCGCTATTTCTAAGGTCATTCTTGCATTCTTTGTATCATATATTAGCACTCTGCCTTCTTCTTTTTCTGCGTTTATTCTCAATCTCCCCCTACCAAACCGTGAATAGGGCTTCACAAGTAGCAAGATGTTGTCCGGAGAATGGAATGCTTTGTGTCGCTAGTTTACAGCTTGGCTGCGATATTTGCACCTTTTGGTCCGACACAACTGGTTTTCGACAGGAGCACTCTGTAATTTCTTATTCCAAAATGGTATAAATGATTTTGTACAGCCCGCTGTGATACATTGTGATGCCGCTTTCAAGAGTGTTTTTGTCACACTTTCACTAAGTGGTTCAACATAGTTGGTTGTGTTTGTAAGGAGATGGTCAGATATTTCTTGGAATAACCTCCAGTTTACTTTTGAAAGTTCCAGTTGGTTTTCTGTTTGATGAAAGGTTTTTGGAGGTGTTCTTATGGTCAATCAAAGTGGCTTATGATCACTTCTGATGTCATTAAGAACTTGCAAGTAGCAAGAGTTGAGTGCCCATTGAAGTCACCAACAATTATTACCAATTAATTATGGGTCATGCAAGTATACAACCAGGAAGCTAAAGGAATAATAATTTTTCATAAAATATGTAAAGCAAGGATAGACCATGAGTGTGTTCAACCAACAAGCTAAAGGAATAATAATTATTCATGAAAGATTAGTCGGGCAAGAATGGACTATGAGTGTGCTCCTCCAACAAGCTAAAAGAATAGTAATTATTCATGAAATGTGAGTCGGGAATGGATGGACCATGAGTGTATACAACCAACAAGCTACATGAACCATCACAGTTCATGCCCTTCGCCTTCTGCTGAAAAAAAAACTGAACATCCATGGATCTTCCCTGAGTGCGTTTATTTATGTCAGTTCTGCTTAAACATAACATAATTGAAAGCAGACACCACCAAGCTCAGATCAACTTGCACCTTATTATTCAAAAGAAGCAGTCCTTATTGTGAACATCAGACCATAACATTAACAGGCCAACAGGAACTGCTATAACCTGTTATGCCTGACTGCACTCAGTTCCCCAATAAATAATATAATGATAGTCTATTTCTTGAACCAATCAGATGTCTAAGAGAAACACCTGGTCAAAATGAGACCAACATGTACTGAACAACAAGATCTAGTCAGAGGGCATTCAGTGGTCTAGGGCTTGTGACCTAGGTTTATAACCCCAACGTACCAGATTTGAATCATGCCGCCATGATTTCCTCTCTGCATTCCTCTCTTACACCAAAGTCTGTCATGTCATCCCATATAATTTTCTCTCTGCCTTCCTCTCTTCCACCCAAGTCCATCATGTCATCCCATATAATTTTCTCTCTGTCTGCCTCTCTTCCACCCAAGTCCATCATGTCATCCCATATAATTTTCTCTCTGTCTGCCTCTCTTCCACCTAAGTCCATCACGTCATCCCTCCCATATAATTTTCTCTCTGTCTGCCTCTCTTCCACCTAAGTCCATCACGTCATCCCTCCCATATAATTTTCTCTCTGTCTTCCTCTCTTCCACCCAAGTCCATCACGTCACCCCTCCCATATAATTTTCTCTCTGTCTTCCTCGCTTCCATTCAAGTCCATCACGTCACCCCTCCCATATAATTTTCCATCTGTCTTCCTCTCTTCCACCAAAGTCCATCACGTCACCCCTCCCATATAATTTTCTCTCTGTCTTCCTCGCTTCCATTCAAGTCCATCACGTCACACCTCCCATATAATTTTCCATCTGTCTTCCTCTCTTCCACCAAAGTCCATCACGTCACCCCTCCCATATAATTTTCCATCTGTCTTCCTCTCTTCCACCAAAGTCCATCACATCACCCCTCCCATATAATTTTCTCTCTGTCTTCCTCGCTTCCATTCAAGTCCATCACGTCACCCCTCCCATATAATTTTCCATCTGTCTTCCTCTCTTCAACCCAAGTCCATCACGTCACCCCTCCCATATAATTTTCTCTCTGTCTGCCTCTCTTCCACCCAAGTCCATCACGTCATCCCTCCCATATAATTTTCTCTCTGTCTTCCTCGCTTCCACCCAAGTCCATCACGTCATCCCTCCCATATAATTTTCTCTCTGTCTTCCTCGCTTCCACCCAAGTCCATCACGTCATCCCTCCCATATAATTTTCTCTCTGTCTTCCTCGCTTCCACCCAAGTCCATCACGTCATCCCTCCCATATAATTTTCTCTCTGTCTTCCTCGCTTCCACCCAAGTCCATCACGTCATCCCTCCCATATAATTTTCTCTCTGTCTTCCTCGCTTCCATTCAAGTCCATCATGTCATCCCATAAAATTTTCTTTCTGTCTTCCTCTCTTCTATCCAAGTGATGTCATCCCATATAATTTTTTCTCTGCCTTTCTTTTTTCCACCATAGTCTGTCATGTCATCCCTCAAGTACAGAGAAACACGTGATTGGCTTGTTGTAACTTTGTCCTTCATGCCTTCCTGCAGACCCCTGTTGGGCAAGCAATTTCATTAGCTGTACAATTTTTTTCTCAGACAGCTGCTAACAGCCTACACTTTTGAATTTTCAGCTGTCAAGGGTTCTTTTACATGCGCCGTTTTTACACGGGACCTCTGACTTTTTCATCCATTTCCGGTAGGACTAAGTGCAGATCTCACGTCCCTTGAAACCAGGGAATACTTGAAACTTATGAGATTCGAACACAATCCACTTCACACTTTCATTCATTCCATGACAGACTAGCATCTTGCTACTCAGCTATAGCAATCTCCAATTTATAAATCTATTCTAATCATAACTATATGGCTGAGTGTATCAATTCTCTGGTCCACGATGCCTGTCAAATTTGACAAGTTGGAAAATAACTTTAATAGGTTGAACACTCATGGGGATCAAGACACTGAGCAGCGCATGAGCTGCAGTGGTCAGCGACCCATAGCTGACTGCTAGCGTCAGGGCCAGCGAACCAGAGCTGCCAAAACCCTTCTACACCTCCACATGGTGATCCTGGATAACAGGCTGCAACAGAGCAGACTGGCTAAGGAGAAGGGATCGAAGAGGGAATGCTAACCCAGTACTCAAAAAATGCTTGCTGAAGTCAGATGTGTTGGACCAAAAGGTGCAAATATCGCAGTCAAGCTGTAAACTACGGCACAACGCATTCCGTTCTCTGGACTACATTCTGCTACTTAAGCCCTTTCATGGTTTGGTAGTAGGAGATTGAGAACGAACGAAGAAGAAGAAGAACACTCATGACTGAGTTCCTGGTCACACTCCAGACCCGAAACAAATTTCCTAGATAACGATTGAGTTTCACAACAGCTCTTAACAGCATGAGTAGATAAGGGCAAATAGAAGCAATACAACTTACACTTGTTTCACTGTGCCTTGCAGGATTCCTGGAGGGGACTCAATCTCCATCTCCTGCAAGCAGCAGCACCAGAACCATGAAGCTTGACACCTGAAAGGTCGTTTGATCATCATCAAAGGCTGGTCATTGTTGTCAGTGACATTCATGACAAAGGGTCTGGCAGTGCCGCAGAACTGTCGTGTGCAGCAGTCAGTGTCTGAAACAGATAAATGCAGTAACATAGTAGACACTTCCTTTGACGATAAAGTGTTAGCGGCTTCATTGTACATACCTCACTTTGGTGACATTTCACTTTTTAACACACATACATACCCCCCAGGGTGGAAGACTAATGTCTGGTCAGGCAAAATATTCTGTTCAGACATGTTAGTCATGATCAGGCAAAATATACTGGCCAAGACACTCATCTTGGCTTCCTCGTAGCAATCCCTGGAAATAGGCTGATTTTATGGCAGCCTCGCTAATGAGGTGAGGGGTCGACGTGATACCCGTAGTAGTCAAGCTTAGCACAACCATCTAGAGAACTCCGGTCTACCTTCATCAAAGCTCTCGGGATGCGAAGAAAGCTATTGTAGCCCGTCACTAAACGTCCTTTTCAGGGCGCACAAAAGAGTAGACCTACAATTATTTTATATATATATATATATATATATTGATTGATTGGCATCCTGTCAGTCTCAAAAGACAATGGACTTCATGCTAGAGAGGCGACAGTCAGTTGTTGCCCTAACTTTCACCACAAACTTTTGTAGTCTGCATCTTGACGCATTCTGTCTTCCCCTGCCTGCAGACCATCACACAAATCTTGCCTCCAGCCGATTTTGTCTTTGGCAAGTTCCTCCCAGTTGCAGGTGTTCATATAGAACGCCTTCAGGTCACACTTGGAGGAAGAGTCTACCATTTTTATGCTTGCCCATGTTCAACTCTCCATAAATGATATCTTTTGGTATTCACTCATCCTCCATTCTGCACACATGACCAATCTACCACAAACGGCACTGGAGTAGGATCATTATTAAGCTGACAATCTTTGCACAGTTCAACACTTCGTTGTTAGTCACTCCGTCACTCCATGAAACTCCAAGAATGCGTCTCAGGCAGCGCATATGAAAAGCATTTAGCCTTTTTTCTTATGAGACATACAGTGTCCATGTTTCGCTGCCATAGTAAAGTAAAGTATCCCATAGCATTACTGCCGTAGGGGTGTGAGGTGTTAGCGATCTCACATTTCAAAGGCTCAGCTATATGAGGGCGGTAGCCATCTCCTCTCCCTCGCCGCTTTTACTTCCTGGACTGAACCGGTACCCATTTAAGGCTGGGTCGACCCGGGAGCCATTGCGGTCTGAAAAAAACATTACCGCCTCAACTAGGGAATGAAACCAGGACTACTCAGATGCGAAGCCAGCGCGCTAACCACTGCGCTACGCAGCTGCCATAGAGCAGGGTACTAATCACACATGATTTGTACACAGCAACCTTTGTGGAGATGGCCAGCATGTTGTTACTCCACCTTCTCAGTGAGAGCCTGGCAAGTGCTGATGAGGCCATTCCTAATCGTTTCTGCAGCTCTGCATCCAGTAAACGGTTGGTGATGATAGATCCGAGGTAGTTAAAGTGATTTACTACTTCCAGATTTTATCGTTAAAGACAATGTCTGCTGGATCTGCACCTGAGCCATCACTTTCGTCTTGTGTACAATCGTGAGTCCAAACAGATCACAGAATTTTGCCAATCTATTAATGAGGATATGTAATTCGGTTTCGGTGTGGGTGACATGTCACTTTATCAATCTCACTTTATTTGTTCATGTCATAAACTCTGGTCCTTACATTTTATATGTTCATGTCATAAACTCTGGTCCTTATAAGACCCCTAAATACTAGACGAGAGGAAAGAGTGCTGACACAATGAAAAGATGTTACGCATGCCTGATCATCCCATACATATCAAACTAAAACACCCAGTTAAAAATAGGCTAAAGAGAACCAGCTTCATTCATATATCAAACCACCTACACCAAAAATATAGAGAACTAATTCCAACCAACCTACAGAAATAGAAATGCTTATTAACTATGAAGAGCCAAGCTGCAACATAAACAACATCGAAATAAGTACAGAGATCCCAGTAATAAGAAGAAAAGACCAACACAGTGTCCACGAGTTGAAAATTTTAGCACAAACAATGACTGAGGAGAAATATAATACCACGGAATGGACACAGGTGTACACAGATGGTTCAGCAGAGATGGCAGGCCGAAACGGGGAAGAAGGCATATTCATAAGACACAAAAGTGGAAATTTAACAGAAGAGGCCCTCCCAACAGGAAAGTTGTCCATAAACCTTAGAGCAGAATCGATGGTCCTCCTGCGAGCACTGAGAATACTTCAAACAGAAAGGCAACCTCCAACAAAAACAGCTGCATTCATGGACTGCATAGAACTATTAGAGACAATACAAAAAAAAAAAACAACGAACCACTGTTATCAGAGATCAGATCAGAACTGGGAAAACTCCAGAGATCCTCAACAATAGCGCTCCAGTGGCTACCCTCCCATTGCGGAATCACGGGAAACGAGAAAGCTGATGCTCTGGCAAAAGATGGCAGCAAAAAGGCACAATTTAATCATTCAGTACCATACAGAGAAATCAAGAACATTATCAGAAATCAGTATACACACCAATGGAGAGAAGACAGAAACATAAGCAGTACACCAGACCCAATTCACTATATCAAAAGAAATCAGCAAACTACCTTATTTCGCCTGAGAACTGGACACTGCAGACTACTAGAACATCTGTACCGACTGAAGATCTCACACACCGATGAGTGCCCATGTGGAACAGGATGCCAGAACCCTGAGCATATTCTACAAGAATGCCCAATCTATAGGGAAACTAGAAGCCAGACCTGGCCAGAGGGTTCGGAGCTGAGACAAAAGCTGCGGGGCAGCCGCTCCGACCTGGTGAAGACTACAGACTTCATCATGGCGACTGGATTGCAGATATAGCATGACCAAAAAGATCTTGAACGCAAAGAATATGTTCATGTCATAAACCCTGGTCCTTACACTTTATATGTTCATGTCATAAACTCTGGTCCTTACACTTTATATGTTCATGTCATAAACTCTGGTCCTTACACTTTATATGTTCATGTCATAAGCCCTGGTCCTTACACTTTATATGTTCATGTCATAAGCCCTGGTCCTTACACTTTATATGTTCATGTCATAAACTCTGGTCCTTACACTTTATATGTTCATGTCATAAACTCTGGTCCTTACACTTTATATGTTCATGTCATAAACTCTGGTCCTTACACTTTATATGTTCATGTCATAAACTCTGGTCCTTACACTTTATATGTTCATGTCATAAACTCTGGTCCTTACACTTTATATGTTCATGTCATAAGCCCTGGTCCTTACACTTTATATGTTCATGTCATAAGCCCTGGTCCTTACACTTTATATGTTCATGTCATAAACTCTGGTCCTTACACTTTATATGTTCATGTCATAAACTCTGGTCCTTACACTTTATATGTTCATGTCATAAACTCTGGTCCTTACACTTTATATGTTCATGTCATAAACTCTGGTCCTTACACTTTATATGTTCATGTCATAAACTCTGGTCCTTACACTTTATATGTTCATGTCATAAACTCTGGTCCTTACACTTTATATGTTCATGTCATAAACCCTGGTCCTTACACTTTATATGTTCATGTCATAAACTCTGGTCCTTACACTTTATATGTTCATGTCATAAACTCTGGTCCTTACACTTTATATGTTCATGTCATAAACTCTGGTCCTTACACTTTATATGTTCATGTCATAAACCCTGGTCCTTACACTTTATATGTTCATGTCATAAACTCTGGTCCTTACACTTTATATGTTCATGTCATAAACTCTGGTCCTTACACTTTATATGTTCATGTCATAAACTCTGGTCCTTACACTTTATATGTTCATGTCATAAGCCCTGGTCCTTACACTTTATATGTTCATGTCATAAGCCCTGGTCCTTACACTTTATATGTTCATGTCATAAGCCCTGGTCCTTACACTTTATATGTTCATGTCATAAACTCTGGTCCTTACACTTTATATGTTCATGTCATAAACTCTGGTCCTTACACTTTATATGTTCATGTCATAAACTCTGGTCCTTACACTTTATATGTTCATGTCATAAACTCTGGTCCTTACACTTTATATGTTCATGTCATAAACTCTGGTCCTTACACTTTATATGTTCATGTCATAAACTCTGGTCCTTACACTTTATATGTTCATGTCATAAACTCTGGTCCTTACACTTTATATGTTCATGTCATAAACTCTGGTCCTTACACTTTATATGTTCATGTCATAAACTCTGGTCCTTACACTTTATATGTTCATGTCATAAACTCTGGTCCTTACACTTTATATGTTCATGTCATAAACTCTGGTCCTTACACTTTATATGTTCATGTCATAAACTCTGGTCCTTACACTTTATATGTTCATGTCATAAACTCTGGTCCTTACACTTTATATGTTCATGTCATAAACTCTGGTCCTTACACTTTATATGTTCATGTCATAAACTCTGGTCCTTACACTTTATATGTTCATGTCATAAACTCTGGTCCTTACACTTTATATGTTCATGTCATAAACTCTGGTCCTTACACTTTATATGTTCATGTCATAAACTCTGGTCCTTACACTTTATATGTTCATGTCATAAACTCTGGTCCTTACACTTTATATGTTCATGTCATAAACTCTGGTCCTTACACTTTATATGTTCATGTCATAAACTCTGGTCCTTACACTTTATATGTTCATGTCATAAACTCTGGTCCTTACACTTTATATGTTCATGTCATAAACTCTGGTCCTTACCTTCTTTAGCATACATGAACTTTTGGTTCTGGCTGTTACAAATGTCATAGCGGTTGTTTCTTTCCCAACCAATAAGTACTGGAAAGGCAAACAAAACCAATACATTTTTATTATGGAAATTAATATTTATTAAAAGAAAGTGACGATACACTTTAATAGATGCTTTCATATGATCACTCATACATACAAACACAATGTCATACTGTTGATAAATACTACAGGGTTGTCTGCCTGATCATACTACAGGGATGTCTGCCTGATCATGCTACAGGGTTGTCTGCCTGATCATGCTACAGGGCTGTCTGCCTGATCCTACTACAGGGTTGTCTGCCTGATCATGCTACAGGGCTGTCTGCCTGATCATGCTACAGGGCTGTCTGCCTGATCCTACTACAGGGTTGTCTGCCTCATAATGCTTCAGGGCTGTCTGCCTCATCATGCTACAGGACTGTCTCCCTCATCATGCTACAGGACTGTCTGCCTTGTCATACTACAGGACTATCTGCCTCATCATACTACAGGGCTGTCTGCTTCTCTATGCTACAGAGCTGTCTGCTTCGTCATACTAGAGGATTGTCTGCCTCATTATACTAAAGGGCTGTCTCACTCCTCATGCTGCTGATAAACACTACAGAGCTGTCTGCCTCATCATACTACAGGGATGTCTGCCTCATCATACTACAGAAGTGTCTTATTCATCATGCTGGTTGTTCAAATTTATTAATGCAAGCGGGCTTCAAATTAAAACTTTAAAATTGTTAAACTGTAACAATCTCATGTCAGTTGGGTATATCGTTGCTTCGGACTTCAAGAGTGTCCTGCAGGTGGCATTATGGTGCAGATGAGCCCCATGACATCTTAGCAGCCATCTAAAGCTCGCCACATCCCTAGTGACACATAAAAGAGCAGTAGTGTTGGTATCCATTACTGGATCAGTGAAGGTGTAACACCTATTCAAATTTAGTATGATGATGTATGTCTGTCACTAGTATACAAGTGGAGTAGGAAGTTTTAAAACATCGTGAGTTCTGTGACGGACTGTCCTCAACTGGGTCAAGCACACTGAGCAGTGGCATCAGAGGTGATTACAGCAGCTGAAGGCATTGTGAAGAAAAATCACAGTGACTGTAAATGAAATATCCGCACTTCTGGATAACGGTCAAGGTTCAGCCCACCACATCATTCATGGTGTGCTCCAGTTTCACAAGGCATCTGCAAGGAGAGTGCCCGAGCAGCTGACTCTAAAATTGAAACGGCATGTTGATGCATGTCAGGAACTTTTGCAGCATTTTGAAGCAGAAGGAGAAGGCTTCTTAATCTTCTTCTTCTTCATCGTACGCAGTCAGACAGTAACCATTATTTTTTCGAAAAAGGCAGCGGTCATCCTGAGGCTGTCGACACTGCCATAGAGCTTGTCTAGTGTTGCCACTGGTGATGGCCACATCTGCTCTCTCTGATCCTCGTATGTCGGGTAGTTTTGCAGCAAATGCTCAGCGGTAATTTTCCCGGTACCACACGGGCATTTGTCGGTGCCACCTATCTTCAATTTGTTGAATAGGTGGTATCTCAGTCTATTGCGGCCAGTGCGAAGTCTGAAGACCACGACCTGCTCTCTTCTGTTCAACTGGTAATAGGCATCGTTTTTGGTGTAGCCAGTATGTTCGGTTTCCCATTTGGTCATGTATCTAGCTCTAATAAGCCGTTTTGACTTTTCGTATGTCACACTAGTATCTGGTTGTGGTAGTCTTGCACCTTCTTTTGCCAGTCTGTCTGGAAGGCTTCCTAATGAGAATTGTTACTAGAGGTGAAACCTGGGTTTACTACCATCAGCCAGAAGCCGAGAGAGCAAGCAAGGAATTGTGTCATCCCTCCTCACCAAAACCAAAAGATGTTTCACACACATCGGCAGAGAAGTTTATGCTAACTCTATTTTGGTAAGTAAGAACAAGGTGATATCTTAGAGCCCTACATGTCCAGGTAGAATGCTGTCACCAGATCTTCTGAGGAACCATCTTTAACCCCCAATCAAGTCCAAATATCATGGACTTCTGAGTACACAAATCTTGCTACAAGACAATGCTCTGATCTGTACTATCTGTGTAAAAGGTGCAGCCATAGAGGACCTGCACTATGAGTATCTTCCACATCCGCTGTACTCATCAGATCTCGCCCCAGGTGATTACCATATATTTAGACCACTCAAATGAGCGATGGATGGAAAGACTTTCAGGTCCGATAAAGTGGTGCAGCAGATGGTATATGAGTGGATACACACACGACCAAACGATTTGTTTTCTAGAGGAATCCATGCACTTTATATTGAACAGAATGGAGACTACATCCAGAAACAATACAGTTGTATGCCACATTGCCTTACTAAATTTTAAAAGATACAAATTTAAAGTTTTTATTTGAAGTGCCCTTGTGTATATACTTCTCTTTGCAACCATTGTTGCTACTTAAACTTAATGTTTTTATCCTGGTTTAGAAGACTCATCAGTCTGTAGACAACCAGTCCCATTTGCATTACACTGCTTTAAAAGCTATGCACATCCAATTTATTCTTAAATACATTAACTGTCTCTGCCTCCACCACCTCCTGGGGTAATGCATTCCAAGCATTCACCACTTTCTGACTAGAAAAATATTTCCTAATATCCAATCTGGACCTTTCTTTAGTTAATTTGTATCTGTGCCCTCTTGTTCTCGTTGGTGGTTGTATTTTGAAAAACTTGTTACAGTCTACTTTATATGTTTACATTTTTCTTCCTCTGCGTTTGTCCTGAAACGGATGTTGTGTCGTAGTTTACAGTGAAGCTGTGATAACTGTACCTTTCGGTCGACACATCTGATTTCAGCTGG
Organism: Ariolimax columbianus; assembly: GCA_036924085.1. Lineage (NCBI taxonomy): Eukaryota > Metazoa > Mollusca > Gastropoda > Stylommatophora > Arionidae > Ariolimax > Ariolimax columbianus. The sequence goes on along the minus strand of JAVGWX010000019.1, from coordinate 10,476,275 downwards.
CATTTTTGGGTAACAGATTTGCCTTCCCACTGAAAACCTTATTCTCTTAGCCAGACTACACTAGCGCAGTCTGTTTCCAGGGCTGCCAGAATGTCTTGGTAAGCTGTGGTTCGCTGACCCTAATGTAGGCAGCCAGCTTTAAGTCATTGTCTGCTGTCAGCTCATTCCCTGTGTTGCATCTTCAGCCCCATATAGATTCAACAACCAATGCAACTGGAGATCAGGGAGAGAAGTAGAAATGGATGATGATGATGATATAATCCTTTTAGCTGTAAGCTCTTGACAGACCAATGCCTCCCGTAGAAAAGCACACTTCTCTAAGCACACTTCTCTAAGCACACTTCTCTAAGCACACTTCTCTAAGCACACTTCTCTAAGCACACTTCTCTAAGCACACTTCTCTAAGCACACTTCTCTAAGCACACTTCTCTAAGCACACTTAACTCCTCTTGGTCATGGCAGAATCTGTAGTTTGGTTTACGTAGTGGGCAAACATCCGATTGGTTTGCAGTAGAAAAGGGAGTCCAACAGGGATGTATCCTCTCACCTAGTCTGTACAACATATATGCGGAATGTATAATGAGAAATGTACGAGAAGATGAGAACATTGAAAGTTTCGACCCATTTACGATTGGGGGTTACGAGATTCCAGAGTTACGATACGCAGATGACACAGTGATACTATCAAGAAGTGCGGAAGGGCTAGAGCAGCTACTTTCAGCCGTTAATGGACATAGTAAAGATCAAAATCTGTTCATAAACATAAACAAAACAAAGATAATGACCACCGACAAAACACAATGTCAGCATAAATTTACAGTGGGTGGTGAGGAAATAGATCAGGTTACACATTTTGAATATCTGGGCTCCAGAATTGACAAAAATGGTGACTGCTCGAAAGAAATCAGAAGAAGACTAGCTATGGCAATGCAGAGACTGAACAGCCTGAAGAAATTATGGCAGGGCACCAACAAAACGATAAAAGTAAAAGTCTTGAGAGCCTGTGTTTTTCCTGTGGCAGCATATGGCTGTGAAGCATGGACGATTACCAAAACTTCTAGACAAAGAATCGAATCCTTCGAGTCAAAATGTTACAGAAAGATCCTCAGAATACCCTGGACAGAGAAAAGAACAAATGTAGACATTCGGCAAGAGCTGAGCATAGAGGAGAACTGGTTTATCAATTCCATTTTGGCTAGAAAATGCAAATATTTTGGTCACATCAAGAGACACAACGGTCTTGAGAGAACGGTGATGGAAGGTATGGTGCCAGGCAAAAGAGGAAGGAGTAGACCAAGAAGACGATGGCACCAAGATATCCAGGAATGTCTGAGTATGACAGTGGCGGAAGCTGGTGTTTTGGCAAGGGAACAAGTTTCTTTCAGACAGACTGTGATGGGAGCGACGTTCTACAAAGGACATGCTACATGATGAGTGGGTCTAATCTATTCAGATGTTTGTTGAGAGGTACATGGCCTGTTCTCAGCTTGAAAATCAAACTCTGGTTTCTTCGTTTCAGATTCTTGGCTGGGTCCTGGGAATATGGTTTCTCTTGGTGTTTAGTAGAAATGGATAGAATGCACTACACTAACAGAAATAAAATATGAACAGAAATCAACACAGAGGACTCACCTTCTGCAAGTTCCATTATCTGGTGAATCTGAACCTCATTCAAAGAAGCCAGGTAAGCCAATCCAGGAGGAAGGCCAGCTGGGATGATAATGTTGTTCGTTGGGCCCATCATCATCGCACCTGTAATAGATAAAGAAGTTGGCTACATCAAACACATTTTAAAATTCTTCAGAGTACAGCACAAACACCAAGCCAAGAAGAATATACAAGAACTAGTATTATATACAAGAACTAGTATTACATACAAGAACTAGTATTATATACAAGAACTAGTATTATATACAAGAACTAGTATTATATACAAGAACTAGTATTTTTCCCAGCACTGCCTGGGATAATCTTTAAAATAGTTAATTGTTTAAACACTACCCATCCATTAAATCTAACCACCCACCTTTTCAACATGCCAACCCTTCATCCCTTACCCCACCCATCTTTCTGATGATGTATTCACTTCTGAATCCATCAATTAGGGGACGGCGTGGGCTAGTGGTTAAGTGACACGGCTCACAAGGCCAAGGTGCTGGGCTCGATCCCCATCACAGCACCGGCCATTACCCCGGTAAAGCAAACCCTTAGAAAATGCAGGAGGAAGCAGACCCTTACATAAAGGGCATGTCGAAGTCGGATGCACTGGGCTGACAGGCGTAAAATAAAAAATCCTAGTGCGACGCACACCACCTTGGGGAATGGAGAAATAAGGCGAACGCAAAAAAAAGAATTCCCTGATTTCTTTTCATCATACCGTACATCTGTTCTCCGACACCCATCAACAACAGAAATATTCAAGAGCTGAGGTTTTTGAGGAGATAACGCAAATTTTTACAATTCATTGGACTATGAACTTAATTTGATCCAAATCTCTAACAAATTATTTATTTAAGGCTACCAACTCTCAATGCTGGCATATTTACACAAGAAGCCCACTACCTATAAAACTTTGTTGACAGTGGAACACTACCACAAAAATGCTGCCTTAACAGGGAAGAATGTGAGCAAGCAAAGTGGATACTACGTCACTCGACTCCATCTGAAATGATTGCGAGATACAAATACAAACAAACAAATGTAAAAGCATTTGTCACTTTAGACAGGCATTTACTCTGGAAGTTGTTCAGTTTGGAGTGCCCCCCTGAAGTTCAACTAACACAATTTTTTTAATGTATGAAGATATGAAATGTCAGTTCGGCTTAAGAGGCAGCTGTCTAGGTCATTTGAGATAAGAACGTGTACAACAGGAATGTCTATTATCACCATTTCTATTTCTGCTTTTCTGAGTTTAACCTTTTCTTGGTGACAGTCTTTTTTAATTATATCAGAGATTATGAGCCATCAAAGATAGTAAAAGTAAAGTAAAGTAGCCCATAGCATTACTGCCGTACGGGTGTGAGGTGTTAGCGATCTCACATTTCAAAGGCTCGGCTATATGAGGGCGGTAGCCATCTCCTCTCCCTCACCGCTTTTACTTCCCGGACTGAACCGGTACCCATTTAAGGCTGGGTCAACCCGAGAGCCACTGCGGTCTGAAAAAACATTACCGCCTCAACTGGGGAATGAACCCAGCACCACTCAGATGCAAAGCCAGCACGCTAACCACTGCGCTAGGCAGCTCCCTTTAGATAGTAGGTATCTATTCTTGAACTCTTGTGCAGCACTGAAATGTAGTTCGCCCAGAACAGCTGGCTATTGGTTGGATTATGAAAACCACATCTTCAACCAATGAAAATGGAATTTCACTAAAAAACTCGATGATCTTTACTTTGTTAATGACTATTCAGTCTCACTGCCACAATTATGTGCAAGTAAGCTGAAATTGGATGTGTTAGTCTGAAAGGCGCAGATATCACAGCCTCGCTGTAAACTAAGACACAACGTCCTTTTTAGGACAAAAGCTGAAAAATGAGAGATGAAAGTATACTTCATGAGTGGTCAAGGTTACCAAAGTGGTCCTCTGGGGTCTTGGTGTATGACAAGGACAAGAATAGCACCACTGTCCCACAGAGAGAATGTCATTTGAGACAATTGTGTGACATGGCATAACACTGACCATGGTTAGATAGTTTGTTAAGAGCAGCATAGATGGTGCCTAACAGTCTGCTATTCTACTTTGCCCTGGTGTTTGAGTCTATTAAGATGGACTCACACATCGGTTAACTACCCCTCGCGGCATTTGTCCCAACACAGCGGAGTAATAAGCCGCTCGAACCTAGCCCACTAAGCAAGAAATCCTCCTCCCGGCTGCATCGAGTTCATGCGAGAGCTGGGACCTTGTGAGGGGCATCCGTCCCTGTAGAAGTACAGGTAGATTGGGCTAAGACTAAGTAGTCAAGAAAGTTAGTATTAAGAATTCACTGAGAAAAAACCAGAACAATTGCGAGACTGGCCACACCTAACTACAATCAGATTTAGTTGGGTGACACACTGCTACAAGATATGGAACCATTCATATATCTAGATAGCATTATAGATAAAGTGGGAGGTACAGATACCAAATTGAGAATACCAAAAGTAAGAGGGACTTTAAATGCACTGAGGAACTTATGGAAGTCTAAAGAATCGACAACCACATAAATACAAATCTTCAACTTCAATGTAAGGACTGAGCGTCTATAGGTCTGCTCAGAATGTTCTTAACAGAACAGAAGAAATTAGACAATTATAAATTACATTCCGGACTGATTTTATTATTTGTTTTAGGAGACCTAAAGGTTGAAAAATGCCCTCTGGACACTCAGTATTTTGTAAAGCATATGTACAGGTCCATGAGTTCAATTATTTGGGCAGTATTTTTTCGGCAGACGGTAGGATCAACAGGGAAATTGAGACAAGGTGTCAGAAAGCATCTGCGGTGACTTATCAGCTGTCCCCACTGGTTAAACACCTGAGCATTAGTTTGGCAACAAAGCAACAACTGATAAACAGTATATTTATGCCAATTCTATGCTACCAGTGTCAAACATGGCCTCTGTCAAGGGTGCGCGAGAGCAGAATTTCAACTTGTGAAATGAAGTGTTTGAGGAAAGCCATCGGTGTTACCAGAAGAGACAGAACGCGGAATGACGACATTCAAAGTATGGTCGGCACGATGTCTTGTGTCAAATATATTTCCAGGCAGAAAATAAGTTGGTTTGGTCATCTCATAAGAATGCACCATCAGCACCTTCCACTGATGGCTTACAATGCTGGTAGATCTGGCTACAGGGCAAGAGGGCAGCTGTAAGGTAGGTGGATAGATGACAGAGTGATTGTGCAGCAACAAGGGCTTACATTGACCGACGCAACGCACTTGGCGCAGGATAGACGACTTAAGCTCCCCACGACGCTAAACGGCACAAGTGGAAAGAAAACTAACTAACTAACTATGTACACAACTTATAACAACAAAACTCTTCAGAGAGAGAAAACACCTGTACAAAATGATGATTGGGAAAATCATATACAAATTATGAGTAGCATGTACAAGTTGACATCTATGGTACTATCAGGTGAACGAATGCCATACAGCAGCTTCACTGCGACCTGGAGTCGATCTGACAACACGCACAACTGTACCTTGATGACCACCCATGCCATGTTGAGGTTGCTGGACAGCCACTGAGTAGGCATTCATCTGCATTTCCTGTTGTTTTTCTCCTCCATGAGGTTGTGAAATGACAGTTCCATGTGACATGTTTCTGTTGATACAATGTAGATCCCTCTGTTGATAGTCAGGCTATGAAGAACTTAACTTTAGCATAAGACTTCCCTGTAGATTCAAAGAAAAATATGAGGTTATAAAGTAGAAGGGACAATTTATAAGGATTGTCACAACAGATGTAAACTCATAATCTGAAGTGGTTCCCAAATGGTGTGTTCTATTTTTAGGCCAGGTCTTGGTGCTGCGAACTGGCAAATGTGGACCGAAGATTCTTTTTGTTTAACAAATACTAAATTAGGATTTACAGAAGTGGGCCCACATTTGAAAGACATAAACAATATGGTGTGTTCTCTAAGTGTTGATGTCACAAGAGGAACAGAGTGAAATCATAGCCATTCCCAACCCAGCTTAAGGAAAATTATATGATGAAGTGAGTGAAAAGCAAAAAATAGACAACGGAGATTATGAACGAAATCGATGTGATGGGGGGGGGTATGAAGTATGAGTCAGACCATGGAGTATATGGAGATAAATTGATGTAATTTGGGGGCTGGGGGGTGAATAAGCCAAAAGGTGATGATAAGTCAGACCACGGAGTTAATGGAGAGAAATTCATGTGAATATTTGAGAGTGAGCGATAAAGAAGAACCAGAATTCACAAGATTCTTTCTAAGTTTCCAGGAAAATGTTGGTTCCATGAATTCTTCCAATTGGAAGCAAAATTAAATGAATTCAGTTCTTGTGTGCGTTTGTCTCCATGCATTTCTTCTTCTTCTTCGTTCGTTCTCAGTCTCCCGCTACCAAGCCCTGAACAGTGATTTGCCAGCAGCAGGAGGTAGTTCGGAAAATTTAATGTGTTGTGTCGTTAGTTTACAGCGCGACTGCGATATTTGCACCTTTCAATCAGACACATCCGTTTTCGGCATTTAACATCACCTATACATCTTGATGATGATAATGAGGATTCATAAACACAAGATGCAGTTTGGCAGACAATGTGTAACAGCAAGAAATTAACACTTTGGTCCTAATCGTACTTTCCTTCCTCTTTCCTTTCCATGCACACCTTCATACAGCATGCATCCAGTATTCAGCGACAGGATTGCCTTGACATTTGCCTCCAGCATGTCGCACTTAATGCATGTTTCCTGTAGGTTGGGGCAGATTACCAGGTGGTCTGGTATTGCGCCACAGTCACATGTGCCATCATCTGTGTATCCTCATCGTTTTATATTCCTCTTGCTTCCTGATATACCAGTTCGGAGTCTGTTCAGCAACTTCCCTGTTGTGTATGGTAGATGATGTCCAGGGGCAGGTTCCTCCCGAAGTTCCATCTCTGGGGCCTGCATCAATTCATGCCATCTCTCAATACGGTGATTTTTAGGGCTTGTCTGTATCGGCTATGTTGATTTTAGGAAGCTATGTCTGGATTTGAGTCTTGTGCTCTGTATTTGGTGTCCAAATATTTGGTGTTTTGGATTCTGCTCTTGTTTTTTACATTAGATTTCTGCTGCAAAGCTTCTTCGGATCTCGGGTGGTGCTATACCAATTAAGGGCTATATTTTATCGAATGCTGATGGGTTTTAGGCATCCTGATACTATCCGACCCGCGTCATTTATTGCTGTGTCGACTAGTTTTGTATGGGCAGAGTTTTTTTCAGATTGGTGCAGCGTATTCAAGGACTATAATTAAATCAATCTTTAGTCAAAAAGAGCAAGAAATTGAACTTGCCCCTAATCTTACATTCAAAGTTAATTACTACATAATTTTCATACAAATCCTTTTATATTTAGCAGAGTATGGTGGATGACCAAACTCAATATTAATGGATTACACGGCTTTATCAACAATTCCCTGAGAAAGATTCTGGACCTGCTGTAGTTCGGCAGGGTTGCACACTACAGTTTATGGGAGAGATCAGGACAAAGATAAGTGGAATAATATATTTTGGGAAGAAGATGGCGCTAGATAGGTCACACACTGTGAAACCCCCAAGCCAGTTTCATCAGACAATCTACGTCATAGAACCCACAGAGAAAAAGGGTTAAAGGAAGGCCAAAGAACACATAGAGAATAGACCTCGAGGCTGATACAAGAAGAACAGAGAGAAACTGGAAAGAACTGGAGAAAACAGGACAGGTCTGCATGGAGAGAATTGGTTGATGGCCTATGCACAACAAGGTGAAAAGGGCAAAGAAATATCCTACTAAATACTAAGAAACTGTCAACTTGTACCTAACCTGGTACATTCAAAGTACATAATTAAATAACTTTCCGAAATGCATAATTAAATAACTTTCCTACCAAATAGCAAGCAATTGCTATCTTGAACCTAACTTTGCATTCCAAAACAGCAAGAAGCTGCCACTTCTTCACGATATCTTCATAAAGACAAAGAAACTGTCACTTTGCCCTTCACCTTGCATTCAACAAAAGTATAGATCCTGTTAACATGTCTGCGTATCATACTGTGAATTTGGTGTTAGGTCCATATTTTTGTTGACCAACGACACACTAGGGGTAATGTGGTGAACATCATGCCAGTTGCCTTTATTATGGATCCAGCAGTATCCAGGCTCTCGCCCTTTGGCCCAATACCAGGTAATAGTATCAACATGTGTTTATCAGCTGTTGTCTAAAGTCATTTAAGGTGTTCCATTTATCTGGCCTCAGAAGAAGAAGCATTTTCCTAAAATCATTGATCGCTGAGCACTCAATGAGACGATGATCAACAGTTTCTTATGGGTGTGTACACAGCTGGCACTCAGGTGTATGTTGTGGTTGGATTTTGTTCAGGTGCTTGGTTAGTCGGATGTATTGGGTTCTCAGTTGGAAAATGGTGCTCTAATAATTTCTTGTGAGCTGATTTATACTGTCATTTAGATTTGGGGTTATGCCATATGTCTGTAGACCTCCCTCCCTGTGTTTCCCATGGTACATCTATTCAGCTAAGTTTCTTTATTTACAGTTCTTGTGAGCTGTTTGTAAAGTGGCTGGAAATACAAATCCATCAGTATATAACAGTCGCCTTTACTTTCCCAGATTATTTTGGTACTCAATTTTTAAGGCTGGGTCAACCTCATGAGCTGTTTTGCAATCGTAAATATCTCTCACCAACTTGGGACTGAACCCTGATTGCTCGTCTGGAAAGCCAGTGCACTAACCACTTCGTTACCTCTCCGCTACATTGGATTCAAAGCATATGACTAAACCACACCTATTTCTTATCAGCAAGATGCTCCAAGCACATTTCAATGAGATCTAAGTAGGACACACTAGATGATACTTGAAAGTTAGCAACGCCAGGACTGTGTCAGTTAGCAACCAGGATACAAGAAGAAAGTCTGGACAAAAATGACACATTTTAAAAAAGGATAATAAAAATGTTTTTTTTCTAAATTATCATTACAGTGCTATTTCAATCGGTGGAGTCACTGTATAAATTTATAGGACTGAGTAATGAGGTTCAAGTGGAGTGGGGCGCATGTGAGGACGGAGCAGGAGAGTGTACAGCCAGTGAGCTACAGGGACCATCAGCATCTAGACGTTGCACCATTTGCTGAGAGAGACTTAGCATCTATGGGTCTGCCCGAAGTGCAGTGATGTCAATTCTTAAAAACAGAAACAGGACTGAGAAATAACAATCACTTACATTAGCGGCTGCGGAGTGCACATGAAAGGTTTTTATTTTATTTTTCTTAAACCACAGTCCTCTAAATTTAAGCTAACTGGAACAAATCTGTAACTGGATGAACATTAAAACTATTTAGCTATTACCTTTAATCTGCGTCTGACATGGAGAATACATATAGAGAGAGAAACTAGATGTTCTGTGTCTGACATGGAGAATACATATAGAGAGAGAAACTAGATGTTCTGCATCTGACATGGAGAATACATATAGAGAGAGAAACTAGATGTTCTGTGTCTGACATGGAGAATACATATAGAGAGAGAAACTAGATGTTCTGCATCTGACATGGAGAATACATATAGAGAGAGAAACTAGATGTTCTGCTTCTGACATGGAGAATACATATATAGAGAGAAACTAGATGTTCTGCATCTGACATGGAGAATACATATAGAGAGAGAAACTAGATGTTCTGCATCTGACATGGAGAATACATATAGAGAGAGAAACTAGATGTTCTGCTTCTGACATGAAGAATACATATAGAGAGAGAAACTAGATGTTCTGCATCTGACATGGAGAATACATATAGAGAGAGAAACTAGATGTTCTGCTTCTGACATGGAGAATACATATATAGAGAGAAACTAGATGTTCTGCATCTGACATGGAGAATACATATAGAGAGAGAAACTAGATGTTCTGCATCTGACATGGAGAATACATATAGAGAAAGAAACTAGATGTTCTGCATCTGACATGGAGAATACATATAGAGAGAGAAACTAGATGTTCTGCTTCTGACATGGAGAATACATATAGAGAGAGAAACTAGATGTTCTGCGTCTGACATGGAGAATACATATAGAGAGAGAAACTAGATGTTCTGCGTCTGACATGGAGAATACATATAGAGAGAGAAACTAGATGTTCTGCGCCTGACATGGAGAATACATATAGAGAGAGAAACTAGATGTTGTGCATCTGACATGGAGAATACATATAGAGAAGGAAGCTAGATGTTCTGTGTCTGACATGGAGAATACATATAGAGAGAGAAACTAGATATTCTGCATCTGACATGGAGAATACATATAGAGAGAGAAACTAGATGTTCTGCGTCTGACATGGAGAATACATATAGAGAGAGAAACTAGATGTTCTGCGCCTGACATGGAGAATACATATAGAGAGAGAAACTAGATGTTGTGCATCTGACATGGAGAATACATATAGAGAAGGAAGCTAGATGTTCTGTGTCTGACATGGAGAATACATATAGAGAGAGAAACTAGATATTCTGCATCTGACATGGAGAATACATATAGAGAGAGAAACTAGATGTTCTGCGTCTGACATGGAGAATACATATAGAGAGAAACTAGATGTTCTGCGTCTGACATGGAGAATACATATAGAGAGAGAAACTAGATGTTCTGCATCTGACATGGAGAATACATATAGAGAGAGAAATTAGATGTTCTGCTTCTGACATGAAGAATACATATAGAGAGAGAAACTAGATGTTCTGCATCTGACATGGAGAATACATATAGAGAGAGAAACTAGATGTTCTGCTTCTGACATGAAGAATACATATAGAGAGAGAAACTAGATGTTCTGCATCTGACATGGAGAATACATATAGAGAGAGAAACTAGATGTCTTCAAGACAAGGAATGTCTATCATGAAACATCTTGTCAGCATGAGTTGGGGAACGGATGAAAGTATATTAAAGAGATGTAAGCTGGATGTGTGAGACCAGTCCTAGAATTTTCTTCTTCTACGTCAACATTTGACCTGAATAGGATGTTGTGTCGTAGTTTACAGAAGGCTACGATATCTGCGCCCTTCAGCCCAACACATTCTTCTTCTTCTTCGTACGCTGTCAGATGTCAACTTGAATTTGTTCGAAGAAAGCAGCGGTCATTCTGAGGCTGTCGACACTGCCATAGAGCTTGTCTAGTGTTGGCCACATGTGCTTCCTCTGGTCCTCGTATGTCGGGCAATTTTGCAGCAGATGTTCAGCTGTCATTTGCCCTGTACCCCAGGTGCATTCGTCAGTACCACCTATCTTCAGTTTATTGAATAGATGGTACCTCAGTCTGTTGTAGCCCAACACATTCGATTTCAGCTGGCTATTTTCGGTACAGGATTTGCCTTCCCATTGCGATCATTATCCCTTAGACAGACTACACTGGTGCAGCCTGTTTTCAGGACTGTTACTTGAAGGTGGAATAGGATCTTGGTCAGCTCTGGTTCACTAGTTCTGATGCAAGCAGTCATCGCTGAGTTACTGCTGGCTGCTGTCAGTTTATTCACTGCTGCATCTTCAACCCAGTTCTAGAATATGACATGGCAGCATTGGAAACTGCAAGCAAATTAAACTTTGACAAAATAAATAACAGTCCCAAACCAAGCAGCAAGAATTATAACAAGGAGGCATGAGGACCATGGTTATTGGAGAACTAGTAAAAAATGACAGACCTGCAACCACTGTAGGACAGAAAGGATAACACTGTCCAACTACAAGGGGATAAATTCAGAAGGCTCATAGATCACCCAATGTACCAAAGAATTGGCTTGGAAGTGAAAGACTTAAGTGGAGCAACTTCATAACAATAAAAACAGAGTGAAGAACAGATCTTATCAATGGCACATGGTAAATATAACCTATGCACTTTACACACCTGGAGAAAACAACAGCACTTCTCTTAACCGATAGAACACACTCTCTGCAATGTGGGGAAAAAAAGTGTTGAAACAGAAAATGGGTAATAACTGAAAAACACAGAGAAACACTATCCAAGCAACAGCTGCATTCATATATGTACAGGCAAATCAGCAACAAATGTATGTACAGGCGAATCAGCAACAAATGTATGTACAGGTGAATCAGCAACAAATGTATGTACAGGCGAATCAGCAACAAATGTATGTACAGGCGAATCAGCAACAAATATATGTACAGGTGAATCAGCAACAAATATATGTACAGGCGAATCAGCAACAAATATATGTACAGGTGAATCAGCAACAAATGTATGTACAGGCGAATCAGCAACAAATATATGTACAGGTGAATCAGCAACAAATGTATGTACAGGCGAATCAGCAACAAATGCAACAGAGAATGGAGGTGGAGGAATCTTTATCAACATACAAATTAGCACACAAAGATATCTGTCAGTGGCAACCAGAAAATGTTCAAGTAACTCCAGAGCAGAGACCTTAAAATTCAAATTCACAGATGCTAATAACAGTGGTTGTAGCATTGGAGAGTCAAACAACTACAGGCCTAAAGGAACTAAGAGTAATACTCTATAAACTAACTAAGAGTGATACTCTATAAACTACCTAAGAGTAATACTCTATAAACTACCTAAGAGTGATACTATAAACTATGTCTCTTCTTCCAAATTCAGTCAATATAACTATCAAAGATGATTTATCACCTGGCAACAAAAATGAGAGTGTATGAGGAGAAATAGGAAAAAATTAATGAAAAAATTTTTTCAGTTCATTAAAGTTAAGTTTAATCAAAATTTTTTAATGGGTATGGTCAGATACCGCACAGTGACGAGAACACAAACAAAACCTACGTTACGACCAATGGGCCTTCATCAGGGACAACAAATAACAACAATGCTGAACTAGCAAATCAACACATAAGGACAAAATGGTCTACTTATCTTATATTGTGTCTGTCTTCACGACTGGTCGACTGAAAATGAAGGGCAGCAATCAAATAAGCTGGCCAGGAGAGCGTAAGAAGTGAGGGGGAATGGGCTGGATAAGCCAGTGGTGGCCAAATATGGAAAAGGTCAAATAGTGATCCAAGTAGGGGAACCACAAAAAAAAAGTGATATAAGCAGGGGGGGCAAAGGAAGGCAAATAGATGGGGGCCAGTATGAGATTTTAAGAAAAGGTATGGAAGATATTAATGCCATATGGTTGAAGGCAACCCATGCTGGAGATAAGTCTGTTCTAAAGGGCGAATTGATAACGATCGTCAGAGAAGCAAGAAACTAGACCAGTGACACTAACGTCAGCCTTACCCCGGTGCTCAGAACCATTGAAGTGACTGGCAATAGGGGAACTCGTGCAGTTGCGGATATCATTGAGGTTGACGGAAATGCTTACGCAGTTCAGTTCCAGTTTCCCCAATGTATGTCATATCACACTGGCAGCAGATGATAGAATCGATGAAGTTACATAAATTGCATGTGGAGAATTGCATGGAGAGAAATAGAAAGTGGTGGTGAAAAAGCAGTGATTGGAGTATGCTATAGATGTCCACCAAGTCAAAAAGAGGAAGATGAGGAGCTGATTAGTAGGATAGAAAAGGCAAGTACAGGAAAATTATTATTAATGGAGGATTTCAACTTTCAAGAAATAAAATGGGATATGGCAGAAGCACTTGTAGAGTCAAAACCTTTCGTTAAGTGCATAACTGGCAATTTTTTAATTCAGCTTGTAGAAGCAGCTACAAGAGGCAAAAACACACTGGACCTAGTTTTTACTACAGAGGAAAATATGATTGAAAACGTTAAAGTTGGGGAACTGTTTGGCCCAAATGACCATCAAATCATCCGTTGAGATCTTATAGCAGGGAAAGAAGTAAACATAAACACGCAATAATACAACTACTCTAAAGCAGATGTTAAGAAGATTAAAGAGGCTGCGAGTCACATAATCTGGAAAGGTATTATTGGAGGAACAGATGTTGAACAAGAATGGGAGAGTTTCAAAACAGTTCTAGAAAAGCTAAAAGAGGAATGTGTTCCATTTAGGGAAGTAAACCCCAAATGTAAAAAGTGGACAACTAGATTTGTAGTTGAATTTAGAAGAGCTAAAAATAAAGCATGGAAAAAATATAAAGAGGCAGATAAATCAAAAGAAATATTTGGTTAACAGCTCAGACAGTGAATAGAGCAGCAAAAATATACTGAAAAAAAACTTGCTCGTAAGATCAAAACTGATATTAAAAGCTTCTTTTCTTATGTAAGAAATAAACAATGAATGAAAGACAAAGTAAGCAAATAATAAATGAGAATAAGGAAGCAGCTAATATACTTAATCAGTACTTTAGCACATTCTACACAATAGAAGACTGCTTCAAGATCCTAGAGCCTATAGATATTTTCCAAAGAGACATGGATACAGCGGGATTAAAATCAACAGAGGAAATGTTTTTTTTTAAATTGGAGGGGTTGAAAGTGGATAAATGTCCAGGTCAAGATGATATTCATCCAAAATTGCTGTTTGAAATTGGAGATCAACTAGCAAAACCATTGGCTATATTATGTTCTCAATCACTTGCAAAAGGGATTGTTCCAGGAGATTGAAAAGATGCAGGAGTGATCTGCTTATTCAAAAAGGGAAATAAATCAGTACCAGCGAATTATAGACTGGTGAATTTAACTAGCATAGTCTGTAAATTATTAGAGTCAATAATCAAAGAAAATGTTGTAATGCATTTAGACTAGTTTAATCTAATCAGAAATAATAGCATGGGTTTACTTGAGGGAGATCATGCTTAACAAATCTATTAGAATTAATGGAGGAGGTTACTAAAATGATAGATAAAGGAGAGCCAGTGGATGTTATTTATCTTGATTTTGCTAAGGCCTTTGGTAGGGTACCTCATCAAAGATTATTTAGACAGTTATAATGACATGGAATAGGTCGGGAAGTTGCCAAATGGATTGAAAATTGGTTAACCGCAAGAAGGCAGAGAGTGGGCACAAATAAGGAGTACTCTGAGTGGTGCGAAGTAAGGAGTGGTGTGCCACAGGGCTCGGTTTTGGGACCAATTTTGTTCTTGATATATATAAACGATTTGAACATTGATATCGGATCCATGATTGCAAAATTCACTGATGACACAAAACTATGCAGTTGTGTCTCATCTAAAACAGAAGTAGATATATTGAGGTCGGATTTAGATCAAATTCGAAAATGGTCTGTAAGCTGGCAAATGGAGTTTAATATTTAAATTTACAGTCATCCAAATGGGTAGATCCAATATGGAACATAATTACAGAATGGACGAGAACAATTTTAGAAAGATAGATAAAGAAAGGGACCTAGGGGTTATAAAAGATATACCACAAGGAAAGGTGAGTGAGAAAGTTAAGGTAGCAGTGAAAAAGGCAAATGCAATGTTAGGTATGATAAAAAGAAATATTAAACATAAGAGCAAGGAAGTGATAGTCAAACTGTATAAAGCATTAGTTAGACAAAGATTGGAGTAGGCTACTGTGTACATGTGTGGAGTCCTTATCACAGAAGGAATATAAACATGCTGGAAGGGATAAAATAAAATCGATAAAACGGATAGTGGAATTCCAGAATTACAGTTATGAGGAAAAACCGGCTTACAGTGTCTAGAAAAGAGAAGAATTTGAGGTGACTTAATACAGGTTTATAAGATAATCAAAGGAACGGATAAAATTAGACTATAACAAGTTTTTCAAAATACAACCACCTACAAGAACAAGAGGGCATAGCTACAAATTAACTAAAGAAAGGTCCACATTAGATATTAGATATCTGTTTCCCATTTGTCCACGTATCTGGCATTAATAAACCTTTTGTGCTCTTCGTAGGTCCCACTTGAATTTGGTTGTGGTGACCTTCAACCTTCTTTTGCCAGTCTGTCTGCCTTCTCGTTGTCTTGAATGTTACTGTGGGATGGAACCCACTGTACCACGACTCTTTTGGGTGTGAACTACTGGCATAGTTGATAGAGTACTGATCTTAAATCATTTAGTTCTGTATTTTTCTGGCTTTTCAGTGCTGTAACCATGGACACTTTTATTACAACTCCATCTCCCTATTCAAATATATTTGAGAACCTCCAAATCAACAATGATAATGTTCTTTAGCCTACACAAATTAACAGTCCCAGGAAGTAGTCTTACTAGCCTAGCAGTGCAAATTTGCAAACAAATTCTAAACGGCCAAATAAACTCAATAGTCAGAAAGTGTAATAATGATTTCATCTCTTTCCATTGAAATTAAAAGTGACAAGATTTTCAAACTTAATAAATTCTCACTATACAATCAAGCTAAGCCTGAGTGATTAGCTACAATGCCTTTTTGTAGAAGTTATCCAAAAATAAACATTCAAGTGTGATTTTTATGCCCAGCATGTTTTCATGTTTTATTATGTCCTCCCTTGAGGACCCTAAGCAAACAGAGTATATTTGAGGCACAGAAACTTTTCCTGTTTTTGATTTTAGACTAATATTTGTTGAGCTTTGAATACAAAAATGTTCATTTGCAGTCTTACCTCAGATACTTAAAATAAGAAATAGGTTCACTGTCATTTTGATTGAGCAATCCAAGCAGTTGTCCTGTGGCTGCTGGAACCCAAAAAGGAAGCAAAGAATAGTAGCACTGTAACCTGTCAGACATGTTGTAATGAGGGTTTGGCACGAGTCTGCTACCCCATTGTGTAGAAATTTGAAACCACATAAAACTTCAACAGATATAGACAGGTCATTGTTTGGTGACTTGGCATGTATCTACTAAAGGTGTATGCTTTACAGGAAGCTGACATGATTTTGATTGATTGATGACTGAATCTTCTTCTTCGTACGCTGTCAGACGTCAACTTGAATTTGTTCAAAGAAAGCAGCTGTCATCCTGAGGCTGTCGACACTGCCATAGAGCTTGTCTAGTCTTGGCACTGGTGATGGCTACATGTGCTTTCTCTGGTCATCGTATGTCGGGTAATTTTGAAGCAGATGTTCAGCGGTCATTTTCCCTGTACCACAAGTGCGTTCGTCAGTGCCACCTATCTTCAGTTTATTGAATAGATGGTACCTCAGTCTGTTGTGGCCTGTGCGGAGTCTGAAGACCATGACCTGCTCTCTTCTGTTCAACTGGTAATAGGTATCATTTTTTGTGTACCCAGTATGTTCTGTTTCCCATTTGGCCATGTATCTGGCCCTAATAAACCTTTTATACTCTTCGTAGGTCACACTAGAATCTGGTTGCGGTAGCCTTGCACCTGCTTTTGCCAGGCTGTCTGCCTCCTCGTTGCCTTGGATGTTACAGTGGGATGGAACCCACTGTACCACTACTCTTTTTGGTGCGAACTGCTGGCATAGTTGACCGAGTACCGCTCTTAAATCATTGTTCAGTATTTTTCTGGCTTTTTAGTGCTGTAACCACGGCCAGGGCATCTGTAAACAGGACTATCTGGCTTTCATTGCTTTCGCCTGTCAGCATTGCTTTTATTGCAGCCTTCAGTGCCTCTGCCTCCGCTCTGAAATTGCTTGAGAATTTTCCAGTTGCCACTGACAGTGTTATTTTTCTACCATTTGTTAGGCTCAGGAATACCCCTCTCCCTCCATTCTCTGTTGTGTTTGTTACAGAACCGTCGGTGTATGCATGGGTCCAGTCCATGCTTGGGTAGTTTTCTGCTATGCACCTCAGGGTTATGTCTCTTCTTTCTTTTTCAGTATGGCTGTTCTTGTTTCCAATACCTGGTATATTTTCTACCACCTCCGGAATGATATGCTGCTTCCATGTGGGTTTGCGTACAGTAGGGATGGGCTTTGGTGTTGTTACGGTGTTCATAGGGTCTTCGCTCATCTTTGCTTTGGCTATTTCTGCAAAGTTTCTCTGCTTTAGTTTCCCTTTTCCAAATCTATTTAGTTTCTGATGCATTGGATGGTCTGGATGACTGAATCTAAATACAGTCTCTGAATGAAATCTGTATTAATGACCTTTGTCAGGTGATGAAGACCACTCTCATTATTCAGCCGTGTGGATAGTCTTTTCTCTTGCTGTGTCCGCTGAAATAGGTAACTTGCGCTGTGATTTGGAATAAAGTGAGGAAGAAACTGCATCTTTTGTCAGCCTCACTCTCTGGTCCTGAACTACCTTTGGCCAGTGACAAGATTTTTTAGAGAAAACTGGAGAATGCGCAGGATGCAGATTTTTCCTCAGGGTTTACTCCCGAAGCCTTTCCTGTAAACAGGTATCCCTCAAGACAGCAGAGGGGGATGACATCTACCATTGTGTGCCGTGCCTTTTCCATAACCGCAAGAGGTCGTAGGGGCATCTCTCCCAGGCCATGTTCTAGTCTATTATAGTTGTATCTAAATTTCAGTTACACCAACATCGCCACTGTCTGCAGCTAGGGCGAAGGTTGCCAATCTCGTGAAGTTCAGCCGTGTGAACTAGCCCGTGAAAATACAACACAGGTTAAAGCATAGTGCTAATTCATATAGTCGATGTCCAAGGCCAGGATAATCAGAGGTAAGAAAACACAAAAAACTAACAAATTCTTAGTTTTTCTTAGTTCTTGGTCAACATGTACTTCTACAGGGGCAGATGCCCCTGTGCAGGTCCCAGCTCTGGTATGATCTGGACGTAGCCAGGAGGAGGATTTCCTGTGCCGGATGACAGCTGTTTTCTTCTAACAAATTCAAGTTGACATCTGACAGCGTACAAATAAGAAACCAGCTGAAATGTTTTTAAAAAATGGCTTGATTTTCATCTCTATGCCAAAGCAGTTTTTTGTTTTTCTGATAGACTTCAGAAATGGCTAAACTGGAAAGAATGTGAGAGACATAATGCCATAATACTTTGTGATCTATACATAAAAGATGCAAAACTTCAAAGGAGCTTCTAAGAGTATTTAGTGCCTAATAAAAACAGCAGGTGAACAATGGAGATAGACTAGAAAAACTCCTCAGTCACCTTCGAATCGAACTCATTGACTGACTGAACATATTCAAAACGAATGAACAGAGAGATTGGCTATCATCACATGATGGACAAACATCATCATCATCATTAGTACTAGCAACTTACATCTTGAAGATAAGGAATGCAAAACATAGATTTTGAAGGACAACTTCATTCCTGTTCTTGAAATCAAGTGCCAGTTATTAACCAGCTTCAAACACTTATACAAACATTTAACTGTTTTAAATACTTCAGGTGGTTTACAAAGGTATCAAATTCCACAAAGATAACACAGGTAGTAATTACATCGTTATGTTTTGTTTGCATTATTTTGGTAGCCACTTCACTTAGATTGTGAATTTTGATTTTGCATCTTCTAAGTTCAAATTTTATTTAGAGCTCAACACAAATTAATTGAAAAATAACTAACTCTCTCTCTCTCTCTCCTCCTCTCCCTCCCCTCTTTCAATCAACTTAATGTTGCACAATGTATAGTATATTGACAAAAATGTGTGGCCACATAGACAGCAGTTTGTTAATATCACAAACATGAAAGTATTTGCCTATTCCATTTCTGCCAGACAAATAAACATTATATATATATTCTGTACAAAGTACCTCAGAATTATGATATTTATCTTTCTTTCTTGCTTATTTTCCATCCAGTGGGAGTACAAGATTACCACTAAAGTTTAACTTCTTTAGAAAAAATGTATCAAAACACCTTGCATGTTTTTTGCAGTAGTTGTTTCTGTAATACTATATCTAGATTTTAATCTAGCAACAGTAGCGTAGTGGTACAGCACCCGCTTTTCACAGCAAAGATAAGGAGTTCTACTTCCGTTACCGGCACGTCCCAGTCAACCAAGAAGTAAATGGGGCACCTGATTTACGGTTAGGGAAGGTAATCCAGCAAGAAAGTAAACTGGCCACACCTTCTTATAATAAATTGTGGCCTTGTACTAAGAAGTCTTCAACACTTTATACCTGACCTCAGTGTGCGCTATGAGACTACATTGAGGTTACCTAGCAACAATAAATGTATCATGTGCTGTAACGTGGCTACTATAGATAATATGTAACATATGCCATAACTACTACAGATAATAATGTATCATATGTTGTAACAACAAAAGATAATAATGTATCATATGCTGTAAATACTACAGATAATAATGTAGCATGTGCTTTAACATGGCTACTATAGATTATAATGCATTCTTCTTAAAAGTGTTTATTTTAACATATAAAGTTAATAGTGCAAACCTAATCTAACTGTTTTATTGGACTGAATGTGAGTGTGGTGGGATGCAGTAGCTGTCCTCATATCCCATGCATGCTGATGAAGATGGTGGGCAGTTCTCCAAGATGTGGCTTGAATTCATCTGTGTGTCACTCACTACTTCTGGGGATCACATTAATCCCCACCTCATTAGCCAGACTGTCATGAAACAGCACGTTTCCAGGGAGAACTGAATGGAAGTGAGCTGGAGTCTTGATCAGTATGTTTTGCCTGACCCGTCGTTAGTCTCTCCTCCCCATAACAAAACTATTTTTAAAATAAAAATAAATGCATATGTACTAATATGTCCTGCATCACTTGAAGACTGCATTTGATGCCTTCCCATCAAAAGTCCCAGACACCAATATCCTTACAGACTCATTGTCCACCTTTCACACTCTAGAAGATGGTGGTCATTGAAAACTTGAACTTGCCCAAATAAATCTAGATATCAACCAGCTTATTACATTCCATGGTCAGAATAGTTATGCAGTGGATTCCTGGTCTCTCAAACACCGAAGAGCCTTAGCTGAACAGATAAGCAATGGGTAATACTAGGAGAGATATCTACAAACATATGCCATCCCAAATTTAAATGACAACATCAACCTCCTATAGAAGAGAGAACAAAGCACCATTTTCTCCACTTCGCTCTTGACATGTACTACAACTAAACAGTCACTTTAACCGAATCCATCACCAACAGGCTCCAGAGTGCTGGCTGTGCACACAAACATACAAAAATGTTGATCACCATTTTTTTAAGTGTCACGCACATGATGATGTTAGGAAAGAGCTTATCTGAGTGGCCAGACAATTGGAACACTCTGTATAGAACTAAACAACTGCTCATCAAAACGTGCAGATATCACTATATGCAATATATGGCATTGGGCCAAATGGCAGGAGTCCATGCCTGCTGGATCAAAAACCAACCAACCATAGACTATGTTCTATGTACTAATATAGAAAATTACAAGTTTGTCAAGACTATAATCATATTATTTTGAATGCACTTTCACAGATCCACTGAGGATCAGGTCACCCTCATAGCCCAGGAAATAGAGGATGCCTACCAGGAGCAAAAACACACAGTAGCGGTTTGGGTGGACCTAGAAAAGGCATTTGACAAAGTCTGGAAAGAGGGACTTAAAATCAAGCTACGAAGAAGTGAAGTTTGTGGGAAAATGTACAAATGGATTAGCCACTACCTTAAAAACAGAACAGCCAGAGTTCAAGTACAAGGGCAGATGAGCAAACAGGTGACACTTGAGCAGGGAGTACCCCAAGGGGGAGTACCACACTCTTCCTGGTGTATATAAATAACATAACAGAGAATATACCAAGAAGAGTCCATAGCTCAATGTTTGCAGACGATCTGGCTATGTGGACCTTTGAAAAAAATCTCACCATAGCAAGTAATCGCATGCAGCAGGCCCTAACATCGCTGGAAGAGTGGGCGAACTCATGGCTGGTCAAAATAAACGAGGAAAAAACAACATGTACGATATTCTCGCTATCAAACAAACCCCAAAACATCAAATTAAGTCTTAACAGCAAATTCCTGCAGCCAAACGACAACCCAAACTACCTGGGAGTCACATTTGATCGGCGCATGACACGGAAAAGTCAGATTGAGAGAAACCGAATGAGAGCCAGAGAAAGAATGGCAATCATGAGGAAACTTGCTGGCACAAGCTGGGGAACAGACGAAAGTATACTAAAGAAACTGTACACTGGAAGAGTGAGACCAGTTCTCGAGTATGGCATTGCGGCATGGACAACAGCAGCAAAGGCGAACTTCGATAAAATCAGCAAACTCCAAAACCAAGCCATGAGAGTTAAAACAGGAGGCATGAAGTTAACGCCAATTGTAGAACTTGAAAAGATTACAAAACTGCAATCCATGACCAACAGAAAAGACTGCAGAGCCCAGCAGCAAGCAGAGAAACTCAGAAGATTGATTGACCATCCAATGCACCAGAGACTAAACAATTTCGGAAATGGGAAACTAAAGCGGAGAAACTTCGCAGAAATAGCCAAAGCAAAGATGCACGAAGATCCCATGAACGCACTTACAACACCAAAACCCATCCCTACTGTACGAAAACCTACCTGGAGGCAGCATATATTTCCAGAGGTGGTAGAAAATATACCAGGTATTGGAAACAAAAACTGCCAGACTGAAAAAGAAAGAAGAGATACTACCTTGAGCTACATAACGAAAAACTACCCAAGCATGGACTGGACCCATGCATACACCGACGGTTCTGTAACAAACACAACACAGAACGGAGGGGCAGGGGCATTCCTGAGCCTACCAAATGGCAGAAAAATAACACTGTCATTGGCTACTGGAAAATACACAAGCAATTTCAGAGCGGAGGCAGAGGCACTGAGGGCGGCAGTGGAAGAAATGGTGAGAGGTAAAAGGAATGAAAGCCATTTAGTCCTGCTTACAGATGCCATGGTCGTAGTCACAGCACTAAAAAGCCAGAAAAATACTGAACTTAATGATTTATGAGCAGTACTCTATCAACTATGCCAGCAGTCTGCACCAAAAAGAGTAGTGGTACAGTGGGTTCCATCCCACTGCAACATCCAAGGCAACGAGGAGGCAGAGGAGGCAGACAGACTGGCAAAAGAAGGTGCAAGACTACCCCAACCAGATACTAGTATGATATACGAAGAGCCAAAACGGCTTATTAAAGCTAGATACATGACCAAATGGGAAACCGAACACACTGGCTACACAAAAAACGATGCCTATTACCAGTTGAACAGAAGAGAGCAGGTCGTTGTCTTCAGACTTCGCACTGGCCACAATAGACTGAGGTACCACCTATTCAACAAATTGAAGATAGGTGGCACTGACGAATGCCCGTGTGGTACCGGGAAAATGACCGCTGAGCATTTGCTGCAAAACTGCCCGACATACGAGGATCAGAAAGAGCAGATGTGGCCATCACCAGTGGCAACACTAGACAAGCTCTATAGTCTATGGCAGTGTCGATAGCCTCAGGATGACCGCCGCTTTTTTCGAAAAAATAAAGGTTATGTCTGACAGCGTAAGAAGAAGAATGCACTTTCTAAGTCAGACCATCTCTCCTAGGAAGGAATGAGTAATGACATTCTGACATACGTTAAAATGTGTGTATGATGCAAAACAAAAAGGTTGGAGACCCCTGCCATATCAATCATGTTATTGTTTTGTTTTAGACAACACTAGGAACAAACCCCGCCATAGTTCACGGACTATCCCGATTCTAAAAAATCAATATCCGGTCAGCGCTAAAGTACCTACCATAAGATTTACGTATGTTTGTAATCGGTGATCTGCATGATTATCTACTTGCTAACTGGAATATTAAATGTTCTCTTCCCTCAATCAAAATATTCATAATTCAATTGCATCTGTCATGCGTTTGCTATAGAAAGTATGAGTCACCCGGATAGAAGACTTTAGAAGAATTAGAAATTCCAGGCCCAGTCAGCCCAGTGTTTACCAGTTTACGTTTTTAAAAGACAAAGCCAATTACTTAGTAGTCTGTGGAAAAACCCTGACAATTCTTTGAATCTAATCATGATATCTAGACTAGGATGCAAAAAAATGGTGGTACACGGATATTACAGCTAGTACAAACCTTTGCTGCTGCTGAAAGGTGTGGAAGTGTCGTGATTTATTAAACCCTGCTAGGTAAACACAAGCTGACAGGTATCCTTTGCTGCTAGAGTTAAACAAGCTCAAGAGTTGCCTTATCCTCGATTGCCAGACTAAAACTGTGCAGTTAAGCCAAACTCAGAATTTTAAAAATTGTCAATAATAATTTTAAATGTTCAAAGACAAATTATATTTAAAATATGGCAACTGATTCATCCATAAACAAAAATTGTGAATTTATCTTGTTTTAATCACAGCTGGCTGTTAGCGTTAAGGCCAGCGAATCACGGCTGGCTGTTAGCGTCAGGGTCAGCGAATCACGGCTGGCTGTCAGGGCAGCGAATCACGGCTGGCTGTTAGCGTCAGGGCCAGCTAATCACGGCTGGCTGTTAGCGTCAGGGCCAGCGAATCACAGCTGGCTGTTAGCGTCAGGGCCAGCGAACCAGGGTTGGCTGTTAGCGTCAGGGCTAGCGAATCACAGCTGGCTGTTAGCGTCAGGGCCAGCGAATCACATCTGGCTGTTAGCGTCAGGGTCAGCGAACCAAGGTTGGCTGTTAGCGTCAGGGTCAGCGAATCACAGCTGGCTGTAATCGTCAGGGCCAGCGAACCAGGGTTTGCTGTTAGCGTCAGGGCCAGCGAACCAGGGTTGGATGTTAGCGTCAGGGCCAGCGAATCACAGCTGGCTGTTAGCGTCAGGGCCAGCGAATCACAGCTGACTGCTAGCGTCAGGGCCAGCAAATCACAGCTGACTGCTAGCGTCAGGGCAAGCGAATCAGGGCTGCCTGATAGCATCAGGGCCAGCGAATCACAGCTGACTGCTAGCGTCAGGGCCAGCGAATCACAGCTGACTGCTAGCGTCAGGGCAAGCGAACCAGGGCTGTCTGCTAGCGTCAGGGCCAGCGAATCACAGCTGGCTGCTAGCGTCAGGGCTAGCGAACCAGGGCTGCCTGATAGCGTCCGGGCCAGCGAATCACGGCTGGCTGTTGGCGCCAGGGCCAGCGAATCACAGCTGGCTGCTAGCGTCAGGGCAAGCGAACCAGGGCTATCAAGACCCTTCTACACCTCCACACGGTGATCCTGGATAATAAGCTGCAAAAGAGCGAAAGAAACTGGCTAAAGAGCATTGGTCGAAGTGGAAAGGCTAACCTGTACCCTAAAATGCCTTGTTTGCAAATAGCACATTCTAGCTGTAAGCTATGACACAACGCTTTCCGTTCTACAGACGTAATCCTTACAAAGCCCTTTTCATGGCTTGGTAGCGAGAGTAGGAGAACGGTCAGGGCTTGGTAGCGGGAGTGATAGAACGGCCAGGGCTTGGTAGCGGGAGTGAGAGAACGAACGAAGAAGACGAAGAGGTGTCAACGATCCGAGAAAACATCAAGCCCTCGTTTTTCTCTTTCCAAAATGTAAATAAAATTAAAATCACGATACTTATCCCATCATGAATGACACTAATGTCTCTTACAGTAAATAGTAACCCTATACCGCACACGACGAACACTCTATATTCAGGTTTCACAAATATAGTTCTTATGTCACCTTCCGCGGAAGTCGTGATGAGACGACAATAGACAGCTTTCTGTGGAGGCCAACAACCTCATTATGTAAATTCATTTATATTAAATCACAACTGCATGTGTTTGTGTTCAGCCTCCCTGTAAAGTGACCAGCTGTAATGGCGGGTCCCTTCTTCATTTTGGAAAGATAAATATTGGGCCTAAGATGCAGCTCGTTGAATGGCACGAGAGCTGCCAGCGACTCGTGGCTGGATGCTTGTTTCAGGGTCAGCAACAAGAGCTGTCAGCGTCTCGTGGTTGGAGGCTTGTTTCAGGGTCAGCAACAAGAGCTGTCAATGACTCGTGGCTGGATGCTTGTTTCAGGGTCAGCAACAAGAGCTGTCACCGACTCGTGGCTGGATGCTTGTTTCAGGGTCAGCAACAAGAGCTGTCACCGACTCGTGGGTGGATGCTTGTTTCAGGGTCAGCAACAGGAGCTATCAGCTGCTCGTGGCTGGATGCTTGTTTGAGGGTCAGCCAACAAGAGCTGTTAGCTGCTCATGGCGGGATGCTTGTATCAGGGTCAGTCAACAGAAGCTGTCAGCTGCTCGTGGGTGGATGCTTGTTTCAGGGTCAGCAACAGGAGCTGTCACCGACTCGTGGCTGGCTGCTTGTTTCAGGGTCAGTCAACAAGATCTGACCCATACCCCATTTCATTTCCAAGCTGCGGCTCTAGGAACAGGCTGCACAAGTCTGGTTAAGAGAATATGGATCACAGGGGAAAGTCAAACCCGATACCCATCAAAGCAGGATGGCAACGGATGTTACTGCCGTACGACTTTATTCTCTTTGCTGGGGTAGTCGTTGGTTTTTTTTGGCTCAGAACTTCAGGCCACCTCTCTGCTGCTGTCACCTAACCGTGTGCTGGCTTTGTTTATTTCACTGCAACAGAAAAAACAACATATACTTTACCGGCGATTCTTCTTCTTCTTCTTCTTCGTTCGTTCTCAATCTCCCACTACCAACAACTGAAAGGGTAAGTAGCAGAATATAGTCCAGAGAACGGAATGCGTTGTGTCATAGTTTACAGCTTGGCTGCGATATTTGCACCTTTCGGTCCAACACATCCGACTTCAGCAAGCATTTTTTGAGTACCTGGTTAGCATTCCCTCTTCGATCCCTTCTCCTTAGCCAGTCTGCCCTGCTGCAGCCTGTTATCCAGGATCACCGCGTGGAGGTGTAGAAGGGTCTTGGCAGCTATGGTTCGCTGGCCCTGACGCTAGCAGTCAGCTATGGGTCGCTGACCACTGCAGCTCATGCGCTGCTCAGCATCTTGATCCCTACCGGCGATTCGATCATGGGCCATCCTTGTCGGTAGGCAGGCATCAAAAACAAAAACATTACGATGTCCTTTTCATGATAAATGTAATTGCCAAAGAAGTAGGAGTCGGAAAAGAAAGAAAGAAAGAAAGAAAGAAAAAAAAGCGGGTTATCATCATCATCATCACAAAAAAAAGAAAAACACATTTTTATCTTTTTTTTCAATTTTGTAGTGCACAGCCATGGCGCTTAGAAATCCTGCCTTGTTTCTAACATTTCATGACCAGTGTCGGGTTTATTCGCACTATTTTCCCCAAATGTGTATTTCCATCCCTCCCCTCTCCCTCCACTTTCAGAAGCAATTTAGCCATATCGTCCAGGATGTTGCACAAACCAATAAGGATATTTCCATCCAGCACTATGCTTGGCTTCTACATTTTTTACCTAACTCCTGTAAAAAAAAAAAGAAACAAAACAAGTATTTGGTGGCATAAATATTCATAAAAGCAACAATAAATTGAAAAGTCCAAACTGGTTGTATGATCCAAAGCAATGGGTTTTTTTTAAGCCAAATTATTTAGATTTCATTTATAAACTGCTATGTTGGCAACTGAGAACCTTTCAACGTGGCCACGCCCATGAAACAGTAGCGACACTTAGTGCTGTCTAAACTAGGTTTCCACGATAGGGGAGATAATATTTTTTGAAAGGTCTTAGGCAAGGATGTGTGCTGTCCCCTGGCCCTTTATCTTTGTACATGGAGTTTATCTTGTGAGACAAGGACACAATGCTGAGAATATCAGTTGGTGAACAGAAGATAAACAATCTATGATATTGTATTGATATTGTATTTATAGCGCAGAATGAGTCAGACTTGCAAGAATTTGTCAGCATGTAATTCATCAAAACAAAAATGACGGCCTCAATTTAAATCAAATGAAAAATCGGAAGTGATGGTAGTAACTAAGAAACCCAAGTAATCCAAATGCAGTACCAATGTGAACAAGAGAGAATTAAGACAAGTGCTTACTTTTAAATACCTGAGCAACATAACATATAATGGGAGAAGCAATTTTGAAATAAGGAACAGAATAGCAGGCAAAATCGGTCTTTCAGAGCATGAAGGGAATCTTGTACAACAAATCCCAATCGCTGGGATTGGGAAAGAGAGTTATTGGATGCAATGTTTTAGGAAACTACTGATATATGGCAGTGAATCATAGGCAATCAGCAAACATGTACAACGATCACTAAAGGCGACGGACATGTGGTTTTACAGAAGAATGTTAAGAATGGCATGGACTGCACAGAAGAGTAACGACGCTATTCTTTTCTTGGGTCAAGTGTGCTGCGTCGATCGTTACTTACTTACTTCCCCTGTCCTAGGCACTACGTCACACATCATTCTGCCAGTATTCAGCCACGTGGATTGTCCTGTCACTGGCACTCAGCAGGTCATCCATGCTACAAGTCTCCGGGAGGTTTGGGTAGATCATCAGATGGTCCTGGTCTTGTGTTACTCCACATACCCATTTTTTCATCACCCATGTATCCCCATCTTTTCGGGATTTTCCTGCATCGTGCTACACCAGTTTGAAGTCTATTTAGCGACATCCATGTTGTTCAGGGCAGGAGATGTCCAGGCGTGGGTTGCTCCTGAAACTCGATCAAGGGGACCTGTGTCAGCTGTTTCCAACTTTTGATGCGTCGTTTCCCTTGACAAGTCTGTAGGGGCTGGGTTGACTAAGAAACTTCGTCTTGACTTTAGTCTTAAGCCTGATGTCCGAACATAGAGTGTCTTGTGTCATTTTCCTGTTTCTCTATTTCTACCTCTGACGCAACAGTTCTTCGTGTCTCTGGTGGCGCTATGCCGATTATGGGGTATATTTTTTCAGTTGGTGTAGGTTTTAGGCATCCAGTAACTATACGGCCTGTCTCATTTATTGCTGTATCTATATGGTTGACATGTGCAGAGTTCTTCCAGACTGGTATAGCGTACTCAGATACAGAGAAACACAGAGCGAATGCTGATGTTCTGAAGACATATGGCTTTGCTCCCCATGTTGTGCCAGTCAGTTTTCGTATGAAAATATTTCTCGCATGTATTTTCTGTTCTGTCTCCTGGCGTCGATCGTTAAGTCCGTGTCATTGAAGGATTACTCTTATGTCATCTATCCATCGTTCACTGTGACTACTTCGTGCCCTATAGCCATAACTTCTTGTGTTATAAGTGTGAAGTGGGAGGAGGTCAGGTTGCGTTTGCATGAGATGACTGAACCATCGTATTTTCTGTCTAGTAGTGAATTCAACTCAACGGATAGTTCACGCTATATTCCTTATCCTCATTCTTCATTCTATCTCTTGTGGTGACACCGATGACCTTTCTTAGACATGTCATTCCACATGCTACTATTTTCCTCTCTTCTGTCTTGGGTAAGGACTGCAGTAGGACAGTTGAAATAAATACGAGGGTCATCTGAAAAGTGTTACCCTGAAGCACCATCACTATGACAACAGTGCTTAGAGCCACGTGACACCTATATGAAAATAATCTCTAATGAAGTGACTAAATGGGGTATGTAGTGGCATTCTCTTAGAATGTGACGCATGCGCACAGCAGACAGTAAAATGGTGGAGTACATGGAAATACGGCTGAAGCAATGTGAAACAGTTCCAGCCGGAGCAAGAGAGTTTAGGGCAGGGGTGATGTGTTGCTGAGAACAAAGGTACCTGAATGCGTGCCAAGGTCACTCACCGTCTCAACAAAGGAAATCAGAGTTGGGAAAAGAATGTACAGGTAGAAACTGGCGTTCCGATTTTGGCAGTGGTGGGTGAGTGACAGACGGGATTGTAGCGGAGCTTGCTGCGATAGATGAGTGACAGGTGTTCAGAGTATTCGTTCCAATAACGACTGAATAGAGCCACCCCCCTGAGATCCATTGGTCAGCTCTGATACTGCTTGAGAATATATAACACAGAGTCAAAGTTTAGCTCAAGCAGGCTGGATGGTGAGGGGATGAGAGCGAGAGAGAGACTGTAGATATGAGTCCGTTTAGCTCACCGATTTGATAGAGGAGCGATTGATAGACTGTTATACGAATGTTAGTGATAGAACAGGATCGCTCAAATAGGTGTGTTAGTTTTGTATTAATAGATAATCTGAACGTGTGTTGTAGCAGCACACCTTGTAAACGAGACATGTCCTGCCGAGTTTAGCGAGTGTGTAGATCGACTAGGTGAGATCTAGATAAGTGTGTGATGTGTGTACGGCAATAGAACTGGGTAATGATAGTTGGGAATTCTATCAATAGCTAATGCTTAAAATTTCCGTTTTAGTTAATATTTAATTAACATATATATATAATATAGGAATATTTAGTTAAGATGATATGTATTGTATCGTGTTTGTAATTTCACTACTCATTTTTCTGGTATGAGTATTATATAATAAATATGCCACCTTCTGTTTGCTATGTCATTTGCTGTGTGTGGTCATGAATGATGTGGATGAGTGTGATAAGTAATAATAACCCTAGAACAAACAGTGGGATTTGCTACAAATGTACTGTCATTGAATTTCTGGCGTTGGAAGCTCATCGACATGCATCGAAGAATGACTGCAATACATAGTGACGCCTGTGTGGATGTCAGTACTGTCAGTAGGTGGGCACGGACTGTAAAAAAAGACAATTTAGCCACGGCGAACCAGCACGACAAGGCTCGCAGCGGACGACCGATCACAGCAATGATTGCATAGCACCAAGCACGCGGGAAAATTTGAAATTAGAGATCAACTAGCAAAACCATTGGCTATATTATGTTCTCAATCACTTGTAAAAGGATTGTTCCAAGAGATTGGAAAGATGCAGGAGTGATCCACTTAATCAAAAAGGGAAAGAAATCACATCCAGCAAGTTTACATGGTTTTAATAAGCATAATATGTAAATTGTTAGAATGAATAATAAAAGAAAATATTGTAATGCAATAGTCCACATGGGTTTACTAGATGAAGATTGGGCTTAACAAATATATTGGAATTCATAGAGGAGATTTCTAAAATGATAGATAAGGGGGAACCAGCGGATGTTATTTATCTAGATTTTGCAAAGGCTTTTGATAGAGTATGTCATCAAAGATTATTTTAAAAATTGTAATCACATAGAATAGGTGGGAAAGTTGCCGAATGGATTTAAAGTTGGTTAAAGGGAAGAGGGCAGAGAGTGATCATAAATAAGGTGTACTCGTGAGTGGTGTGACACATAACTATGTAGGAGTGTCTCATCTAAAGCAGAGGTGGATATATTGAGGTCGGATTTCGATCAAATTCGAGATTGGTCTGTGAGATGGCAAATGGAATTTAATATAGATAAATGTACAGTCATTCACATGGGTAGATCCAATATAGGACATAATTACAGAACAATATTAGAACGATAGATAAGAAAGGGACCTAGGGCACACAAGTAACGCGAGTAAGCAAGTCCAGGTAGCAGTGAATAAGGCAAATGCAAAGTTAGGTTTGATAACAAGAAATATTAAACATAGGAGAAAGGAAGTGATTGTCAAACTGTATAAAGCATTGGTTAGACCTAGATTGGAGTACTGGGTACAGGTGTGGAGTTCTTATCAGAGAGGGGATGTAAACATCCTGGAAACGATACAAAGAAGAGCGACAAAACTGATAGTGGGATTCCAAAATTACAGTTATGAGGAAAGACTCAGAAAAACGGGCTATATTGTATAGAAAAAAGAAGAATTCGAGGTTGACTTGATACAGGTTTAAAATACAATCACAGGAAAGGTTAAATTAGACTTTAACAAGTGTTTTTTTCAAAATACAACCTTCAACGAGAACAAGAGGGCACATATACAAAATATTTTTTTAGTCAAAGAGTGGTGGATGCTTGGAATGCATTGCCACAGAAGGTAGTGGAGGCAGGGACAGTTAATGCATTTAAGAATAAATGGGATGCGCATAGCTTTTAGAGCATATAGTTGTATATAGACTCTGTTGAGTCTTATAAACCAGTATAAAAACATTAAGTTAAGTTATATCCATGTCCATTCAGTGGCTGGGAATGTCCGTTTAATATTTCCTAATGCTATATATTTTGTTTTCTGTTTCGGTTTGGGTGCCTTTTTTCATCACTTCTAGTATGTTGTCTATCAACTCTGTGGAAATGGTGTTCTCTTTCGTTGTGAAAATATGCTGCTTGTCAATTAGGGGCTCTGCCTTCATCCGAGCGATGACATGGGAAGGGGGGGGGGGGGCTTGCCCATTTGCTTTTTGAGCAAAGCTACTTTCCTGGTGTCTGCTTCGATCACATCATTTAAGTATTTTATTCATTAGATGATTTGAGAGTGGTTTGAAATTGTATGTCAGTTGTAGTACTCTCTGTTCTTTGAATGTGTTGTAGATTTATTATTTTCCTCATTTCTTTCATTGGTGTTAATTTCATAGTTCCTATAATAATTCTTGCTGCCAGGTTTTGAATTTTGCCTGTTTTATCAAAGCTGGATTTTGAAGCTGTTCCTAAGGCTAGCATTCCATATTCTAAAGCTGGTCTAACATTTCCAGTGTACAATATTTCATTATTTGATGATCTGCACTCATGTAGAACCCTCTAAATTCGTCATTAGAGTCATTCGCCGTTTATCTTTTTGTTGACGTTTTTCAATTTGATTTTTTTTAATGTTCATCTCAAGTCCAGTGTTGTTCCTAGATAAGTGTGTTTCTTCTTCTTCTGATTGTCCATGTGCATTTAGTTTGTATGGTTCTGTTTGTCTTATCTTAAAGTGTAACAATTGTAGACACCGTTTTCTTCGCATATATGTTAAGGAGCCATTTCTGAACACATTGATCTAATCTGTGAAATGATTCTTGCATCGTGTAATCTGCCATTTTCTTCAGCTACCAATAAAGCTAGATTATCAGCGTATATCGAGGTGTAGCCACTTGTGGTATTGTACCCACTGTTGATGAAGATCAAGAACAATGTAGGGGATAGCTCATTGTCCTGAGGCAAAATCCTAGATCCATCAGGACAGACCCCTACAGTGCAAGCTTGACTGCGCGGGGGAGACTACGGGGAGCAGGAATATTTCAATCGTCCGCTAGTCACTTTGGGACGAAACTACACGACTGGAATGAGAGGATGGTTGTCTACAGGGGATTCTTTGGGTAGCTGTGGTCGAGAGGTCAGGCATTCGCCTCTCAAAGGGAAAAACAGAAACGGTGGAGATCGAACCCCATAAGTTTTTCAAGTGACCCCTGGTCTCAAGAGCGGTAAAACCAGAGTTCCTTCACCTGACTGACTTCCATCTTCGCCATGGCCGGTCCTAAGCCTGGATGAGAACGGAGGAAGGTTAATCGTGGGGCCAGCTACCCCATCTCGTCAACCAACAATTGTTACAAAAACGACAACAAAAGCGAACCAAAAAGCCGTCCTTGAAGGGAAATGTCCCCTCAGCAGAGCATATGACACGGAAAGGAAGCTTGCCTGCCGACTACCTTCCTTTCGACAAAGAAGCCTTCTAGACTCGGCACCTGGAATGTTAGAACCATGTGGGAGGAAGGAAAGACAGCGCTGATTCCAAAAGAGAGGGAGCGATATGGCATTAGTATCCTTGGGCTGAGTGAGACTAGATGGACTCAGGCAGGAAAGGTACAATTGGCAACAGGGCAGACTGTGATATACTGAGGACATGAGGAAGAGAAAAACTCACCACACACAGAGGGAGTGGTCCTAATGTTCTCAGCGGAGACCCAAAGTGCGCTCATGGAGTGGAGAGCAGCCGGATCACGACTGTTGATGGCTACATTTAGAACAAAGAACAATGAGGTCAAACTAAATATAATTCAGGGATATGCCCCAACAAATGAAAAGGAAGACACAGTTAAATAATTAGTTTTCTAAAGCAGATTACAGCAACTAGTGGAGGATACAGGGAGGAGTGACATTATCACATTAATGGGAGACTTCAACGCTAAAATAGGATATGAGAACGTGGAATATGAGGCGATCACGGGGAGGGAGGGCCTATGAGGCCTAAACGAAAACGGGGAGAGGTTTGCAGATTTTTGTTCAGGAAACAAATTGGTCATAGTAAAAAGTATGTTTGCACACAGAGCCATTCGTAAGGCAATATGGGTATCCCCAGACAAGAAAACGAAGAATCAGATTGACCCCATCTGCGTAAACTCCAAATGTAGACGATCATTATTAGATGCCAAGGTCAGGTGCGGGGAAGGGTGTGTGTGGCTTCAGACCACTTCTTAGTGATTGCGAAGGTATAGCTGAAGTAAAGGATAAACAGAACGATGCAAGTCAGCAGGCAACGGTACAGCGTACAATACCGGAAAGAAGATAAGAAAAACGAGTTCCGTTTAACACTCAGGAATAAATATCAAGCACTGGACCAGCTAGATGAAGGGGTCGGCATTAGGGATAAATGGGAACAAGTACAAATTACTTGGAAAACTGCATGCGAGGAAGTGCCAGGAATAAAGAAACGGCAGCATAAAGAATGGATAACGGCAGAAACAATCAATAAGATCAAGAAGAGGCTAAATAAGAAAATGGCCTTACTTAATAGTTAAACGAGAGCCGCGAAAAGCACATCACAGAAAGAGTATGTAGAGAGCAACAAGGAGGTTAGAAAGAGCCAAGGCGGACAAAAGACGTTACATTGAGGGTCTGGCTGAGGAAGTGGAAGAGGCTGCAGGAAAGGGAAATATGAAAGGTCTATATGAGGCTACCAAGAAACTATCGGGAAAGCATTAACAACAAGGTAGACCAATCAAAAATAAACTTGGGAAAAGATAACTAACCTTGAAGAACAGAAGAAAAGATGGGTAGAATACTTTAAAGAGCTTTTGAACAGACCAGAACCAGACATTCCACCAGCAGAGGAAGACCTGCAGATCAACTGTGATAATCCAAGTAAAGAAGAGATTAGAAGTGCAATAGAGTTTCTAAGGAACGGAAACGCAGCAGGACCTGATGGGATTCCACCGGAAGCCATAAAAGCAGATGTTGAAGCATCTACTAACATGCTCCACAACTTGATAGGCCCCATCTGGGAGCAAGAAGCCATACAAGCAGATGTTGAAGCATCTACTAACATGCTCCACAACTTGATAGGCCCCATCTGGGAGCAAGAAGCCATACAAGCAGATGTTGAAGCATCTACTAACATGCTCCACAACTTGATAAGCCCCATCTGGGAGCAAGAAGCCATAAAAGCAGATGTTGAAGCATCTACTAACATGCTCCACAACTTGATAGGCCCCATCTGGGAGCAAGCAAGCTTACCAAAAGATTGGAGAGAGGGCTACTTAGTGAAATTGCCTAAGAAGGGAGAATTACAGGAATGCAAAAACTAGAGAGGAATAATGTTACTATCAGTGCTGGGAAAGGTGTAAAATAGAGTAATACTAGAAAGGTTGAAAAATGCAGTGGATAACAAGATAAGGGATGAGCTGGCGGGCTTCAGACAGAATAGATAATGCATTGACCAGATTGCCACATCACGGATAATTGTGGAGCGATCATTGGAATGGAATTCGAGTTTGTACATCAATTTTGTTGATTATGAAATGGGTTTGGACAGAGATATACTCTGAAAACTACTGAGACACTAAGGAATTCCTCAAAAGCTCACAAACATAATTAGACAGACGTACGAAAGTATACAATATAGAGTTATACACGAAGGACAACTCACAGAGCCATTCAAAATTAGATCAGGGGTACGACAGGGTTATCTTATTTCGCCTTTCCTGCTCATCCTGGCAGTGGACTGGATAATGAAAGTAACAACAAATGAGAGAAATAGAATCCAGCGGACCTTGAATAAACAGTTGGAGGACCTGGATGTTTCTTACCCCTACTCTTCATCTTTTATCAAAGGCTTTATCCCTATGTACCTAAACTGTCAGCGTGTTTCTTTGACTGGAAAGGATATTAAATCTGTGGTGTGGCATGTGTTGTCTGAAGCCAGGTTGTAGTAAAACACTGTTTTCTCTCCAGGTGCCACATGTCTGAGATTTATCAGTCTTTTCATCAATCTACATGTGCAGCTAAGCAAGCTGATTGGCATGTCACTGTTAGCCGTCGAGTAACAGCACAAACACTGCTCCAGCATTATGTGACACATGTTGAGTAAGTACAAGACTGCTCCAGCATTATGTGACATGTTGAGTAACAGCACAAGAATGCTCCAGCATTATGTGACACATGTTGAGTAAATACAAGACTGCTCCAGCATTATGTGACACATGTTGAGTAAGTACAAGACTGCTCCAGCATTATGTGACACATGTTGAGTAAGTACAAGACTGCTCCAGTATTATGTGACATGTTGAGTAAGTAAGACTGCTCCAGCATTATGTGTAACATGTTGAGTAACAGCACAAACACTGCTCCAGCATTATGTGTAACATGTTGAGTAACAGCACAAACACTGCTCCAGCATTATGTGTAACATGTTGAGTAACAGCACAAACACTGCTCCAGCATTATGTGACACATGTTGAGTAAGTACAAGACTGCTCCAGCATTATGTGACACATGTTGAGTAAGTACAAGACTGCTCCAGCATTATGTGTAACATGTTGAGTAACAGCACAAACACTGCTCCAGCATTATGTGTAACATGTTGAGTAAGTACAGGACTGCTCCAGCATTGTAGTGGCCAAAGGCGAAATGGCCAGATGGTGAAACATGGACGAAAGCATAGAGACGGGGAGAAGAAAGACAAATAGAAGGAGTGAAGAAGTCTAAGTGAAGGTATGCAAAACGTTTATGCTATGTGGTTGAAGGTCTGTCGGATTATTCACCCTTTTAGTTTTACCTCTTCATATACTTTCCTGGCCAATTTTTTTCATTTCCTACCAAAATGACAAGACAGTGAACACAGATCCTGAGCTAAGTATCTTTCTTTTTATAAAGTTCATATATTATTTAATGTTTTATTCTCTACTTTCATGATGTGAAGCTCTTATGTGTATTGTTCATCGTCCCTGATAAAGATCTCTAAGTTGTAACATAATTTCATCATGTTTCTGTTAATCCACCGTACTACTGTGGCAGTCTCGCCTTACTATTTTTTATAACAACAATGCCCACTTAGTTAATTCATTAAGTCCACGAAAAACTCAGTAATAATTTATCAACCTTATTATTGGTTGTCTAAATTAAGTAGCTACAACTAAGCAATCAATTATTTCAGAATGTTTATTTTCATTACAACTTTATAATTGAGTTTGAGGGTGACAGGGGTAATAACCAAGTGGGTGTTTTGTCATCACCAAAGCTAAAAGAACACACGGTCCGATCTATTATCTAATGTCACATTTTTATTTCTCAAAATCAACTGGAACACTGGCATCTCTGGCATGTAAACATGCAGACCTGGAACACTGGCACCTTTCGCTCACATGTAAACATGCAGACCTGGGACACTGGCATCTCTCGCTCACATGTAAACATGTAGACCTTGAACACTGGCATCTCTGGTATGTAAAACAGACAGACCCTGGAACACTGGCATCTCTGGTATGTAAACAGGTAGAGCTGAAACACTGGCATCTCTGGTATGTAAATAGTTAGACCTGGAAAACTGGCATCTCTTGCTCACATGCCTGGAACACTGGTATCTCTGGTATGTAATATAGATCGACCCTGGAACACTGACATCTCTGGTATGTAAACAGGCAGACCTGGAACACTGGCATCTCTCGCTCACATGTAAACTGGTAGACCTGGAACACAGGCATCTCTTGCTCACATGTAAACAGGTAGACCTGGAACACTGACATGTAAACAGGTAGACCTGGAACACTGACATGTAAACAGCTTGACCTAGAACACTGATATTTAAACAGGTAGACCTGTAACACCGGCATGTAAACAGGTAGACCTGGAACATTGACAACTGTCACTCACATGTAAACAGGTAGACCTGAAACACTGGCATCTCTAGTATGTAAACAGGTAGACCTGGAACACAGGCATCTCTTGCTCACATGTAAACAGGTAGACCTGGAACACTGACATCTCTGGTATGTAAACAGGCAGACCTGGAACACTGGCATCTGTTGCTCACATGCAATAGGCAGACCTGGAACACTGGCATCTGTCCTTCACATTGAAAAACAGGCAGAACTGGGACACTGGCATCTCTTGCTCACATGTAAACAGGTAGACCTGGAACACTGACATGTAAACAGGTAGACCTGGAACACTGACATGTAAACAGGTAGACCTGGAACACTGGCATCTCTGATATTTAAACATGCAGACCTGGAACTCTTAATTAGTGGGTGTGTCTGTGGGGTTTGGGGCAGACCAGATTCAGATTTTGTTCTTGTTTCCTACATCACTTTCTACATCTTCTAAGAAAAAGTGTGCGCTAGCTGCTTTGATATTATTTTCTTCTTCTATTGCAGAATTTTATAATAAAGGTGTAGAGCGGCATCAATAACTCTCTTCTAATGTACAACTGTGCTGCAGGATGGGAGGAATGTCGCTAAATAACTGAGTACAGCCGAAGATGCAGCAGTGCATGAGCTGACAGCAGCCAGTGACTCATGGCTTGCAGCTTGACTCAGGGTCAGTGAATCGAAGCAGGCCAAGATCGTATACCACCTCCACTTGGCAGCCATAAAATAGGCTGCACAAGAGTAGTCTGGCCAAGGGATAGGGGAATCAGTGGGAAGCAAACCCTGTACTAAAGAAAGTCAGCTGAAATTGGATGTCTCTGGTCAACCTCAATGTAAACTACGACACAATATCTGAAGAATAATAATGACTAGACTATATTATCTATAGCAGCAAGCATACACTGAAAACATGAATGTCCTTTGTCTTCTTCTTCTTTGGCATTTTTCTTGAAAAGAACATAGTGTTGTTAACAGCGATTCTGTGATTTCTGCACCTTTCAACCAACACATTCGGTCTCAGCACTGCATTTTGGGAACTGTGTTTGCCATCTCTCTGTAATCCCTATTCTCTTATACAGACTACATCAGCGCAGCTTTGTTTCCAAGGGCTGCCACCTGGGACGGAATAGGGTCTTTGTCAGCTATAGTTCACCGACTCTGACACAAGTAGCCAGCGTATGATTTGCTGGTTGCTGTGAGTTCATTCTCTGCTGGATCTTCTACCTCCTTTGACCTTGATTCCTCTTTCTTTCTGTTCTTTCATCTTATCACTCAAGTCATGTACTAACTCCACTAGTTCTTCATTCAACAGATAATAATGCAGTGGGTTTAGTAGTATCTGACAGCCAACATTTCAGTATTTATATTTGACAATGTGTCAAAAAAGATAACTGTTTTAAAACTGAGACACTACTGTATAGTGATATTCATTCGAAGATTGCCCATATTATGAAATAAAATGAACATATGAATTATAAACCAGATGAATGAGAAATATCAATGATCATGTGAATCTAAATATAATGAAATATGAGCTAGAGGAACACAGGAAATATAATTGAATGGACATGTGAATTACAAAAAAATGAACATGTGAATTACAATAAAATGAACATGTGAATTAGAATGAACATGTGAATTAGAATGAACATGTGAAGCAGAATGATCATGTGAAGTAGAATGATCAATTGATGTAGAATGACAATTTTAATTAGAAAGAACACATGAAGTATATTAGAAAGCTATCTGAATTAGAAACAACATGTGAAATTGAATAAAATTAACATAATAATTAGAATTATCATGTGAAGTAGAATGAACATGTGAATTAGAAACAACATTTGAAATAGAATAAAATGAACACATGAATGAGAAAAAAACCTGTAAAGTACCATAGAATGAAGCTGCAAATTAGAAAGATGATGTGAAATAGAATTAATGTGTCAATGAGAACGAAACATTCAAACAAACACACAAACTAGAACAAATGTGCATTAGAATGACAACTTTTGGGGTACATCCTATATAAGCTACAATAGTCAAATAAGAACATAAAATACATGTGTGCCCTCAATCTATAGCGCTCGTCTACATCATAGGCGCCTCAGTCTCTGTAGACCATGCGCACACCCTTTGAGTAGCCTCTACAGGGGGCTGAATAAGGAGACCATAGACTGCCCAAACTGCAGGATCCCCCTTTCTGCCCCATTGGTGTTAACCAAAGGAATGCAAAGCATGAGAATTTGGCACCAGCTCAGCTGCATGAGCTGCCGGAATGAGTTCACTCCAGTCTACGATTGCTATACCAGCATTCTTTTTCTTTTAGCCTAGTTAAACTCAGCTTATAGAATTCACAAATGTAAAACTACGTTACAAATATAAATACAGTGCTAAGCCATGTATAATACAATAGAAATGAGAGTAATGTAGATTAGCTCTTAGTCGACTTGTACTTCTACAGGGGCAGATGTCCCTGTGCAGGTACCAGCTCTGATATGAGTTGGACGTAGACGGTTAAAGGATTTCCTCCTAGCTGGCTAGACTGAAGCAACTTATTACTTCGTTGCGTTGGGACAAGTGTCGCAGAGGGTGGTTAACTAATGTGCGAGTCCATCTTAATAGACTCAAAAATTAGAGAAAAGTAGACCAGCAGCCTGTTAGGTGCCATCTATGCTGGTCTAAACAACCACTCAACTATGGCTGGTGTTATGCCATGTCAGTCAGTAGCCTCTTATGACATGCTCTCTGTGGGGCAGTGGTGCTATTCTTGTCATATTCAAAGACCCTGGTGGATCACTTGTGGACTATACAACTGTTAAATTAATGTTTACTGCAGTAAAAAGTCACTGTCGTATAGAGAATAACTAAACAATATTCACCTAGATTGGACATACGTTAGTGTTCTTACTTGCGTTATATAATGTATTCAACTGCCAAAGTTCACTAAACAATTCATAATTATTATTATATAAATTGCATTTAATACTACTACACTCCAGTATATATAACCAAATAATAACATTCTGTACAGTCCCATAATAAGCTATTCATTAATAGAACTTTATTAACGGTCGTCAGCATAATACACTTTCATGGATCTCAGATGTCACTGAATTAATTGCACCTCATGATCAGTCCTAAAAAAGGTGAAGACTTGCTTTTGCTATACAAACAAAGAAGATAGCAACTTGAAATGGAGTTTACTGCTGATGATGATCAATTTAACAAAGAAGATTGCAACTTGAAATGGAGTCTACTGTTGATGATGATCGAATTACAATCTCAGAAATGTCTACAATAGAATTGCAATAGTACATTTCTCATACAGAAAAAGTTTTGACAGGTTTTGAGAGGATTGGCTCAAATTTCAAAAGAAATATGTTATCGCATGTTACACAGTAATCGTTCGAGAAAGGAAGAGAAAATCCATGATGTAAGCTTAATTATTGTCATACTTCAACAAGTACAACCATCATCGCAACTTTCAGCAGTATGTGATCCTAGTGTCGA
Organism: Ariolimax columbianus; assembly: GCA_036924085.1. Taxonomy (NCBI): domain Eukaryota; kingdom Metazoa; phylum Mollusca; class Gastropoda; order Stylommatophora; family Arionidae; genus Ariolimax; species Ariolimax columbianus. Next base: position 10,435,447 of record JAVGWX010000019.1, on the reverse strand, counting down.
ACAACCTTCAACATCGGGACACAGCCTAGTATCAGTTACTTCATTCAACTCTCCACCATCAAAACGAATAAGATTCGATGGAGGCTCAGATGATGAATTCCAACTATCTCTTTCAGCCTTCCTTCAATAATAAACTTCACTTTCAAATGTACATTCGTCAGTCACCATAAGCAAGCGGCAAACATATTTTAAGTTAAGCAACCAATGTGGTTTGTGGTGGTTGTACTTGTATGACCCCCAGAAAGACACTCTTCTCATCTATCTATCATCAGTCATTCGGACCACATGACTGGCCCATCTGTACCCATTCGCATTGACACAGGATTATACGCACTAATAAGTGAAAAAAGGCAGTGATTCAATCTATTTTGTTTTGTGATCTAAGTCAGTGGTCCAGCACTGAATCAGCTGTTTCAGTGGGGTATTCATTAACAGGACTTGTTCAAACAGATGATATATGAATAATTAAAATGAACACAACTAATTACATCACTCTTGCCAGTGAGATCGGCAGTTTTACTAAAACATGGGAAGAATACTTTGATTACATTACATCGATGAATACACAACCTCCGCTGTACTAGGTTAAATAATAGTAAAGGTAGCCTGAAAATTGTTTACCCTCCTTAGTCACATCTTATGACATGCCTGGCAGGTTACAGTCTTACTGTTGTTCCCTTTTTTGGGCTCTGGCAACACACAAGCTGAACTAAAGTAATAAAGAGGTAAAGGTGAGTCCCATGGCAACATTTGCTGTCGGGAATAAAGATAACTCTTCATGTACTAAGCCGCAGCCTATGTGAGGTGAAGTGGCCAGTTCCTTTCCTTGCTGTTTATACCTTCCCCAACTCATACGCCAAGTACCCATTTACAGCTGGGTCGACTGAAGGAGCAGTTGTACCAGGAATGAACCACACTCTGATCTTTTTCTGTCAGTGATTTCTAACCCTGCCGTAGTGTAATCCCAGTCTTAGCAAGCCAGCTGGACTAGGCTACACCCTACGCACTAAGGTAATAGTGTCTAGTAATATGAATTCAGAGTGATAGAGCAATCACTTTCCACTGTAACGGTACCTGGCTCAATCTCAATTATCAACATGTTCCAGTTGACTCAGTTATATAGTGTACATGGCTTGTCAGGAAAGGAAAGGCAGCACCAAATGTAACTGGCCACCCCACTTCATAAAAAAGCTGAGGCCTGGTACAGTGTAGTCTACAACACTTTATCCCTGAGAGCATAATGCACTATGAGACAACCTTGACCTGTTAAATAGTCTGATATCAGTTACTGCCATTGACAATGGTGACTGTTGCAAATTTCAGCATTTATGACGAGTTGTGACCAAATACCTTCCTAGCAGCAAATAGTTTATTGACAGATGACTAGAACAATTATTGATGCAAGACAAGATCTAAGCAATAATTACTAACAAAAATGTTTTCAATGTTAACCTTCAGTAACCATATGTTCCTACAACTGGCAAACTTAACCCTTTACAGTCCAACCTAATTCATTAGATTCATCCCTTTACAGTCCAGCTCTATGGCAGTGTCGACAGCCTCAGGATGACCGCTGCTTTTTTCGAAAAAATAAAGGTTGATGTCTGACTGCGTACGATGAAGAAGAAGATCCCTTTACAGTCCGGCCTAAATTGATTAGATTCGTGTCTTAACCCTTTACATTCTGGCCTAATTCATGAGATTGGTGTCTTAAGAAACAAATCTAATCAGCTAGGTTGAACTGTAAAGGGTTAAGAACAAGCACTACAACATAACCCTAGGTGATGAAACATGGAAAATATTTTGTATTCCTAAATGCATTATAATAAATTTTTCCTCCAAACATATTTTAAAAAATAAAATACAATAACCCTTTGAACCCATATATCAAGGTGTGTGTAAATACCCCATTCCCCGAGCCACCCATTTGCCGGTGTGATGGGTGAACCTTTATTTTAAGGCGTATTTGGGGGGGGGGGGGGGGGGGGGGCCCGGATTTTGGTCATAATATAGTGAAGTCTACACAGTACACATATTTCCGGAAACAACAAATATGTCAGCGTAAATATCGAAGCGTGTCTTCATGATGATATTGATCACATTCGTGATGAAAAGAGGTTTTGAAAATCTCAGGAAATAGTCATTCTAAAAGGCTAACAACAGAACAAGTTGTTGAATGTAATTTAGATGGTGATTATTCTGAAAAAAGTTCAGTTGTTATTTGAACGTCATCATCAGGATCAAGGTGCTGAGCAGCACATGAGCTGCAGTGGTCAGCGACCCATAGCTGACTGCTAGTGTCAGGACCAGCGAAACAGAGCTGCCAAGACCCTTCTACACCTCCACGCGGTGATCCTGGATAACAGGCTGCAGCAGGGCAGACTGGCTAAGGAGAAGGGATCGAAGAGGGAATGCTAACCCAGTACTCAAAAAATGCTTGTTGAAGTCAGATGTGTTGGACCGAAAGGTGCAAATATCGCAGCCAAGCTGTAAACTACGACACAACGCATTCCGTTCTCTGGACTACATTCTGCTACTTAAGCCCTTTTAGGGTTTGGTAGTGGGAGATTGAGAAAGAACGAGGAAGAAGAACGTCATCATCAATAAGTGTGTGATTCGGATTACCACCATTCGCTCATTGATTAGGATCAAGCTAGATCTGTTCCTCTGAGGATCAGACTATGGTCAGAGGGAGGGAGGGGGGGGGGGGGAGAGGGGGGGGCGGCTCACATTATGTATCAAGTAAATTTTATGAATATATCCCTGGAGGACAGGGACGACCAACCCTTCCAGGCGCATCTGCAGGTGGCAGTTAGTGGAACAACCCCCAAATATGTGGTGTCAGCTGTGAAATAATCCAATTAATGGATGAATTTGTGGTAGCGGACCAGAAGGCGGTATATCCCGCCGGGGCGGGGCAACAGGTGGCATTGCTGTCCCCACTGAAATACCCCATGTGATCTAAGACGAGAACATCAATCAAGCGAGTAAGAGCCGCTGTAAGTTCTAGCCACAGAGGAAGGACACAGTGGCAAACAAATCTGCTGGCTTACAGGTATCATCGGGAGATGAAGAGGTTACAGAAGCAACCTAGAAGGAAAAACACAACCTGGCCTGCCAAAAACAGAGTATGTCAAGTAAGGTGCAGATATTAGAGAAGATTAGGGTACACACACACTTACAGGCAACCGAACGCAGAAGAAGAAGAAAATTATTCCACTCTGCTGAAGTAGGAACATTGCAGATTAGCAGGTCAGTAAATTTTAGATAGAATAACTAAATTAGAGCACATAGTTTTGTGATAGTAAATAACTTTACTCAAATGTCTATATTGTGCATATTTTCTCAAGAGCACAGGGGAATGGGATTTTATAGACAGGGTAGCCAGAGTTCAAAGAGTTAATATATTAAATGTAATATAAATGAGAATTAAAATTTGCATTAGATAGCAAAATGGTTTAAATTTAAGAAAAACACAAACTTTATTTTGATTCAAAATACATCATTTTCATTTTTTGTTTCAGGGGTACACAAACATTGTGCTTGTTTTATTTATATTTCTGACATTGTATACAGTTAGAACAGCTTGTTTCTATCATCTCTCCTTGCTCTGAAGGACAGAATACAATAGGCACATATAAACAAGGACAGAACACAACAGGCACATATAAACAGGGACAGAACACAACAAGCACATATAAACAAGGACAGAACACAACAAGAAACATATAAACAAGGACAGAACACAACAAGAAACATATAAACAAGGACAGAACACAACAAGCACATATAAACAAGGACAGAACACAACAAGCACATATAAACAAGGACAGAACACAACAGGCACATATAAACAAGGACAGAACACAATGGGCACATATAAACAAGGACAGAACACAACAGGCACATATAAACAAGGACAGAACACAATGGGCACATATAAACAAGGACAGAACACAACAAGCACATATAAACAAGGACAGAACACAACAAGCACATATAAACAAGGACAGAACACAAAACGCACATATAAATAATCTCTACATTCACATAACTTTATTGATCAAATTTGTCATTCTTTTTGTTTCATTGTCATTCGCTGCTATCTGTTTTGTATGTCAGTGATCACTGTGTGACTTGACATTGATTTTAATTTCTCCTTTACTGATAATGTCCATCTACAATAAAAAATATGCATCTGTTTCTATTTCTCTTTCATTAACCATCATTTTTTATCACGATTTGGTTCATCCAACATATCCTAAAACCGGCCATCAAGTATAGTTTTTCACACCATTCTAAAAAAAATGGTAGCTTCTCTCAAACTTGTTATCAGTCATTCTCAAACCTCGATTTTAACTAGAAAATCATATGCAATCTGTTAACATAAACTCACTTATCATGACACAACATCCACTTAGACAGCAAAAGTACATCTGCTATTGTGTGTGGTACTTTTACCATTAGAGTGTAACGGGTGATATCGCTCATTTAACCAAGACAGGTTTTGTAGAATTCATTCAAAATGTTATCATTAGAAGCATGGAGCACTATATAATGTATGTAATCTTACAGTAATGGTGATAACAGAATGACCAAATGTGACTAATTTTTCAACTGCTTTCCAGATATGAGAGTCTGGATTTCAGATACAAATCATAGAAATGATGGTATTTCATTGGTGTTATCAAACAAAACCAATTACTTAGTTCTTATTCGACCTGTACTTCTACATTGGCAGATGCTGCTGTGCAGGTCCCAGCTCTGGTATGAGCTGGATGTAGCCAGGAGAAGGGTTTCCTGCCTAGCGGGCTAGGCTCGAGTAGCTTAATACTCTGCTGCGCTGGGACAAGCGCTTACGGAGGGTGATTAACCGAGGTGTGAATCCATCTTAATAGACTTAAACAAAGCAGACCCGCAGCCTGTTAGGCGCCATCTATGCTGCTCTAAACAAACCACCTAACCATGGCCGGTGTTATGCCATTTCACAGTTAGTCACCTCTTACGACTGTGAGGCAGTGGTGCTATTCTTGTCATTGTCATACACAAAGACCCCGAAAGACCACCCAGGACCAATTACTAGAGTGATGAATAATGTAGACTCTAATGCATGCAGGGTTGATCACAACTTCTGTAGAATGCAGAACAATATTTAGCAATGGCACAACAAAATAAATGAACATATAGTAACTAGCAGACACAGACAATGCTTATCTTTCAGCTTAACTTACTTAACAAAGTAGCATAGCTGGAAACCTGTCAGGTGTGATAATATTGTGTGAGGTGCTACGTCTCTTTTGCCAGTGACAAGGGGAAAACTGTCTAAGGTACAATAATTATTTACATTTTTTACATTATTCCTATTCTCGATGGACTTCTAGGCTGAGATATACCGGCTGCTTTGCCACAGCTGTCATCATGTTGTGTGTTGGCTAAATTTGATTATTTCAACCCCAAAAGAAAAAAATACATATGCCTTACCGGAGATTCGTTTGGATATATGTTGAGAGTGTCTCCAATCATACCTGTCGCATGAGGCTTCAACACATGAATAAGATCAAGAAAAATATGCATGTACTGTTATAAAAATATTGAAGTAGTTTGACGTGTTCGACTTGCAGGCATTGTCTCAAAGATTGATTACTGTCGTCTCTCCCTCTTCGGTCACATTGTTCGCCTGTCCCGAGAAGTCGCAGCTCACGAGATGCTCCAGCAGACTGTGGGGGTGAGTTACAGGAAGAAGCCCCACTCATCCTCGGAAGACCTGCCAAATACAGATCTCCCCCCCCTCGAACAGAATTGCAGGCCCACCTGGGACACAGTCATCAGACGTGATCATGGACATTCGGCATGACGGACCCTGGTCGCCTAAGCGTACTATTGATTCATTGTTATAAAACCACTTCAGCTGCATGGACTGAAAATAAAACGGCCTCACAGACAGCACAAGAAAGAAGACTGCAACTACCCAAATGATCTAGCAACACCATCTCGAGACAAAAGTGAGAGATGATATTAATAAATATGTGTTTCTATTATTCTTTCCATTTCATTTTATCTCCTACCTTACATCAGAGAGCTGAAGATGCACTGAACAAGGTGACAGCAGTCAGTAACTCATAGCTGACTGCATGCATCAGGGCCAGCAAACCAGAGCTGACCAAGATGATACTCTGCCTCCAGGTTACGGCCCCGGAAACAGGCTGCGTGCATGCATGCTGGCTGAGAGAATAGGAATCGAAGTGTGAAAGCAAACTGCGTTCCAAAAATGTACCATGCAGAAACCGGATGTGTCTGGCTGAAAGGTGCAGATATTGTAGCTGCACTGTAAAATCGACACGTTACACAGCATTCCTATTGTGGATGAAGAAGAAGACTCCCTAATCTTCATTTCTTTTGTTGTGTTAAATATCAGGAGCTAAAAACAGAATGAAATGACACTTCAGAGATGTACTTGTTATATATATATATTCCATCACTTTATGTGTCATGTCTTATGTTCAAACTATCGATCTTCCACATTTTATGAATACATCTTTCACCCAAAGTTTTTATTGATTAAATGCCCCGGGTTTCATTTCAAGAGATTGACAAACATGAAGTATTAAAACAAAACCAACAGGCCACCTCTTTATTTCCATAATCTATCTCTTTTCTAAGAGATTCGGTGGCCTAGGGTTGTGAGCTTGATTTACAATCCAAACATATCAGGTTTGAATCATGTCGAGCACTTTGAAAACCAGCCACTTATGGGTTTTTTTTCATGATATAACCGCTTCTTCCAGTCAACCCTGCTGTAAATTGGTAACTGATGAAGTCAGGTAAAAATGTCTGAGTAGATGAGACCCACAGATGTTCATACTCTGGATTCAGCACTTTCAGCAATGAAAAGGACTTCCACTACATATGGGGGCGCCTGTGATGTTGGTTCTATGAACCATTTTCCATTTTGTTACCTGTGGAAAACATGGCTGGCTACAACTCTTGCTTGCCACCTATTTCTGTTGTAGCCCCATTTTCCCCAGTTCTGACAATTCCTCACCAGCTCTTGATTATACTCTGTCACTCCTTCTTTCCCTGAGTTACAGTCAGATGCAACTGTATAACACCCAAGTGGTGTCCAGCTTGAAGAGAATGGTACCATTGTGACGTCCCAACCGTGTTGTAAAAGGTAATAAAAGAAAGAGCCATGAAGCAGCCTTGTCATGAAGAACCGTAACTATTTAAACTTCCCGAGTATATGCTTGGACACAGGCTTCCTGTGAAGCGATCAAATTTTGTGGTGGTACTATGCTTCACTTGGAGCAAGAGAAATCAGTCAATAAAAATATAACCACAGAAGGGAATCCATCATTAACTATATATCAGAGAAGGGAATTCAATCAACTATATAATCAGGGAAATGAAATCAATCATTAACTATATAACCAGAGGAGGGAATGAATCAACTATACAATAGAGAAGGGACATCAATCAACAACTATATTACCAAAAGGAAAATGAATCAATAATTATATAACCAGAAGGAAAATAAATATATAACCAGAGAAGGGAAATCAATCATTAACTATATGGCTTGTTCTCAATCTCCCGCTACCAAACAATGAAAGGGTTTAAGTAGCAGAATATAGTCCAGAGAATGGAATGCATTGTGTCGTAGTTTACATCTCGACTGCGATATTTTCACCTTTCGGCCCAACACATCCAAAGTCAGCAAGCATTTTTTTAATACCGGGTTAGCATTCCCTCTTCGATCTCTTCTCCTTAGCCAGTCTGCTCTGTTGCAGCCTGTTATCCAGGATCACCGCGTGGAGGTGTAGAAGGGTCTTGGCAGCTCTGGTTCGCTGGCCCTGACGCTACCAGTCAGCTATGAGCCACTGACCACTGCAGCTCATTAACTATATAACCAAAGAAAGGCAATCAATATTAACTATATAACCAAAGAAAGGCAATCAATATTAACTATATAACCACAGAAGGGAAATCCATAACTACATAACCAGAATGAAAATCAATAAATTACTTTATAAAAAGAAAAGATAGATTAATTATATAACCAGAATGAGGGGACGGCGTGGCCTAGTGGTTAAGTGGCAGGGCTCACAATCCGAAGGTGCTGGGTTCGATCCCCACCTAAGCACCGGCCGTTACCCCGGGGAAGCAGACCCTTACATAAAATGCATGCTACATAAAATGCATGCTGAAGTCGGATGCACTGGGCCAACAGGCAAAATAAAAACCACAGTGCAACGCAGACCGCCTTGAGGATTAGAGAAATAAGGCGAATGCCAAAAAAAAATAATATAACCAGAATGGAAATCAATCAATTGCTAAATAACCAGAAAAGGGAAATCAATCGCTATATAACCAGAAAAGGGAAATCAATCAATTGCTATATAACCTGAAAAGGGAAATCAATCAATAGTTTTATAACCAGTCATATTGGTCTGGCACTAAGAGAATAGAAAAGGACCTAATAACATTTTGTTAATACTTACCGGTACTTACTTTCCGTGTCCTAGGCACTACGTCACACATCATTCTTCCAGTATTCGGCCACGTGGATTGTCCTGTCACTGAGCAGGTCATCCATGCTACAAGTCTCCAGGAGGTTTGGGCAGATATCAGATGGTCCTGGCCTTGTGTTACTCCACATTCGCATATTTCATCATCTCTGTTTCCCTATCTTTTCAGTTTTTTCCTGCATCATGATACACCAGTTCGAAGTCTATTTAGTGACTTCCATGTTGCGTAGGACAGGGGATGTCCAGGCGCAGGTTCCTCGATCAAGGGGACCTGTTTCCAACTTTCAATGCGTCGATTTCCTGGACTAGTCTGTAGGGGCTGGGTTGACTGTAAGAAACTTTGTCTTGTGTGCTGCACCTGATGTCCAAACATAGTGTCTTGGGTCATTTACCTGTTTCTCTATTTCTATCTTTGACACGACAGTTCTCCGTATATGTGGTGGCACTATGCTAATTATGGGGTATATTTGTTTCAGTTGGTGTAGGTTTTAGACATCCAGTAACTGTACGACCTATCTCATTTATTGCTGTATCTATATGTTTGAAATGTGCAGAGTTCTGCCAGACTGGTGTGGCGTACTCAGCTACAGAGAAACACAGAGCGCGTGCGGATGTTCTGAGGACATCTGGCTTTGCTCCCCATGTTGTGCCAGTCAGTTTTCGTATGATACTATTTCTCGCATGTATTTTCTGTTTTGTCTCCTGACAATGTGCGGCATAGGACAGTGTGCAGCAAAACTTTACTCCCAAGTATGGGGGGGGGGCCTGTATTCTAGATCCTGTCCTTGCCATTTGATCTGCAACTTTCTGTTCGCCTCTCAGATGGTAGGCACATACTTGAGTTTTGTTGGGGTTTGGTTTGAGATGATTTTTTGGTAATATAGAGCAAGGGCATCAAGGGAGTTATCAGTTTCTGTTCGACCTCTTCAAAGCCTGTTCCCTGGGCAGCTACTTCTGTATCTTCGGCCTATATGAATTTTGTCACCTCTGTATCTATAGGTTGATTGTTGGTGTATATATTATACAGCATAGGTGCCAGTACACTTCCTTGTGCCAGCCTATTTTTTTGGTTTTGCCATCAACTTTTTTTACCCCCCAAAGTTAAGTAGAACTGCCTATTTTTGCAGTATATATTTAATGAGGTCTGTGAGACGCCTGTCCTTTGTCATGGAGTATAACTTAGCAAACAACTTCTGGTGGTTTATGGTGTCATAAACTGCGCTTAAGTCAATAAAAGTTACTCCTGTGATCTGTTTACGTTTGTACCCGTCCTCGATCAGTTGTGCCTGGTTAAGCATCTGGCCAGAACGTGATCTTCCAGGCCTAAAGCCTGCTTACTCCTTGATGAGTTTCTTGTTTATGAGGTGAGCTATATGGTTCAGGATCATTTTTCCAAAGACCTTATACAGATGGCACAGTAGTGGAACCGGTCATAAGTTCTTAGGTTCTGATGGGGTTTTTCCTGGTTATAGCAGAGTAACCACATGGGATTTTCTCAAGAATTTATGAATTTGCATAGAACCGATGCATGTGTTCAAAAGTTTCAGCAGCCATGTTTGAGGGTTTCTGGTCCAAATTTTTTAATTTGATCTGTCCTCAAGTTATCTGGTCCAGCTGCTTTGTTGTTTTTCATTTAATGTATTGCATCATTTAGTTCTTGCACGGAGAAAGGTATCACCAATATGTAATTCTTCTGTTTATAATATCACTAGATATTGGTTTGCTTTGCTTTTGAGTGGTTTTCCCATTCAGTAGTAAATGGTGGGCTATTTGATTGGGGGTGACCTGTGTAATGTCTGCAGGAGAGCTCGCTGGATCATTACTTAAGTTTTTAATAAGTTTCCTGGCGCGTCTACTGTTTTGTTTCATATCAAGGTCTTCCACTAAGTGGCGCCATTTCTGCTTTTGACTCTGATATGGCATGTAGTAGGTCTTCCCCAGCCTGGATAGTTTCATGAGAGAGAGGGCCACTTTCAAATAGTGCTTGTATAGCGCCTTTGATTCATTGTTAAGGCCTGGAAAATACTGACTTCTGCAGCTTCTTGGTATGTGGTGTCTAGAATTTTTTTTACGAGTTTGACAAAGGCCTCATATTTTGCAGGGGTTGGTTCTAATTTATGCACGTCTTTGTCTAGGTCATAGGCGAGTGGACCCCATTTAGCTCGTTGGAAATTGAAGCGTCTTTTGAATGGTATGCTTTCCAGCTTGACAACTGCCGTGACGGTGCATGATATGGGCTCCTCTACAGATTTTGCCACTTGGTGTATTATCCTGTCACTAACAAATACGTTGTCAGGACTTTGTTAATTGTAAAAGATGATGTAAAAGAGTAATGATGTCATAGACAGAGGACCCAAAAAAAAAAAAACCACCAAAAACACTTTTGACAGTTTCCAAATGATTTGGCTTCCTCTTCTGTTACTTTACTTCCATTTTTCTTGGCCTCTACCATTCATCTTTATCTGAAGGTTCAAGACAAGCTATACATGTATAATCAGTAACAGTGGAACTTGCTCTTATTTGATGTGTCACAATATTACAAAGGGCCTTCATCTCCCTTTGACAATTTCAAAAAGTGATTCAAGAAATAATCTGATGCTATGGAGACTTGAGACGATGCTGGGAAACTAAAAGACACTTTAATATACTTCCACAACATGAATTACACTTTTTTGTTGACCTTCTGATAGCTATCTCAAAATTGGAAAGTGTCAGGTATAAAATCTTTACCCAGATAAAGATAATAATTATGAAACCTAAGCACACTCTTTCATGATGTGAGGAAAGCTACTAAACCTGTTACTTGACGTCCATTTCAGTGCGCACAAAAGAGTAAACTTACTCATTGTGGTCATTAAACAACAACAAACAACAACATGTTACCTGGAAGCAGAGGACAAACATTTTACTAATTTTCTTCTTTTTAGCCTAATTCTGAGACCATTTGCATAATCTGCCTTCATCATAACATAACCAAAAATATCCCACACATTTCCTAGCAGAAATGCTAGCAATCTTTAACTTTTTTTGACACACACTGAAACATGTATCATGCAAAAATAACCTCCACTAGACATCATAAATTGCTTACAATACGCCTGAGTGGATGGTGGTATTTTATTTTCTGTAAAAAATGAACGAAAGCTAACATGGCATTAAAATGCTATAAAAATGTTTGTCCAACCTGTTCAGCATTCTGAAGACTAGACATTGCTAGCAATAAGTACCGATAAAGACCACATCTTTTAGTTGTCAATTAACTCCAGACAAACTCAATACAGATTTACCAACTCCAAACAAGGAGGCATCCCTGTCAAACTACACATACATGTTCTACACAATTTGTATATTTTAGTACTTCCTTCAGTATACACACTTCCCATTGTTTTTGTACAGAAGTATTTCTTTTAAAGCAGTTCAATATTACATATACAATAAATATAGTTTTATGGATATGTCATTCCTTTTTAAATGAAGAAATCAATGCAAAATATTCCTTCACATAACTGATTTCCAGCAACTAATACATATTGCATATTCAGAAAAGTTAGTTTAACAAAATTTTAACAAAATAAAACCTTATGTTTTAAAGGTATAATTAATGTTTCTTAATAAGACCAAATTTCTGTTGTATTGTTTCTTCCAATCCAAAGAAAAAAATCACACAAAAATGTTAATAAACATAATTTTGTTAATGTGATGTGTTTATTTTTCATTACTGGTGTATTTCATGATTTATCTGTTGAAGTTGACAGGCATGCAAAGCACACATGATGCGGAACGTAATTACATCTTATGTACACACACACACAGAACCACATCTTGTGTATACACACAAAGTAATGATGAGAACACAAAGACCAGTGCATGTCCTTCCAGACCTACCCACCCATTCCACTTTTCTCACAATTATATTCTATGGTCCATGCTTTAATTCTCAAATATCCTACCAAAGACACATGCTCCTCACAGAGATTATTGTACAATACTTTACCAAGTGGAATAATAAATAACATGAGAACATTATAGTGAGCCATGAAAGAATGGGACAAGTTTACGAGAGAAGGTTTCCCATCCCAGATGGACCTCACAAATATAGGTTCAGCTTAACATCTATAAGTATAGAATATATATTTGTGCTTCTTAGAGTTTTTATGTTTAACCATACTATGGAAAGGAGACTGTTTTGATCATTAACACTGCAACTCAATGAAATCTTATCATCATAGTCGAGGTGTTGAGACTACTTCCAGCCAATGAAATCTTATCGCAGTCGAGGTGTTGAGACTACTTCCAGACAATGAAATCTTATCGCAGTCGAGGTGTTGAGACTACTTCCAGCCAATGAAATCTTATCATCATAGTCGAGGTGTTGAGACTACTTCCAGCCAATGAAATCTTATCATCATAGTCGAGGTGTTGTGACTACTTCCAGCCAATGAAATCTTATCGCAGTCGAGGTGTTGAGACTACTTCCAGCCAATGAAATCTTATCATCATAGTCGAGGTGTTGTGACTACTTCCAGCCAATGAAATCTTATCGCAGTCGAGGTGTTGAGACTACTTCCAGCCAATGAAATCTTATCATCATAGTCGAGGTGTTGAGACTACTTCCAGCCAATGAAATCTTATCATCATAGTCGAGGTGTTGAGACTACTTCCAGCCAATGAAATCTTATCGCAGTCGAGGTGTTGAGACTACTTCCAGCCAATGAAATCTTATCATCATAGTCGAGGTGTTGAGACTACTTCCAGCCAATGAAATCTTATCGCAGTCGAGGTGTTGTGACTACTTCCAGCCAATGAAATCTTATCGCAGTCGAGGTGTTGAGACTACTTCCAGCCAATGAAATCTTATCATCATAGTCGAGGTGTTGAGACTACTTCCAGCCAATGAAATCTTATCGCAGTCGAGGTGTTGAGACTACTTCCAGCCAATGAAATCTTATCGCAGTCGAGGTTTTGTGACTACTTCCAGCCAATGAAATCTTATCGCAGTCGAGGTTTTGTGACTACTTCCAGCCAATGAAATCTTATCGCAGTCGAGGTTTTGTGACTACTTCCAGCCAATGAAATCTTATCGCAGTCGAGGTTTTGTGACTACTTCCAGCCAATTAAATCTTATCGCAGTCGAGGTTTTGTGACTACTTCCAGCCAATGAAATCTTAACATCATAGTCGAGGTGTTGAGACTACTTCCAGCCAATGAAATCTTATCGCAGTCGAGGTGTTGTGACTACTTCCAGCCAATTAAATCTTATCGCAGTCGAGGTTTTGTGACTACTTCCAGCCAATGAAATCTTGCCATCATAGTCAAGGTGTTGAGACTATTTCCAGACATAACTGTTTTACCACCATCCCAAAATTTCAGATTTTTGTTTTTCTAGCCATCCTGCCATTCCAAGTTTGTCTTTTCCTACTTCTTTAGCTGATAATTTTCCATATTGTCATCAAGTAATTCGGTCCTCCTTCCTAAAGTTTTCTTGATTTTTACTTGCAGCAAATAAAAGATTACGTCAATTCTATGACACACACTGTTGAGGGGGATGATGTGTTAGTCTTAATTATACTAGGCCTCTGCTTTTCATGAGGTGGGGTGGCCAATCACCATGCTGTGAGAAGTGAGCTCTCTATTCCTCTACTATTGAGACACTCTTAAACTAAATAGATCTTATCAATTCATCTAATAAATAGATTAAGATATATATGACAAGTCAGCGTGTGGCTGGTCACAGCGTGATGTCATTGTGCTGCAGCTGTGAGTCACAAGTCACAGTGTGGTGTCAGATTGTGGTAAGTAGCAGTGTATGACAGACCACATTTTCCCAACCTCTACTTCTCATAAACACACATTTGTCAATTCAGGTTAAAAAAAATGTCCCCTTTTTCAAACTTGTTACAGTATCTGCTGAAGGAGATGGAGTAAGCAATGACAAATATATCATAAACACATGTGATGTCCTAGCACAAAGAAATGTACAAAGAAATATACAATAGCATACACGCAATGCAATATATATCAGTTGACTAAACTAACTGTAAAACATGTAGATATCCTCCAATTGCACACACTTGACTTCAGCATCACAACTCTGGCTTGCATTAAGAACCAATAGCAAAGACAAAGATCAAACAGCAGAATTCTGAAAATCTGAAATCCAGAAATGTGGTAAATCAGAGAATCTGTTCTTTGAATATCTCCCTGATTAAAATTGCATACTGTGTTTCACAGTGAACATTTTGTTTAATTTGTAGTCAATTACTTTGTGCAGGGATTCCCAACCGTGTGCAGCAGTAGCATTTTACTGCTTATAACTTCCTTCAGTCCCATATGGTACGACTCCGTGGCCCTCAAAACATCATTTAGTCTGGTGTTTCGATGCACCTCTTAACCACAACCATCCTGGTTTTCAAATAATCTGAACACCCAGCACAAGCACAACTTTTGTTTCATGCTTTGTTCTCGATAATCGATCAATATTTACACATGTGCTAAATTTGTTAGAGATGTGCTTTCCGTACAATGAGGTTTAGACTTAAAGACCCAAGACAGAATTGATATGATCACCAATCTAGATTACATGTGGATATTTGAATACACCAACCTAACTCAGTGAAAACCACCACAGCAAACACATTTTCTCTGTATTTTCCTCTCCGCATTAATTACATTTAATGCTTCATACTAATATATATTTTTATCATGTTATAGATACTTTTATCATGTTATAGATACTTTTATTATGTTTCTTAAAATATTTCAGATTATAATTTTAGCTAAAATTGTTTTATATTAATTTTATTTTTATTAAAAACTACTCCACGTGCAGAGTTGCAGCAAGCACTTCCCTTGAAATAGACACAAATCTGCAAAATTAGGCCGGACTGTGAGTAGTTTGTTTTTTAAATTCTATAAAATTGTGATCATGCACAAATTAGAAAAGTCTGGTGTTTGGTGGGAGTAGTGCCCTACACAAAAGCCTTTAGCTTGCAAATTGACAATAATCAATTATATCACTATCTCAACCTTGGCTGTTCCAATGCTCACCTCATTATAATAGAACATCTATTACTAATCAACTTAGAGCATTATCATGTTTGGGTAGGACAATCTAAATAAAGTCTGCGGTGGAATAATAATCTTCAACCAAGTGTGTACAGTATTTGGAAGAATTGGGAATCCCTGGCTTAATGTTTTCTCAAAAACAATTCTTTTTTTTATTAATTTCAAAAATGAATATGCTTATGCGGTCAATAAAGGATCATAATTTACATTTACTTTTCTCATTCATTACTCATAAAATGTAAATTGCCAAATTACCGCCTCAGAATCTGGATAATCTAGACCCTCGCAATCCACAACCATTTATACTTTTGCTGAACAATGCTTATTGTGCCAGTGAATGCAACAATAGTCTTAAAAGAGGCCACACAAGAACAACAATATCTAGCTGCAGGAATGTACAGCTGACATGAACCAACCAGATCAAATGTGTATGTTTTTCACCACTCAAAGATTTAAATTTCACACAAACACTTATTTAATAATTTATTCACATCATGGCTAATATTATGTAAAACATAAGGACCGAACCAGCAACCTGAATCCATCCTGCAAAGTCACCAAATTGTTCATATCAAAAGCAACCACACCATTTGAACAAAACAAAGAGACACAAAGAATATACACCATAGATTTTATCTGACTTCGCTGGTCTCACTGTTGTCAGTTTCAAATTAAAAGTCTGGCAAAATATAAAACAAATCCAAATAAAATAAGTAACACATCCATTGTCATCAGAGTACCATGTGGCAGGGCAGGGCTTCATTCAACAACATGAACTGTGTAACACTGAGTACTCCTTTACAGTGATGCCCATCAGAAACTTGAACAAACAGACAATAGTGAAGACAACCAGCCATGTCATTATGCTGTCTCCCCACTTGTGGACGATGCCCCTGGAGCACCGATATTGTTGTCCAGTGAGTTATTACTGGTAGGGACAGTAATAGAGTTGTTGATAGACATACTTGAGACAACGGCAATGTCCGAATTCGAGGGTCTGGCATGAGGTGGGATCAGCGTTGTGTTGAGAGCTGGAGCTATTGTCATTTCTGTAAGGAATGTATCAAGAAATTGATTATCTGAGATAGTATTTCTTTCAGAACAAATGTAGATCCGTTTCTTCTTTGTTCGTTCTCAATCTCCCACTACCAAACCCTGAAAGGGTTTAAGTAGCAGAATGTGGTCCAGAGAACAGAATGCGTTGTGTCGTAGTTTACAGCTTGGCTGCAATATTTGCACCTTTCGGTCCAACACATCCGACTTCAGCAAGCATTTTTTGAGTACCGGGTTAGCATTCCCTTCTCCTTAGCCAGTCTGCCCTGCTGCAGTCTGTTATCCAGGATCACCGCGTGGAGGTGTAGAAGGGTCTTGGCAGCTATGGTTCGCTGGCCCTGACGCTAGCAATCAGCTATGGGTCGCTCATGCGCTGCTCAGCATCTTGATCCCAGATCCGTTTCTGAAATGCTCTGTTTAAGTATTGTCAATTGCTAGTATTAAATAAAAACCACAAAAAAAAAACCAAGTAATTAACAAATACTGTTTCTTAACATATACAAAAACTAGGAAGAGCTAAGGTTTGGGGAAGACGAAAAGGAGAGAATTAAATTAAGAAAAAAATTTAACAAGAGAGTAAATAAATAGACTCAATTATAAGTAACATAGTATTCACAAGAAAATAGGGCAGGTCTACAAAATAGACATAACAAAAATAATAAACAAAAAACATTTTTGGGGGAAATGTAAAGAAACTTACAAAATAGTGTGCAACCATTATAGCACATCTTAAGATGAGGGGAAAGTGCCCTTTTTTGTCCCAAGTAATGGCAGTAACATTAAAAGAGCCTGGATGCTACCAAATGGACAGATGTTTAAAATGAGGCAACCAGTAGCAAGTTTATCTTGACATTTGAATCAAGAGACAAAACTCCCGGTGTCATTGATACTTCACTGGATGCCAACTCAAAACAGTTTCAACATATTTCAGTTTGTTGACAGAGAATGTTATGTACCAATTGCAAGATGCTATTAACAGTTATGCCAGCATGAAAGTGATCATTTGTGACCACACTGACACCCATGTCAAAATCTGAGCTTTTCTTGCTGTGTTGATTTGTATGGGCACTGATCACCATCCCAGCATATTGGCCCACAAGCGAGCTAATCTACAATAAATTATATCATACAATGTTCTCCAGATTTTGGACATTTTCTACCGAATAACTAAGGGTATCACATCGAGAAACAGACCTTCACCAACAGATGTCAATGTTCACTATTTGTATTAGTTGATCAGATGTAACAACAATAGCAGACTTGTGGAGAGTAAGACAAACAGCTCAAGATTGAGAATGATAGGACTCACCATCAGGAAGAAACCCAATGATGTAACCAGAGATGCGCTGGCATGGAACATGCACAGAAAGAGAAGAGTGACGAAGGCTACAGAACACTTGGAGAAACATAATTGAAACTAAGGCAATTAAGAATCTCATGGGAGCAAGTCTAGATGACAGTCAAAAACAAGAATCAGTGGAAATAGAAAATGTCAAGTCTTTTAACCTTAAGCACGCTTTGTCAGATCCCTTCTAACCAACTCGGCCTACAAAAACGGTGTACGGAAAAAAAAATTTGTTTGTTGAACTCCAGACAGCCATTTTTTTTACTGCTGAGTACGTCCTCCATATATACACGATATTTTGCCGGTTAAAGTATCGTATGTTCGATTAAAAATGGCTTTTCGCGAAAGGGGAAGTAGGTTGTTGGGAAAGATCTTTATCGAGTAGATCTGTTTATTTTGTTTGTTTAAATGAAAGAACTACGTTTGAATTAGAAACTAACAGTTGTGTCGATATTGTAAACACAGTATCGATATGTTGTTGTGGTTTCCATGGTTTTCTATCGAAGCGACTAGGCCTAGTGGTCGAGTCCAAATTTTTTCAGAGATTTTCATAAATTTTCAACTTCATCTTTTTGAATCTCAAAAACTAATAAACACACAACAACAACAATAATACCCACATGTTCGTTATGCTATTGTGTGTCTACACGCCAGAAAATCATATTTATTGACAAACAAACATAAAAATTAAAAATTTTCTAAGACGACTACCATAGTAGCGAGAAATTAAGAAAATTAATTAGGTCAAATTTTTTCACGCCTGGCGTGCTGAAGGTTAACAAAATCAATCACATTATCAATGGTTTCCATTAAGTAGATGTTCATAATAAAACAGTTACCAGTCGGGGTAAAGTTGAACAGCAATGGTAGATCTCTGCCGCTAGGTAGTCTTGTATTTGGATCCCGCAGCTCATCAAAGAATGCATGGGCACATGCTTCAAGAGGTGTCATGCGGCCTGATGGGGTATACTCCAAAAGCCGACTGACCAGTATGATGGCCTCAGATGGTGTGCGCGGACGGAACACCTAGTTAATACCGAAATGACAATTCTTAAAGCAACTTTCTGCATGAAAATAGAAATTATATTAACAATAACTAAAACAAAGAAAACCATATATGCTCTTTAACTCTTTCTGAAACTGTCAGCCATTTCTTTTTTAAAAACAAAACTTCCTCCATACCAAACTTTCTCAATTTAAAGATTTACTCCCTACTGGAAATCTATATATTTTTTATTTTTCATTTCTCAAAGATTTTGTTACTAAAACTCAAGGTTTCAAGTATGTGATATTTACATTTAAAAACAATTTAATGCATCCAGTCCCAAAATATTCAGAGTGAATGTGTCACAAAATGCAGATGGAATTTCTATGCAAGAAAAGAGGAATTCATTCAAAACATCTAAAAAAAAATAGCTGACAGTACATTTTTTTCTTGAAAGATATTGAACAGCATACCAGACCATTTGAAAAAATGTTTTTTTAATTTGAATGTTCTCCTTTGCAACTTTATAGAGGAAACATTCTGAGAAAAATCAATGGCTGACTCTTCTTCTTCTTCGTACGCAGTCAGACAGTAACCATTATTTTTTCGAAAAAAGCGGCGGTCATCCTGAGGCTGTCGACACTGCCATAGAGCTTGTCTTGCAGTTCCAATGGTGATGGCCACATCTGCTCTCTCTGATCCTCGTATGTCGGGCAGTTCTGCAGCAGATGTTCAGCGGTCATTTTACCGGTACCGCACGGGCATTCGTCGGTACCACCTATCTTCAATTTGTTGAATAGGTGGTACCTCAGTCTATTGTGGCCAGTGCGAAGTCTGAAGACAACGACCTGCTCTCTTCGGTTCAACTGGTAATAGGCATCGTTTTTGGTGTAACCAGTATGTTCGGTTTCCCATTTGGTCATGTATCTGGCTTTGATAAGCCGTTTTGACTCTTCGTACGTCATACTGGTATCTGTTTGTGGTAGTCTTGCACCTTCTTTTGCCAGTCTGTCTGCCTCCTCGTTGCCTTGGATGTTGCAGTGTGATGGGACCCACTGTACCACTACCCTTTTTGGTGCGGACTGCTGGCACAGTTTGCAGAGTGCTGCTCTTAAGTCATTAAGCTCAGTGTTTTTCTGGCTTTTTAGCGCTGTGACTACGGCGAGAGCATCTGTAAGCAGGACTATATGGCTTTCATTTTCACTGTGTGTCACCATTTCTTCCACTGGCGCCCTCAGTGCCTCTGCCTCCGCTCTGAAATTGCTTGTGTACTAGGAATTCATTCAAAACATCTAAAAAAAAAAAATTGCTGACAGTACATTTTTTTCTTGAAAGATATTCAACAGCATACCAGACCATTTCAAAAAATGTTTTTTTAATTTGAATGTTCTCCTTTGCAACTTTATAGAGGAAACATTCTGAGAAAAATCAATGGCTGACTCTTCTTCTTCGTACGCAGTCAGACAGTAACCATTATTTTTTCGAAAAAAGCGGCGGTCATCCTGAGGCTGTCGACACTGCCATAGAGCTTGTCTTGCAGTTCCAATGGTGATGGCCACATCTGCTCTCTCTCGTATGTCGGGCAGTTCTGCAGCAGATGTTCAGCGGTCATTTTACCGGTACCGCACGGGCATTCGTCGAATAGGTGGTACCTCAGTCTATTGTGGCCAGTGCGAAGTCTGAAGACAACGACCTGCTCTCTTCGGTTCAACTGGTAATAGGCATCGTTTTGGCTGACTCAATTATTAAAACTGCAATCAATAAGTTGAAAATCTAGACTGCAGAATTTTGTAACAAATCGTGGGTCGAGAAGGAAGTGATGCCTGAGAAAATGGAACAGGAGTATGTATAACCAGAGGGCTGCTGGAACCATCATTATTCACATTCTTTGTCCTTGCTGAGGGAAACTGAGCACCTATGGTTTTGATTCAGTGTACAGTGATATCAATTCTTAATAAACCAGAACAGAACAGAGCTATTCAACTGAATTTAGAAATAAACTATGCTGCTAAACAATGAAAAGAGAAGAATTTTAGGTGACAATACAGGTTTACAAGATAATCAAAGGAACAGATAAATTAGACTATAACAAGTTTTTCAAAATACAAACACCTACAAGAGCAAGAGAGCATAGCTGCAAATTAACTAAAGAAAGGTCCAGATTAGATATTAGAAAATATTTTTTTAGTCAGAGGATGGTGAATGCTCGGAATGCATTGCCACAGAAAGTAGTGGAGGCAGGAACAATTAATGCATTTAAGAATAGATTGTATGCACATAGCTTTTAGAGCAAAGAAATGTAAATGAAACTGGTTGTTTACAGATTCTGCGTAGTCTTCTAAACCAGTATAAAAACGTTAAGTTAAGTTAAGAACACATTATTCCCTGGCTTACCTTTGACCAGGGATGAGCTTTTATCTGTGGAAACTTGAATTCGGAATAGTTTGGATTCATTTCTCGGATCTGTTCACGTGTAGGCGTACCCAAGACTTTGATTATTTCCACAAGCTGGTCCACTCCACTATCTCCTGGGAAAATCGGCTGGCCTAGTAATAATTCAGCTAGAACACAGCCGGCCGACCATACATCTGACAGATATAACATACAGAAACAGTTTACAGAAGATAACCATACTTTGGTACAAAATTTATATATACATTTTTAAAACGCCCGCCCGAAAGCATGCCCAATTCCATTCTCATTATTCGTTATTAGCTGTATGTATTTCCACGCCATACTATGTTTATGTGGTATAAGTCAGATCATTGGAGCTTGCAGATATTTTTCATAGAAAGAAGCTGAGACTAGTAAAAAATTAGGATTAAGTCTTCTAAAATTATTACAAAGGTTAGACTAACAAAGTTTTAAAAACAAATATGATGCAACAGCATCAGACTTGTGATGTAAGATGTGATCTCAGATGACTGTAAAGTTCAATCCTTGCACGGCAAACTGTCGCATCCAGTGCACACATGTGAGGAATTGGTTGTGAGTCATGGTGATCTTTCGGGCAGCTCGCTTTCTTTGAACCCTGGCAATGAAGTTCACTCTGCAGTCTGAAAACATTGTGCAGTGCTAGCTCGCTAGATGTAGAGTTTCTTGCCCCCTGATATTCTTTTAAAAAACAATCTTCTGACAGGCACACTGTAATATGAGGGTTGTTCAAATGAAACCCGCCCCAGTGGATTTATTAGAAACACATGAAAGTAACGTCAGCACGTGTGGCAGAATCAAACAAAGCAATTGTTATAAGCAAGTATTCGCCAGGGTTTGTTAGCAGAAGTCGCCCTAGGCATTCAAACATGCATCCTACTGCTTGGGTAGATGTCGGATGCCATCAGAAAAATGTTGCTCATTGAACCATTTGGTCAGATGCCATGATGTCTGCATTGGAATCGAATTGATGTCCCTTTATACATTTTTTAAGGGTCCGAACAAATGAAAGTCACATGGTGACAGATCAGGGCTATGGCCTGGGTGTGGCAGAACTTCCCACCTTTTCCGTGCTAACGCTTCCTGCACAATGTGTACGAGCATTGCCATACAACAGAATCACACCATGCGAAAGCATGCCGGGTCGTTTATTATTGATGGCTGTATGCAGGATGTCTAGTGTGTCTTTGTAGAGCATCACATTTTATATTCATGCCAGGCTCTTTAAAATCTGCCAATAGAATCCATCCATGGTCAGAACATGTGGTCAGCATAACTTTACAAGCAGAAGCCTGTCTTTTGAATTTTTGGTGATCCGGGATGCTTCCATTGCATGTGTACACACATTCCAATACTTCATTTTCTTCCTAACCACAATTTGAACTGTCCCAAGCGACACAGCAAATTCCTCTGCTAGCAAACGTAAGCTCCGATGGCAGTTCTCATATTGCTGCATCAATATCAGTGATGACTTCTTTTGTTACAACAACATGTGCTTGACCTGGTCGCGGAAGATCTTTCGTTAACTCACGTTCTTCCAAAAACATCCATGCCCAGTCCGTCACTGTTATCTTCGGCACGCTTTTGTCACCAAACACTAGTTGCATTTTGCTATGAATATCGACTGGTCGACATCCTTCAGTTGTTAGGAACTGAATCACCACTCGTTGATCAACCCTGAAATGATTCCGTATCACACCCGCCATATTCTCAATGACCTGCAGCAGAGCCTCTGAATGCAAGGATCATGAACACTTGCACATTAGTATGTGCTTATTAACCTTTAGCACGCCCTTGTCCGATCCCTTCTAACCAGCTCGGCCTGCAAAAACGGTGTGCGGAAAAAAAAAAAATTTTTTTGAACGGAGTCACTCCTGACAGCCATTTTTTACTGCTGACTACGCCCTCCATATATACACGATATTTTGCCGGTTAAAGTATCGTGTGTTCGATTACAAATGGCTTTTGAACAGTTTTAATTTTGTATCCGCCGTTTGGAGCAAGCCGACTTTTTGCGAAAGGGGAAGTAGGTTGTTGAGAAAGATTTTTATCGCGTAGATCTGTTTATTTTGTTTGTTTAAATGAAAGAACTACGTTTGAATTGAAACTAACAATTGTGGCGATATTGTAAACACAGTATCGATACGTTGTTGTGGTTTCCATGGTTTTCTATCGAAGCGACTAGGCCTAGTGGTCGAGTCCAAATTATTCCCGAGATTTTCATAAATTTTCAACTTCATCTTTTTAAATCTCAAAAACTAACAAACATACAACAAAAACAATAACACCCACATGTTCGTTATGCTATTGTGTATCTACACGCCAGAAAATCATATTTATTGACAAACAATCATAAAAGTTACAAATTTTGAAAGACGACTACACAGCGACTAATTAAGAAAATTAATTAGGTCAAATTTTTTTCAAAAATTATGTAGTGTGCCTAAGGTTAAGTCAGATATGACATTGTCATGCTCCTTGCGTGTATGTCCATGTGGCGCAGCACGGGTGGTTTTATTTGAACACACCTCATTGCAAAACAGATCAGCCATTTCAGATTTCAGGGCTGAACCTAGTCTGATATCACAGCATCAAGAATGGTAAGCTAGTCTTGCTACAACCCAAAAAAAAGGATATGGTCTGTGGATCAAGGGAATCTCACCAATAATAAGGTTGATATACCAAACTAACATGTATACAAGAACTACCATGGCTTACCTATTTGACAAGTGTAATCCGTGGCGCCAAATATTAACTCTGGGGCTCGGTAGTAGCGAGAACAGATGTATGAAACATTAGGCTCCCCTCTAATTAATACTTTTGCGCTGTGGAGCAAACAAGACATAACACATGTCAGCTGCAATTGGAGCAAGAACAAAAAGAGCAAAAGCATTCAAACAGATTTAGAAAAGTGGGTGGCATGTCAACCAAATGGAAACATCAAGTGAAAATGCACATGTTTTACCAAGGTTTAAAGGTGAGCAAAGGAGAACTGTACTGTAATCTGCCAGGGAAGTTCCAGGTGACTGAGGAGGGATTTGAATGGGGCCAGCTACCCTATCCTGTAGAAACCATGAGCACCAAGAAAAAGAAATGAAGATCTCAACATATGATGGCAGAAACGGGCAAGTCAAGTCAGTTCATGTGACCCAGCACACTCAATTTCAGCAGTTGTTCTAGTGGAGGGCCTGACTGCCCCCTGTCTGCCTGCAGGGAGACAAGTTGGGGTGCCAATACCCTTTGACCTATCTGACACTGCTGGTAGCTATTCTTGGTCACAAGGACACACAAGTACCTCTACTACAACAAGGTGGATATATTTGAGAAAACAACTAAATATACATTTTTCTTTTAATTGACTTTTCCAAATTTGTAGAAGTTATTATGGCTTAAAGTTATTTCAGGATGGGATAATTGGCCCCTTCCCAACTCTCTTTAGTTATTTCTGCAGGTTACAGTGTCACTACTTAATGCCTCCCTTTCAAGCCTTGTAACATACAAGGGGGTCTCTGTGGCAAAGTGGTCAAGCCGTTTGCCTCGTGTTCAGACGGTCGGGGTTCGATTTCGAGCTGCAACGGTCTGTCCATGTCAATTTTTTCCGGAGATCCCTGGGTTCATCGCTGGAGCTATGGAGTTTGTGCTTTGTGCGATGCTCTTGACAGATGGAATACCCATCTGCCGAGAGAGACCGAGCTAAAATGGGGGGGGGAAACCCGAGGCAATGAAGTCAAGCCCCCGCTTAAAGTTTTTTTTTTTTTTTAAACATACAAGCTAGAGGTAAATAGTCATATAAAATTAACAAAACAAGACCAAGAGGCTCAAGATGGATGTACATGGTGGTGAATATGAATCTTTACCACACCCACACAAAATTGACATAATTTTCCCTGCAGCAGCATTATTTTTCAGCACGTCACATCACAGTTGCTGACTTTGAGAGACTCAACCATTTATATATATATATAATTTATATATGATTTTGTTGTTTTGAGAGATATATATTAATAAAGAACTTGGTGTTATTGTTTTTATTGTGTGTGTGAGTGTTAGTTTCTGAGATACAAGAAGATCAAGTTAAAAATGTCCCAAAATATACCGGAAACACTTTCATCAATTAGGGTTCCAGAAATGTATTTTATTTGGCACAGAGCGCTGCTACTGTTCTTCTATAAGACATAACTAAAATCATAGATAAAGGAGAGCCAGTGGATGTTATTTATCTAGACTTTGCAAAGGCCTTTGATAGAGTACCTCATCAAAGATTATTTCGAAAGTTAAAATCACATGGAATAGGTGGGGAAGTTAAAAATGGATTGAAAATTGGTTTACGGGAAGAAGGCAGAGGGTGGGCATAAATAAGGAGTACTCTGAGTGGAGTGAAGTGAAAAGTGGTGTGCCACAGGGCTCGGTTTTGGGACCAATTTTGTTCTTGATATATATAAATGATTTGGACATTGATATGGGATCCATGATTGCAAAATTTGCTGATGACACAAAACTATGTAGTAGTGTCTCATCTAAAGCGGAAGTGGATATATTGATGTCGGATTTAGATAAAATTCGAGAATGGTCTGTAAGCTGGCAAATGGAGTTTAATGTAGATAAATGTACAGTCATCCACATGGGTAGATCCAATATGGAACATAATTACAGAATGGGAGAAAACAATATTAGAAAGATAGATAAGGAAAGGGACCTAGGGGTTATAATAGATCATACAGGAAAGGTGAGTGAGCAAGTTAAGGTAGCAGTGAAAAAGGCAAATGCAATGTTAGGTATGATAAAGAGAAATATTAAACATAGGAGGAAGGAAGTGATCGTCAAACTGTATAAAGCTTTAGTTAGACCTAGATTGGAGTACTGTGTACAGGTGTGGAGTCCTTATCATAGAGGGGACATAAACATGCTAGAAAGAATACAAAAAAGAGCGACAAAGATGATAGTGGGATTCCAGAATTACAATTATGAGGAACGACTCAGAAAAACCGGCCTACAGTGTCTCGAAGACAGAAGAATTCGTGGTGACTTAATACAGGTTTATAAGATGATCAGAAGAATCGATAAATTAGACTATAACAGGTTTTTTAAAATACAGCCACCTACAATAACATGAGGGAATAGCTACAAGCTGACTAAAGAGAGGTCCAGATTAGATATTAGGAAATATTTTTTTAGTCAGAGAGTGGTGTCTGCTTGGAATGCATTGCCAGGGGAGGTAGTGGAGGCAGGGACAGTTAATGCATTTAAGAATAAACTGGATGCGCATAGCTTTTAGAGCAAGGTGATGTAAATGTAACTGGTTGTATACAGACTTTGCAGGGTCTTCTAAACCAGTATAAAAACGTTAAGTTAAGTTATATCTGTTAGTTTTAGACTAAAACATTGTTATTACTTCTAAATAAATAAACTAAACAGATCTGTCTACTAAAGGAAAATCCGTTGCAACACCTTAACTTCATCACCCTCAATAATGGAATAGTCTTCAAATCTGATTAAAAAGGAGAATAAATTACAAAATTCTCTATCAAATCAACAAGCCATTGTACCACAAGAAACGAAAGGTAAATTGCCTAGTTTGCAGTATTCAAATACTCAAATGGTCTGCCATTTCTATGGCATTAACCCAGAAGTTTTTAGATGATAAACCGATGACCGTGGAGCTGGCGCCGTATAGCGACAGTGGCCATGGAAAAGGTTAAGTGAAGACAAGTCGTACATGACAAGGAGGAATGAAATGAAGAAATTTTGGTAGATTTTTTAATGTGGCATTCTATGCGATTGAATTGGGACTCGAAGTGTCAATAAATTACTTTTAATTTGATCAGGTCAAATATCATGCATCTGGATCACACATGGATATCCAATACAAGTCCGATTTTGAATCTGATAGTGACACAGACAAAAAGCAAAGTGGGCAATAGATCGGATAATGCAAAAACACAAATCACGTAGTGGGTAAAAAGATCAGAATTAAGTGTATTTCACCCTCCCCATTAGTGACATTTAACACTAATATATATTTTTATTATGAATACTTCATGTCATAGTCTAATTATGTATCATAAGATCTATAAATTGTAATTTTAGCTCAATTTGGTGGGTTTCCTGATAAGCATTATAAAAGAAATAGGTTTCCCTACGGAAGGCGAGGACTGCGAAACACCAGTGACCGGTAATATTGTGTATAAACATGCAGGTTAATGCTATGGAAACAGCTGAACATGCGTATTTTTATTTAAATAAACATTACTTCCATCTTGTCCACTTTTCAAGTGAATTTTTATTAAAAATGTTGTAATGATATATTTTCTTTTTCACTTTGAATTGTAGCAGAGTCCAGTTTTCACTGTGGTTATTCTATCTAGAATGTTACCACATGCATCCACGACCACACACAGCAAATAACATAGCGCCCAGCAGGTGGCATATTTATTATATCATACTCATACAACTATTAAAGCGAGTGCAATGTGATTACAATCAATACAAGAAATTCATCTTAACTAAATAGATACTCTGGAGTTTATAAGCATAAGCTATTGATGTTGCTCCCAACTAATCCAACCCAGTTCTAGCCGCACACTCCCCTCCCCTTATCTGCATCCTCAACACACTCTCAAAAACTCATCCTCACGTTCGTATTCTGTGACACTCAGATCCCCTCATGGTGGTGATCTTGACATAATACATTCAATATATTCAACTTATACTCACATATGATCAGACACTCAATCGATCTGCGTATACACACGCTCTGGAACATACATTGTTCCCTCTGTGTCTACACACAACACACACGTCCAGATCTCTCCTAGTCGATCTGTACACTCGCATAACTTTTCAGAACATACATCGTTCACAAGTTAACCTTGCACATACAACCCACGTTCAGATCTCTTTTAGACACAGAGCGCCAAACACACACCATATAGAGTGACTGGCCAAGACTCAATGCCGTATGTTGGTTGAGCCATCCGTGTTCTATCTCACACATTCGTAAAACAGCCTATCAATCACTCTTCTATTAAGTCGGCTAGCTAAACAGACTCCTAGCTAAATTCTGTCTCTCTGTCTCTCTCTCTCTCCATGGCCAGTCTGCTTGAGTTAAACTGTGTCTAGTATTTATATAATAGTATCAGAGCTTTCCAATGGACGTCTGGGGGATGGATCTACCTCCATTTAGTAGTTATTGGAACGACTCATTCTGCATTCCTGTCACTCAAAATGTCTCAGCAAGCTCGGTTGGCCTCTGTCTGTCACTCATCCCACACTACCCAAATCGGAACGCCAGAGTGGTCAACACCTAGCGTCTACCTGCACCAAACACATTCTTTCCCCCAACCCCGTTAACCTTTGTTGACTTAGTATCGAGATGGTGAGTGACCTCGACATAGTGTCCAGAGGGACAGTGACCATGGAACATATTCAGGTACCTTCGTTCTCAGAGTCGCCGACCCCATCACCCCTGCCCTAAATGCTTGTGCTCGGGCTGGAACTGTTACAGAATATTATCCCACTATTGAGAAGATGAAGTGAAGTTGTTGCAACAGATTTTTTTAGATAGATCTGTTTAGTTTGTTTATGTAGATGTGATAAGTACATTTGATCTGTTTAGTTTGTTTATGTAGATGTGATAAGTACATTTGATCTGTTTAGTTTGTTTATGTAGATGTGATAAGTACATTTGATCTGTTTAGTTTGTTTATGTAGATGTGATAAGTACATTTGATCTGTTTAGTTTGTTTATGTAGATGTGATAAGTACATTTGATCTGTTTAGTTTGTTTATGTAGATGTGATAAGTACATTTGATCTGTTTAGTTTGTTTATGTAGATGTGATAAGTACATTTGATCTGTTTAGTTTGTTTATGTAGATGTGATAAGTACATTTGATCTGTTTAGTTTGTTTATGTAGATGTGATAAGTACATTTGATCTGTTTAGTTTGTTTATGTAGATGTGATAAGTACATTTGCAGTGAAAACTAACATTATCCATTCTCTGTGGCAATTTAACAAATTTTCAACAAACACGATATCCTCTGAAATAGGTAAGTCTAAATATGTACTGTTTTTCATAATTTTAACATTCTTCATGTATCTCAGAAACTAACACACAAACAACAAAAACAATAACACCAAGTTCTTTTACCATTTATGTCTCTACATACAAATCATATCTAGAGACCAATAAAATAAAAAGGTTACAGGCTCTCAAAGGCAACAACCATAGTAAAACGTGATGTATTGAAAAATAATGCAGCCGCAGATTAAATTTGCATAAATTTTTAATGGAGGGCGTTATTGTAAGGTAGAAATCGGAACAAAATGTGGCGGGTCTTTAGCCTTTACCATACTACGGTTGCAAAATTATGATGCGTCCGTTCCTTACCACGGTCACAGTTGTGGCAGATCCTAGGTTTAGTTGTGGTCACAGTTGGGGTAGAGCCTAGGTTTAGTTGTGTAGTTTAGTTAACTAAAGAGTTACAACATGTATCTACACTATGATACGACTTCAACACAGAAAAACACAGTAAAAACTTTCCTGACCATAAAAGAAAACAATTTCATTTATCACAAGAATAATCGTTGCACAGTATCAACAAAAAGTAAAGAACATCTAAACTAAATAATCATCATATATTTATTTAACTACCATAGGAGGTTGTAAGCACTAGCTTTTGATGTTTCCTCCAAAAATCTATTTACCAAGAATTCTTGCCGCTGCACTCCCCTATCTGCACACTCAACACATGATAAACAAACTCGTCCTCGCGATCAGATTACGTACTCAGACGAATCTGTACGCTCACACATAATCAGATCACGCATTCAGGCGATCTGTGCATTCACAAATACTTAGATCACTTCACGTATTCATGCGAATCTGTACGCTCACACATAATCAGAATACACATCGTTTACAAAGTATCCTGCACATACAACACACATTCAGATCACGTCCTTAGGCGATCTGTACACTCGTGTAACAATTCAGAACATACATTGTTCACAAGGTCTCCTGTACATACAACACACATTCAGATCTCTTACTGTTCACAGTGTGTCCATCATAAGCACCTATTGAGTGCTACTGGCCAAAACTTTAGGTGTATGATGACAATCACTCTGCAATTCACTCACTCTCAGCCCTCCTGCCAGTCTCCTGAGTTTTTCATTGCAGAGTATTTTATAGTCTCAACAACAATCTGGATGTCCAATGGCCTTCCATGGCTTGTCTGATTTAGCCATCACTTCAATTTGGAACTAACCCCCATCTCAAATGATCTAGGTTGACTATCCACGAGTCAATGTCACTCTAAATGTCGTAGCAGCATCAGATTGTTACCAACCCCCATCCACACCAAGTCCGACACCCACCACTGTACTAGACAAAGTCTTCTACCTAAACCCCTCGTTTCCTTTGTAGACATAGTGTCGAAACAGTGATTGACCCTGACGCGCCCTGCGTTCGTCCAACGCATTCAGGCAGCCTTTATTTCTAAGAGTCGCCAGCCCAATCTCCCCTGCTCCAGCTGGAACTGTCACACAGTATGCAACCAGCTCCTAGGTCATCGCTATATCGTATATAAACTACCGAGTTAATGCTATAGAAACAGCTGAACATACTGCACATTTGATTGTAGAGAGTTCTGACTTTTGTCCTGTAGTTAGATTAAAAACAATGGCGATTTTGAAATTTGTTTTAGACTTTTGGAAAGGATTTATACTACTTTTCGCTTGGATTTGAATATTCCAATATTACTATCAATATGAGTTATTTCCTTTTTTTTTTATTCCTGAATCATAAAAATTGTAATATTTCTTGGTCTTTCAAAATTGTTTACTAATCAGAAGTGGGGAAGGTAACTTTCTGCAACAGATTTTTCTGAGATAGATCTATTTAGTTTGTTTATGTAGATACAACAATTACGTTTATAGTTGAAGTGACAGATAGAGCCATTACGGTAAACATCAACAGTATTAATAGTACGTTTTCTGCCAATTTCTACTTTTTCTAACCAAGCTGACGCCGATAGCGGGCGAGTCTATATTGTAACAGATTTAGTCTTGCCAGACCAATCATGTCTCAGTGTAGTCAGTTCTTAGTTTTGCCAGAAATACGCCGCAAGTGTAATTCAATTTAAAAACAGCGAATAGGATCAGGGACGGAATTTTCCTGACCACACACAACGTCGGCAAATTCAGCGACAGTGCACGAAATAATCTAGGACGCACGAAAGCGGAAGACAGGAAACACGCAGAATATGACGCCATCTTGAAAATAGGTCCGTAGTCCTCAGCATTCAAAACCCCACGACTACCCTAGCAATGGGAAAAATGTTGTATGACAGTTTTTTGGGGGTGTTTTGTTTACCATCTGTGTCAATACACGAAAGACTCTTCACAAAATTACAGCAGGCCAAGTTCTGAGAGTAGACTGTAGACAATAGTTATAGGTTTAGCTGTAGTTAAGAGTTTTATGTCATAGATAGCCATTAGATAGGAGTGTGTAGTAAGCTGTGTATGATAGAAGAGTGGAAGAGAAATTGTAACGTGAAAGGAATAAAGAGTTTGTTTTTATTGTTGTGAAATGGTGTCCTTAGTTTATTGAGGTGAGTGTTAGTTGAAGAGAGTGTTAGTTGAAGTGAGTGTTACAATTGTAGAACTTGAAAAGATTACAAATCCGCAATCCATGACCAACAGAAGAGACTGCAGAGCCCAGCAACAAGCAGAGAAACTCAGAAGACTGACAGATCATCCAATGCATCAGAGACTAAATAGATTTAGAAATGGGAAACTAAAGCGGAGAAACTTTGCAGAAATAGCCAAAAACAAAGATGAGCGAAGACCCTATGAACACCGTAACAACACCAAAGCCCATCCCTACTGTACGTAAAAAACCCACATGGAAGCAGCATATCATTCGGGAGGTGGTAGAAAATATACCAGGTATTGGAAACAAGAACAGCCAGACTGAAAAAGTAAGAAGAGACATAACCCTGAGGTACATAGCAGGAAAACTACGGAAGCATGGACTGGACCTATGCATACACCGACGGTTCTGTAACAAACACAACACAGAATGGATGGGGAGGAGTATTCCTGAGCCTACCAAATGGTAGAACAATAACACTGTCAGTGGCAACTGGAAAATACTCAAGCAATTTCAGAGTGGAGGCAGAGGCACTGAAGGCTGCAGTTAAAGCAATGCTGACAGGCGAAAGCAATGAAAGCCAGATAGTCCTGTTTACAGATGCCCTGGCCGTAGTCACAGCACTAAAAAGCCAGAAAAATACTGAACTTAATGATTTAAGAGCAGTACTCTGTCAGCTATGCCAGCAGTCCACACCAAAAAGAGTAGTGGTACAGTAACATCCAAGGCAACGAGGAGGCAGCCAGACCGGCAAAAGAAGGTGCAAGACTACCACAACCAGATTCTAGTGTGACCTACGAAGAGTCCAAAAGGTTTATTAGGGCCAGATACATGGCCAAATGGGAAACAGAACATACTGCCTACACAAAAAATGATGCCTATTACCAGTTGAACAGAAGAGAGCAGGTCATGGTCTTCAGACTCCGCACAGGCCACAACAGACTGAGGTACCACCTATTCAATAAACTGAAGATAGGTGGCACTGACGAATGCACCTGTGGTACAGAGAAAATGACCGCTGAACATCTGCTGCAAAATTGCCCGACATACTAGGACCAGAGAAAGCACATGTGGCCATCACCAGTGGCAACACTAAACAAGCTCTATGGCAGTGTCGACAACCTCAGGATGACAGCTGCTTTCTTCGAATAAATACAAGTTGACGTCTAACAGCGTACGAAGAAGAAGATGAAGAAAAAGAAGAAGTGAGTGTTAGTTGAAGTGATAGATTTAAGAGTGTAGAAGTGGAGAGTCAAGAAGAGGCTCCAGTGAGCCAGAAGAGCAGAAATCCGTTCTGTCTGCTACAACATGTTAGTGCCATATTTCACAACTATCACCTTCATCTTCTTGTATCTCAGAAATATATGATATATAATATATGTCTCTACACACAACAACAAAATGTTTGAGTTTCTCAAAATCAACAACCATGTCGTAAAGTGATGTGCTGAAAAATAAAGCAGCTGCAGGAAAAAGACGTCATTTTGTAATCTGGTATGGTCAAGAATAAAGAGCAAATGGTAGACACAAGTTATATTTTTCTGGATCATTCACGATGAAATAACATGTCTATTTCACTTATAAACACATCAATCAGTTTCTAACTGCTCTCATTACATACAGTTTATCCTTCAATTTGGTTAAGAAGGATCATGGTGTCACTCTTCTAAGGTGGATGTTGTTCTTCTTCTTCTTCTTCCTCAATCTCCCACTACCAAGCCCTGAAAAGAGCTTTGCAAATAGTATGATGTTGTCTGGAGAATGGAATGCGTTGTGTTGAAGTCCAACACATCCAACTTCAACAGGCATTTTTTTTGGTGTGCATTCGCCTTATTTTTCTATTCCCCAAGGCGGTGTGCGTTGCACTGTGGTTTTTATTATGCGCCTGTCCTCCCAGTGCATCCGACTTGCATTATTATGTAAAAGTCTGCTGCCTCCTTGCATTTTATAAGGGTTTGTTTCCCCGGGATAACGGCCGGTGCTGTTATGGGGATCAAACCCAGCACCTTCAGTTTGTGAGCCGTGTTACTTAACCACTAGCCCACACCATCCCCTCATCAGGCATTTGAGTACCGGGTTAGCCTTCCCTCTTCGATTCCTTCTCCTTAGCCAGTCTGCTCTGTTGCAGCGTGTTATCCGGGATCACTGTGTGGAGGTGTAGAAGGGTTTTGGCAGCTCTGGTTTACTGGCCCTGACACTAGCAGTCAGCTATGGGTCGCTGACCGCTGCAGCTCATGCACTGCTCAGCATCTTGAACCCTTAAAGATGTATGTAAACAGTAGCAGCTAACAGTTAGCACACATTCTTTAGGGTGACTAACTGAAGTACAGGGCTTATGATCTAGCCACAAAAGAGCCAATCAAACACTATTCTGTGCACACAAAACCAACCTTCCAAAATCACAGAGTTTGAGCACCCCTGTCTCTGGATCCAGCAATAAGTTCTGAGGCTTGATGTCTCGGTGGCAGACCCCTTGGGAGTGTATGTAAGCTAGACTGCGAAACAGTTGGTACATGTATAGCTGTGAGAGAGAAAAACAAAAACAAGTGCTGACTGTACAATCTCCTCAATTTGATGAAATCAAAATCAATCAGTCATAGTGATTGTTTGTAGAGCTAATAAAACAGTATAATTATATGTAGTGATTGTTGTTGTTAGGTACTTTTGTTTCATTTTGACAATGAATGGATCTTTCAACTATTAGTGACATGGCTTACAATCCAAAACTTATTTTGCTTTCAGATTCATGAAAAAAGCAAGATCATACCCTAATGGGAAGTAAGCCCATTGCTAAATATGTGTTGAAGTTGAATGCATTGAGCCTTTAGACGTAAAACACGTAAAACACAGTACAACATGTCGTGCCTTAGAAAAACAAGGCTAAAAAAATAACAAGCAATTTGGCCGTTATAGTAATATCAGGATAAATAGTAATGATACAACTAAAAGGTTTAATGTCTAAATGTTAGACAAATCGTGGCTGTCATGTTGTTGATTATGGTGATTAAGATGTGTGTTGTTTACAAGTTCTGTCTGCTTTACATATCAATGTTGATACTTCAATAACTCCTCTAAGGTAGAAGACTCTTCAACTCATGGCTAAGCACAACCTGCCAGATGGGTTTGAAAGAAAGACCAAGAAACATTACCATTTTTATGATTGAGGAATACAAAAAGGGAATAACTCATATTCATAGTGATTAGAAGTAGAAGAAGTGGACTCCAATAGTAAGATTAAAAAAACAATGGGGATTAGCTGAAAGAAGGAACTGTTTACTACATATGCCAGAGTGGTGATAGGAGGTGATACAGCAACATGATAAAATGGGCCGGTCCAATTATAACAGGGGTGCTTTAGGTTAGAGACAGGCACTCACTTCTCAAGAAATGAAACCACAAAGCATTGGGTGTTCGAATTTCAAAAAGCTTCAAGCAATCCCTGGTCTCAAGGGGCAAAATATTACCAACTAGTGCTATGGGAGACAGACAACAAACATGGAAGTTCTGTGCAGATAAGCAATGTCAGTTGAAAATCTAACTCAGCAGGCTGTTAGCCTGTCTGGGCAAAAATTCTAAAGGTAATGAAATTCCTACCCAATGGTGGCCTGCATGAAGGCCAAAAGGAGATGGCCCCTCCATCAGGCAAAGTCATAACAGCCATTGTTTTTTTTTTGCCTACACACTCAATTGCAAGTGA
This sequence comes from Ariolimax columbianus, assembly GCA_036924085.1. NCBI lineage: Eukaryota > Metazoa > Mollusca > Gastropoda > Stylommatophora > Arionidae > Ariolimax > Ariolimax columbianus. Next base: position 10,399,689 of record JAVGWX010000019.1, on the reverse strand, counting down.
ATATTCTTTTTTGTTAAATACTTCTACATCCCCAGGGGTAGAAGAAGAGAGACTAAGGCCTCTACATCCCTAGGGATAGAAGAAGAGAGACCAACACCTCTACATCTCCAGGGGTAGAAGAGGAGAGACTAAGGCCTCTACATCCCAGGGGTAGAAAAAGAGAGACCAACACCTCTACATCTCCAGGGGTAGAAGAAGAGAGACCAACACCTCTACATCCCCAGGGGTAGAAGAAGAGAGACTAAGGCCTCTACATCCCCAGGGGTAGAAGAAGAGAGACCAACACCTCTATATCTCCAGGGGTAGAAGAAGAGAGACTAAGGCCTCTACATCCCAGGGGTAGAAGAAGAGAGACTAAGGCCTCTACTTCCCCAGGGGTAGAAGAAGAGAGACTAAGGCCTCTACATCCCAGGGGTAGAAGAAGAGAGACTAAGGCCTCTACATCCCCAGGGGTAGAGGAAGAGAGACTAACGCCTCTACATCACAGGGGTAGAAGAAGATATTAAGGTCTCTGCATCCCAGGGGTAGAAGAAGAAAGAGACTAACGCCTCTACATCCCAGGGGTAGAAGAAGAGAGACTAAGGCCTCTACATCCCCAGGGATAGAAATAGAGAGACTAAGGCCTCTACATTCCCAGGGGTAGAAGAAGATACTAAGGTCTCTGCATCCCAGGGGTAGAAGAAGAAAGAGACTAACGCCTCTACATCCCAGGGGTAGAAGAGGAGAGACTAAGGCCTCTACATCCCAGGGGTAGAAGAAGAGAGACCAACACCTCTACATCTCCAGGGGTAGAAGAAGAGAGACCAACACCTCTACATCCCCAGGGGTAGAAGAAGAGAGACTAAGGCCTCTACATCCCCAGGGGTAGAAGAAGAGAGACCAACACCTCTATATCTCCAGGGGTAGAAGAAGAGAGACTAAGGCCTCTACATCCCAGGGGTAGAAGAAGAGAGACTAAGGCCTCTACTTCCCCAGGGGTAGAAGAAGAGAGACTAAGGCCTCTACATCCCAGGGGTAGAAGAAGAGAGACTAAGGCCTCTACATCCCCAGGGGTAGAGGAAGAGAGACTAACGCCTCTACATCACAGGGGTAGAAGAAGATATTAAGGTCTCTGCATCCCAGGGGTAGAAGAAGAAAGAGACTAACGCCTCTACATCCCAGGGGTAGAAGAAGAGAGACTAAGGCCTCTACATCCCCAGGGATAGAAATAGAGAGACTAAGGCCTCTACATTCCCAGGGGTAGAAGAAGATACTAAGGTCTCTGCATCCCAGGGGTAGAAGAAGAAAGAGACTAACGCCTCTACATCCCAGGGGTAGAAGAAGAGAGACTAAGGCCTCTACATCCCCAGGGATAGAAATAGAGAGACTAAGGCCTCTACATTCCCAGGGGTAGAAGAAGATACTAAGGTCTCTGCATCCCAGAGCTAGAAGATGTAGAGGCATTAGTCTCAAAGCAATGCATATCATTTATACACAAAGGCAAGGATTATTAATGGTTTGGACATAAGACAAGAATGTCTCCAGATATATACCTACCACAGGGGACGGCGTGGCCTAGTGGTTAAGTGGCACGGCTCACGACCCGAAGGTGCTGGGTTCGATCCCCATCACAGCACCGGCCGTTACCCCGGGGAAGCAAACCCTTAGAAAATGCAGGAGGAAGCAGACCCTTACATAAAATGCGTGCTGAAGTCGGATGCACTGGGCCGACAGGCGCAAAATAAAAACACAGTGCAACGCACACCGCCTTGGGGATTTGAAAAAAAATAAGGCGAACGCAAAAAAAAAAAAAAAAAATATACCTACCACAACACCAAACAGCAAAGACTGAGGTGAGATCCAAAAGATAGATTGATGGTGAAACAGTACTACAGAGGCATAGATTGAAAATTGGTCATGTTGATGGCATGTGAAAGAAGTCTGCACTTCTGAGATCTAACAACACACTTGGATTGATGAGGTAATGAGATCATCAAATGCCACTCTTACACTTTCCTCAATAGTTATATTCTATCCATACTGAGTGATGAAAGTATATAAGTGACTTACCTTTATGTATAATATAGGTATAGTCTGCTTGGATTTACTGTAATGACGTGCTACACGGTAAACAGTCTCTGGAACAAACTCTAAAACCAGGTTTAAAAATACCTCATCTTTCTGTGGACACAAGTGGACAGTCATTATTAACATCGAAATCTTAAATGTGAAGAAATATTACTTAAAATTAGTTAATGGCTAATAATAATGGCTTAATGCTGAGCATCTTAGTGGTGGAGTGGTTGAAGTGCGTGCCTTTCACTTCAATGAGACTAGTTAATATCCAATCGCAACACGCACCATTCTCTTCTGCATTTCACTCCTTACAAAGCGCACGAGGCAGCGGCCATAGAAAGCTGCCATCAAGAAACTTACACAAAAAGTACTTAGTGTGCTCTTGATGTGTTAGTGGCTGCCATCAAGAAACTTACACCAAAAGTACTTGTGTGCTCTTGATGTGTTAGTGGCTGCCATCAAGAAACTTACACAAAAAGTACTTGTGTGCTCTTGATGTGTTAGTGGCTGCCATCAAGAAACTTACACCAAAAGTACTTGTGTGCTCTTGATGTGTTAGTGGCTGCCATCAAGAAACTTATACCAAAAGCACTTGTGTGCTCTTGATGTGTTAGTGGCTGCCATCAAGAAACTTACACCAAAAGTACTTGTGTGCTCTTGATGTGTTAGTGGCTGCCATCAAGAAACGTACACCAAAAGTACTTAGTGTGCTCTTGATGTGTTAGTGGCTGCCATCAAGAAACTTACACAAAAAGTACTTAGTGTGCTCTTGATGTGTTAGTGGCTGCCATAAAGAAACTTACACCAAAAGTACTTGTGTGCTCTTGATGTGTTAGTGGCTGCCATCAAGAAACTTACACCAAAAGTACTTGTGTGCTCTTTATGTGTTAGTGGCTACCATCAAGAAACTTACATCAAAAGTACTTGTGTGCTCTTGATGTGTTAGTGGCTGCCATTAAGAAACTTACACAAAAAGTACTTGTGTGCTCTTGATGTGTTAGTGGCTGCCATCAAGAAACTTATACCAAAAGCACTTGTGTGCTCTTGATGTGTTAGTGGCTGCCATCAAGAAACTTATACCAAAAGCACTTGTGTGCTCTTGATGTGTTAGTGGCTGCCATCAAGAAACTTACACCAAAAGTACTTGTGTGCTCTTGATGTGTTAGTGGCTGCCATCAAGAAACTTACACCAAAAGTACTTGTGTGCTCTTGATGTGTTAGTGGCTACCATCAAGAAACTTACACCAAAAGTACTTGTGTGCTCTTGATGTGTTAGTGGCTGCCATCAAGAAACTTACACCAAAAGTACTTGTGTGCTCTTTATGTGTTTCTTCTTCTTCTTCGTTCGTTCTCAATCTCCCACTACCAAACCCTGAAAGGGCTTAAGTAGCAGAGTATAGTCCAGAGAACGGAATGCGTTGTGTCATAGTTTACAGCTTGACTGCGATATTTGCACCTTTCGGTCCAACACATCCGACTTCAGGAAGCATTTTTTTAGTACCGGGTTAGCATTCCCTCTTCGATCCCTTCTCCTTAGCCAGTCTGCCCTGCTGCAGCCTGTTATCCAGGATCACCGCGTGGAGGTGTAGAAGGGTCTTGGCAGCTCTGGTTCGCTGGCCCTGACACTAGCAGTCAGCTATGGGTCGCTGATCACTACTGCTCAGCATCTTGATCCCCTTTATGTGTTTCAATTAGTACTACATGATAAAGTTGCTAGCACCACGCACATCCTATGTTAGTCACATATAATGCATGTCTGATGCTATAGTGGGTTAGTTCTTTCCTGTACAATAAGGGGCTTGGCATCCACATGGGTAACACTCCTGTCTACCCAGGTGTCTATTTACTTTGAATTTTTCAATCCCCAGGATAAAGAATTTCCATTCTTCTTTTCCTTATGCCAGGAATGTACATGTTTCCTTCAGTTGTTCTGTGTCTCAACACATGATGTTGGTGATTGAGTGGGTTGGGCCCAGTAGTTTGTTTCAGCAATTCTGACAATGGTGGACAATCCAAAAGATGATGATTCACTGTTACTAGGTAAGTAGACAGCCAGTAGAAACTTTAGAGCTTGATAGATCGTTTCTCCAAGGCTTGCAATGATTTAAGGCTCACAATAAGTCTCATCAAAACAAATGTGGCCGAACAGGAAGTAGATGCCACGCCAATTCTTAACATTGATAATTATGAATTGGCAGCTGTGCTCCAATTCCCATACCTGGGATCCCTCATCAACGACAGGCTTTTCATACCAGTGTATCGTCAGAAACCAAGATTCAATGCGCTTCTGATCACCCTATAGAATAGTCCAGATTTCAGCAGTATTGCGATGATACAGGTTATGTAAATTCATAGCTTGATTTTTAGTGACAGCCAACTTAGTACAGGGCATTCATAGAGGTGGCAACCAGGCTGACTCTTCGAGCAATGTTTGGGTGGCTTCATGCTTTGACGTTTTGTTTACTGGACAGGTAAATTAAATCTTCAGTGTGTTGACATGCCAAAGTTTTCTATGTTGGTTTTTGCAAATGAGATTTGGATGTCTAATCTATAAGCAAGGTCTTTTAGCGGCTCCAGTGGGTTTATCAGTGTCCAAGCGTGGGAGCCTGGTATGACTACGTCATCTGCGTAGACGAGGTCAGTCATACACAGCTGTCCAATAGTCGCTCCTGGATTGTACATCTCTAGCTGACCGAGAATTCAGTACAATCCCTGCTGGACATCTGATGGTGTAGACACAAGCATTTCTCAACAAATAAAAAAACAACAACAGAGAAGTGTAGAAAATATAAAATAGAGAAGTAGAGTAAACAAAGAAGAGACTGTGCTTCCTAGTAAATGGATCGCAATGCGCACTTGTGGAAGCTTGGCTTCCGCTTCCTTCGTCATCCAACTTCTGCATTTGTTGTGTTCAGTAAATTATATTAAATCAAATCAAATGCACTTTAAGACCGAATATTTAGATAGTTTGCGAGGACAAAAACTAAGACTTCACGCGCTTATTATTGCATACAAAAGTCCATTGGCTATCTAAATGTAGCTGTCTGTCATTTTTTAAGAGACTAAGAAATGGAAGAAAATTTGACCTCCGCTAAATGTGATATATTTTACTTGTGTGCTGTCTTTGAAAAGCTCAATTCAACAGCTGCATGTTAGAAATTGAGACCTATTTTATTGATATCCCTTAAGAATATCTGGGCAATCATCAATATCAAACCAAACAAACAGAGCCTGTTGAGAAGAAAAGCTTCTGGGAAATTATTTAACAAGAAAGATCTATGATGAACAATTGAAACAGTGTAATAAGGGCATCTTATAGACACAACAGCAACACAGCGGTGGAATTATTGGTTGCGACATAAATCATTACGTTAAGAAAAAGAGTTGGAGAAAAGCTGTGTCAGGAAACCCTCTTTATTTTTTGCACCCAGGGTGAAACATCAGAAATGGATAAAAGGAAAAGGAAAAGGCCGCTGTCCATCGTAGAATCGATGTTGGCATCATTAATTTTGCTAGCGCTATTTTCAGTAAGGATTAACTGCACTACCTTTTGTCCTCACTCTCTCGTCTTGTGCCACCCGACCCCAGTGGCAAGTCAAGGACAAGACGACTAGGGGGCGACTACGAGATGCAGGGGACTCCGCATCAAGCACCCGTGAAAAAGACGGAGTCCGGAGTCGAACCCACACCACCTGATCACGAGGCCAACGGTTTAACCACTTCGCCACGGAATCCCACGAAATGGATAAGGGCGATATTATTTAATCAATCAAATTATTGCATGTTATATGTTAACCTACAGACCAATCAACTACAGACTTCATGAGTTTAAAATCAGATGAGGGTTGAGAACGAAAGTGTGCCTATGAGGATGGAAATGGATTGTGTACCATCAGCGAGCTACAATAGCCACCAGTATCTGCACCCTTCACCATTTACTGAAGAACTGAGAAGCGTGTACAATCAGTGAGCTACAATAGCCACCATTATCTGCACCCTTCACCATTTACTGAAGAACTGAGAAGCGTGTACAATCAGCGAGCTACAATAGCCACCAGTATCTGCACCCTTCACCATTTACTGAAGAACTGAGAAGCGTGTACAATCAGTGAGCTACAATAGCCACCATTATCTGCACCCTTCACCATTTACTGAAGAACTGAGAAGCGTGTACAATCAGCGAGCTACAATAGCCACCAGTATCTGCACCCTTCACCATTTACTGAAGAACTGAGAAGCGTGTACAATCAGCGAGCTACAAGAGCCATCAGTATACACACCCTTCACCATTAGCTGATGCATTGAGCAGTGTACAATCAGCGAGCTACAATAGCTATCAGTATCCACACCCCTCACAATTTGGTTTAAGAATGCTGCACCTATGGCTCTACTCCGAGTGTAGCAATATTTTTGCCTTATAGCATTTTTAGAGCAAAAAGATTTGCAGTATTAACCCAGTAACTCACCTTTTCCCCAGTTTGATAAAAGAAGTACTTAAGCTTGACTATATTTTGATGTTCCAACTTGCGCATGATCTGTAGTTCTCGGTTCTGAAAGGGAAAAAATACACAAACAATTGGTTATTTTTACTCATTCCCCATGAGACATCCACATCAATGGCTCCAATAAAGCCATGTATATGACTGTCTCAATGAGGAAGATAGCTGTGTTGCATTTTATTCTGCACCAGGGTGCCCAGAACATGCATCTTCCGCATATATTTGACTGGAGCTCCTTCCCTAGCCCTTGGCTGTACTCAATCCTCTTATAGCTAGAAATTGTTTGTCATCTGAGTTGTCTCTCCTAGGAAAGCAGTCTTACTGGACTATCAACCTTTCCTGCCCGAGAATAGCTCCTTTCATAGGTCTACAGTCAGCGAAACGGATACTGGGGATGGACGCCACTATCCACTAGCTGTAGTTTCTGATATCCATATAATGGACTGTTTTAAAGTTAACCTATGATTTGAGTCATAGGGTAAGTTTAACAGTACAGTTGCTCTCCTATTCAGAAAGTCATGTTTCACATACCTACAGTCACAGTTGAATTCTCCCTCTTAGCTGTGCGTTAGTACATCCTCGTGTCTTTATCACTCCATATGAAGCATAGGACCACAACCATAGCTGTTCCCTTTACAGGAAGCGTGTCTCAAAAGTACTTTAATGTACTCTTGGTTTCTGTTGCAATTCATTTTTACATGACGCTGTTAGTATCATGTACAACCTTCTTCAGTTACTTTCATCGACATACTTGGAATATTACAGTGTTTCTACTCTTTCCTCCTTTAGACCTCTAGTTCTTCAAAGCACTGCATAGTTCCACCAAGAACCATTTATGAAGTTGTAAGGTTCCAGACAGACATTTTTAAGTCAATAATTCTAAACCATAATTCTCGAAGCATGTTTGTCCAAATGTTTGTCAGAGAAAGAACACTTTAAAAACCAAAATACCTTTTATCAGTCAAAGAACCAAAACAGAAACCAAATGTAGGATTTTGTGCCAAATATGTTATACGAAGAGTCAAAAAGGCTTCTTAGAGCTAGATACATGACCAAATGGGAAACAGAACATACTGGCTACACAAAAAACGATGCCTATTACCAGTTGAACAGAAGAGAGCAGATCGTGGTCTTCAGACTTTGCACTGGCCACAATAGACTGAGGTACCACTTATTCAATAAATTGAAGATAGGTGGAACTGACGAATGCATGTGCGGTACTTGGAAAATGGCCGCTGAACATCTGCTGCAAAACGACATACGAAGATCAGAGAAAGCAGATGTGGCCATCACCAGTGGCAACACTAGACAAGCTCTATGGCAGTGTCGACAGCCTCAGGATGACCCCTGCTTTTTTCGAAAAAATAAAGGTTGACGTCTGACAGCGTACGAAGAAGAAGTGCCAAATATGTTATAAGATGGGAAAAAATATAATCAACCAGTATGAAGTTAGATATTTCATTGTTAACTTATGTAGAAAGCAAGCATCTTCAGGTGCATGCCTCGCCATGCCATTATTATCCTAACCAGGTTTGTAAACCCAGGTCGTAGACAGCAAGGCATTCAAGCTCATCTTAATATGAAAAAAAACCTTTTCAATTTTCTTTCTTTTATTTTGATTAGCATCTAAAGATGTTCATCATTGTTGATGGATCATTGCTAGTTATATTTCTTAAGCATAATATAGAATTGCCTGTAATCTACAACAATGCATCCCTACCATCTTTTTGCAAGATGAATGATGACGAGAACAAAAATATGCTTGTTCTGAAATTTTTCTGCAAAAAAAAAAAACAAGAGTGTTTCTCCAGCTACCATACTCACATGACATGACTTCAGGAAACATTTTTCTATTTTTTTAAACTGGAATCCAGCTTGAACGACGTGATTTCAGATGGCTGAACAAATTAAAGACAATTCACAGACAGATCTAATCATGATACCAACAAATGCTTACAGGACTACTTTCAAAATTGGAAATGATGTATTAATAGAGAAGAAGATTATTTTAAAGAAAGTCAAGACTGACCAGGTTCCAGGTAAGCCCAAAACAGTTATACAAAAAATGGTTCTAAATTTTTTTTTAACCAACACGGTACATGATTATTTGAGAACAAATGAAGAAAAATAGAAAAGAAATGATACGACAAATTTAATATTATTAATCGTTTTTAGATGGAAATTTGTGTTTTTTAATTATAGGGCTTTTTCAAAATAATTGTGACACCAGTGCACACAAGTCACATACAAGTTTGGTCACGCCTGAAGATAATGTTGAACCAATATTAGGCCTTATTTCCTTTGTTGAGTTTGAAAGGCCTTTGACAGGATACACAAGTACAGCATATAGATAATACTAAGACATTGATCTCTAAACTGTAGGGGTCCTGTGTATATTAAAAAAGAAAATTCCATTTCATATGCCAGGTGAAAAGAATGAGCCAATATCTGCCCAAAGCCTGGATGAAAAATGAGGGTTGTGCGTGGGGTCAGCTCCCCAAAAAATCATCTTGCTACAAAAACATCAACCAGCTTATCTAACAGACCGACCTTGAAGGAGTAAGGCCCTTCAATGGGGTGTATGATGCGGACCAGTCAAAATCGCAAGGAAACTGTTTGTCGATCTCCCTTCTATCTACAAGGAAGACCTCCAACTTCAGCACCTGGAATGTGAGAATTATGTGGGAGATAGGGGTTACGGCTCAAATTGCAACGGAAAAATATAACATCAGCATCCTTAAGCTCAGTGAAACAAGATGGACACTAGCAGGCCATGTTTAGCAAGCATCAGGCGAAACAATTATGTATTCAGGTCACTAGGAGAATATGCACCACACAGTGGGCAGGCAGTTGGTCCAAGACTGGTTATGGCACCCTTTAGGACCAATAATTAAAATATAAAATTAAACAATTGTTACTCTTCAACCAATTAAAGAAAGTTTCTACAGCACAAACTGCAAAGTCTACTGTATAAGGCAAGTTTAAGTGACATAACGGTTGTGATGGAAACTTTAATGCTAAAATAGGAGAAAACAATAAAGGCTATGAAGAGATCATGAGCAAAAATGGTCAGAGTAATGAATGAAAATGGTGAGATATTTGCAAATTTATGTGCAGGAAAACAACTGGTCATTGGAGGAAGCATGTTCCCACACAAAAAGGTAACATGGATATCCGCAGATCATGTAACAGAAAACCAGATTGACCACATCTGCATAATAGGAAATGTTGACAATCTCTGCAAGATTTTAGAGTCTTCAGTGGAGCAAATGTGGCTTCAGATCACAATCTAGTGATGGCCAAAGTTAATTGTAAGTCACGAAAGAACAGAATTTGGTCTCGCTATTATGTGGGATATCTCAAAAAAGAGGAAAAGAAAAAAGAGTTCAGCATTACACCCAGCAACAAATTTCAAGCATTGGAACAACTAAGCTGGCATTGATGAAAAATAGGAACTACAGAAGGTCTGGAAAACAACAGGTCTTTGGGTATAAAGGAACGACACAAGAAAGAATTGATTATCGCCAAAAAGCTCATAAGGATTGAAGAGAGACAAGAAAAAAAAGGGGTAGGGTGCACAACTCAAAATGAAAACTAGAGCCACTAAAACACAGAAAGACTACAGAGAGGCAAACAAAGAGGTCAGGAAGAGCATTAAGGTAGACAAGAAATACTACATAGATAGTATGGCCAAAGATGCTGAAAAGAACAGCTGGCCGACCACAGCTGAGGTTCAAAGACGCATGTAAGCGGGAAATAAAGGCACTGAATATGTATCTGACATCTTGGAAAGATATAGCTGCAGATCTATCCAAATGGAGATACAACCTAAAGAGCCACCTCAGGCTAGGTGAAAATAAGCTTATGCAACACAGAGATGTAAAAAATTCAATGCCACAAGGAAAATGAAAACCAAAAACTCATTAGGGAGTTGCTACTCCACGGTCGCATCAACCTATAGTCAGACATGACTGAAAAGGGGCTACTTGCTCAGAAGCCAAAGAAGCTCCAGCTATAGCAAACTTGAATGGTCTATAACACTACTAGAAAAGTGTCAGAAAAATACTACCAACAGAGAAGACCAATAAAGGACAGGGAGGGAATAAGAATAACAAATCTTGAAGACAAATATAAACAATGGGCGGAATACTTTGAAGAGCTTCTAAACTGACCCGAACCAGTCAACTCTCCTGACATAATGCCTGCTGCAGAAGACCTAATAATTAACTGTGGTAAGTCAAGCAAGGAAGAGATCAAGAAAGAAATTAGTCTTCTAAAGAATGGAAATATGGCAGGGCCTGATGGGATACCAGCTGAAGCTATAAAAGCAGATATTGAAACATCCATCAATATGCTTTTCAGTATTATTGGATATATTCCAAAAGAATGGAGAGAAGGCTTTATGGTTAAGCTACCTAGAAAAGGTATTCTGCAGGAATTACAGAGGAATGATGCTCTTGTCAATACCGGGTAAAAGTGTTTATTAGAGTTATACTGGAAAGATTGAAACAAGTGGCAGATAGATACCAAGTTAAGAGATAAACAGGCAGGTTTCAGGAACAACAGATTGTGCACAGACCAAATAGCCACATTGCGGATAATTGTTGAACAGTCTTTAGAATGGACTTCAAGTCTGTTAACTTTGTGGACTTTGAAAAGGCCTTTGACGGCTTGGATAGAGACACACTTTGGAAACTACTAAGGCACTATGCTCACCAGCATAATTAAGCAGACATATGAGGGCATGCAGTGAAGAGTGCTACACAAGGGACAACTCACATAATCATTTAACATTAGATCTGGGGTTCGTCGGTGATGTCTCCTTTTTTTTGTTCCTGCTGTCAGTTGATTGAATTGTGAAAGAAACTACAGTCAAAGAGAAAAGGACCTTGTTTAAAAAGCTGGAGGACCTGGATGAGCCCTCCTATCTCATAACCAACTCCAAATGTAGAAGAAAGAAGCACTAGACTGAATCTGCCAGCAAGCAGATATGGAACTCTAAAATGACCAGAATGCATACCAAATTAAGAATTTAGACTAATGCGCTCTTTGGTGCTATCAGTATTTCTATATGCCTGCGAGACCTGGACCATTACAGCAGATATCCAGCGCAGAATACATGCAATGGAAATGAGGTGCTATAGAAAAATTAGAAAAATCCTAAATGTTACATATAAAGATCGTGTCACGAACGTAGTAATACGTCAGAGAGTTGGAAGACGCTATTGGTCCTTTTGAAGATCTGTTCACTGCTATCAAAAGACGAAAGATGACCTGGTACGGGCATGTCGCGAGGTCCAACGGAATTACCAACTCGATACTCTTTGGTTCCGTACCGGAACAGAGAGGGCGAGGACGTCCAAGGAAGAGATGGGTGGACAGCATCACTGAGTGGTCAGGCCTTCGTCCCGGTGAGATACGTCAGGCGGCGACAGACAGAGAGGGATGGCGTGGGATTTTGGGAGTGTCTTCGTGTGTGCCCCAACGACCTGATGGGTTACGGGATGAACTGAACTGAACTGAATGTGAAATCTGTCTTTTTATATGGAGCGGAAACATCGCAGATGACTAAACTCAAGATTAACAGATTGCAAGGTTTTGTCAATAAATCGATGAGAAAGATTCTGGTATTGTGACAGGGTTACAAATGGAAAGCATTTTGTAGAGAACAGAACAAAAACATGTGGAACAGGACAAAGACAGGTGGAACAGGACAAAGACAGGTGGAACAGGACAAAGACAAGTGGAACAGGACAAAGACAAGTGGAACAGGACAAAGACAGGTGGAACAGGACAAAGACAGGTGGAACAGGACAAAGACAGATGGAACAGGACAAAGACAGATGGAACAGGACAAAGACAGGTGGAACAGGACAAAGACAGGTGGAACAGGACAAAGACAAGTGGAACAGGACAAAGACAGGTGGAACAGGACAAAGACAGGTGGAACAGGACAAAGACAAGTGGAACAGGACAAAGACAAGTGGAACAGGACAAAGACAAGTGGAACAGGACAAAGACAGGTGGAACAGGACAAAGACAAGTGGAACAGGACAAAGACAGGTGGAACAGGACAAAGACAGGTGGAACAGGACAAAGACAAGTGGAACAGGACAAAGACAGGTGGAACAGGACAAAGACAGGTGGAACAGGACAAAGACAAGTGGAACAGGAAATCTTGGTAAGAAGATGGTGCTGGATAGGTCATACCTGTAAAAATCTCAAAAGGCTGTAAAAGGCCACAGAACATATAGAGAAGCGACAGCAAGACTGTGATATCTGCGCTTTCCAACCCAACACATTCAATTGCAGCTGGTTGTTTTGGTACCAGGCTTGCCTTCCCTCAGCGATTCTTATCCCTTAGCCAAACTTCACTAGTGACTAGTGCAGCCTGTTTCCAGGGCTACCACTCGGAGACAGAATAGGGTCTTGGTCAGCTATGGTTTGTTGAACTTCATACAAGCAGCAAGCTTTGAGTCGCTGGCTGCTGTCAGCCCATTCACTGCTGCCTCTTCGGCCCAAGTGTTGAGCATCTAATCGATGACGAATGAATGAACAGAAGATGTGAAATGAATAAATAATAATTAGTGAAATGCACTGATTCACACAGGCTTTTTTAAACTCAACATAACTGGAGAAAATTTCTTTCTTCTATCGGATTTTTTGGTTAGTTTATTAGTTTATATAGAGTTATTCTTTTTTTTTTATATTCCTTGATCGTAAATATGGTTCTATTTCAGAGCTTTCTTTCAAACAGTGAACGCTTTTCACCACTCAGCAAACTTTTGTTATGTGTGAATGGCACGAGTATTTAAGGTGAAGAGTTGATTAGCCTGCAATGTTGACCTGAAACCACATGAGCAACAATTTAATAACAGTTATCATTAAAATCAATCTTTAGCGGACACAAAAAATATTGGTCTCACCTTGAAGCGTTTATCTTGCAAAACTTTCTTTATTGCTACTAGCTCCCCTGTTTCTGTCAGCTTGGCTTGATACACCACACCAAATGAGCCATTCCCAATGATCTTGGCATCTGTGTAGCTGACCTCTTCCGGCCTGTCTGACCCCTGTCCTGCTGTGGCCAGGACAGTTGTGACTTTGTTACCATCTTTGCCTAAATTGCATAAACATTTAATCTTTAGTCTTTGTTATGCACTGCAGCACCAAAGTAGTTATTCTTAACCTTTCTTGTGACAGATCTTCCCATAAACTAATTTTAATGTTAACAGTCCCATTTTTCTTCACTTTATTATTTTTCTCATCACCTTGTTTTATATAATATTATTAGTATGTTATACTGCGTTTTGAGCCTTACAGTCCTGTGCATTGGGCTTCAGCAAGCCATAGGGGCACTACCTTACTGAATCTGAACATGTGCATGTTAATTAATAAATGAAGCAGTAAGGAAAAAAAGTGAACAAACATTTTCTGGTTGTTTCTTCACACATGATGTGCTACCGGAGACTGAAAAGGGAGCAAAAAATAGTAACATTGCAACCGACCAGTCATATCAGTCGAGGTGACTGAGGATTTTTAGGCATGGAACCTGCTACTGCTACCCCATCTCAAGCCAAAAGAAAAGAAGACTTCTACATCCCATTGTAGAAGTGGAGCAACAAAATCAAGTCAACCCTTTAACATTCCCTCTCCTAACCTGGGAAGATGAGACCCCAAAGGTTAAGATTCCATACTTTGGAGGCACATACAAACATTTCATTTTTAACTTGCAATGATCTTCATCACATCTTCATGATGCAGGTAAGGGGTGAAAAACATATAGTACATAAGGGGAGTCTGTTAATAAAGAAATATTTAGGTTGCTTTTAAACTTCTTGTATACTACGGACACTAAGATAGTTGTTTTAATCTATACATTTTCAACAGAAAATCTATCTTTTTAACAGAAGATAATAATAAATATTACAAACACTAAATAACACATTTTTAAGAATACAGTTAATTTATGTCTTCTTTAAATTACTTGATACAAGAATTGGTTGACAAAATGTATACAATATATTTACTTAATGTAAAGTAAAGATCCCATTAACATGCCAGTGTGGCATATTGGGTATATGGTGTTAGGCTTATATTTTTCTTGACCAATGGTACACTAGTGGTGATGTGGTCAACATCACTTCGGTCACCTTTACTTTCCCATATTATTTACTTAAAATAGGAAATTTGATTCAAACTGTACATTTCAGCTTCAGCATCTTGAAGTTTAATTTCTTTGTAATGTTTTTCTTCAAATTACTTTACACATGTAGAGAGAATAAAGCATACCAAGTATATGCTAGCAAAATATGCATTTCACCATCTTTAAAATTAATGAATATAATAACACAGAGATTCTAAACTAATGTAGCACTAAAGTTTAAGAAAGCAGTGAATACAGTGACAATATTGAATAATATGACTATAATGTAAGCATTCTAAAAAAATAACTTATAAAATCCATATGCAGACATTCAAGCTACCATTTATAAAATAACACTGTTTATTTTTTTTACTTTCAATTAACAAATATTAAAAGATTTAATTAACATGAATTAATATATAGTATATTACACATATGTAAAGAAAGGTTTCAAAATCTCTGTCATGAAAGCTCTAAAGTGTGCTGAAAAATTAATATATTTTTTATATACTAGACAATCTTTCTTTTTGATTAAATATGTATGACTTTTTAAAATAATGTATTTTTAAAAACAAGGTGTATTGATTGTGGTTATTCCAATTATTACACCATTAGCAAAGACCACATTATTAGTCAATGTGAAATATTATGTTGCGGAATTACAGCAATCAACATGTGCTATCAAAGAATCTTTTTCAACAAAGTGTTCCCTTCCCCAAATGGTGAATAGTTGGGAATCCCAACTTTGATAGAATGTGTATGTGTGTGTGTATATATATATGGTACTAAACTTTAACATAAGAACATTTTTTTTTTTAAACCAAAGAACAAATGTACAATGCCAACTACATGTAGAAATTATGCACTATAATATATTTTAAATATATCCACTCTCATAATACACGCCGTTTGTTGGTCACTGTATCAAATATAGTAACTTAACACGTCACCTTTAATCTTTTGATTAATGTCATGAAAATGTATGCATTTACACAATAGTTATTTCCATAAACTTGTTGGCAGCTTCAGCATAATTGTTAGAGTGATTTAGTGCATAATTCATCAAACGATGACAGCTTGAATCCGTCACATTTTTTTTCAATGTTTTTAAAAATACCATTATTGAAGATGTGGATCTGATTTTCTAATTTCAGCATTGAATTTTTTATACACTGAATATTTTACGCATAAATTTATTTTTTCTTATTCTTCTGCATTCATTCTGCCGCTACCAAGTCCTGAACAGGGCTTTGCAAGAAGCAGGCTGTAGTCCGGAGAACAGAATGCATTGTGTCGCTAGTTAACAGCTTGACTGCGATATTTGCACCTTTCGGTCTGACACATCATTCTTCGAAAGGGGCAATTTATTTATTTCTTCATATTCCTTGAGTCAGTTAATTGTGCAATACAAATGTAAATCTAATCACTGAGTGTTAATATTATAAATGTAAAACTGTTGCTAAACCAGACCAGGTTATTTTCTTCTTTCAAAGTTGCATGATTAAAAACCTATTGTATTTTTTATTTAATTTGATTGATATCTAAAAATGTCTGTCGTTATTGACAGGTTAAATACCAGTATATATACAATATTCACAATATGCTCAATTCAATTCAAGTGCAGTCTCACAGCGAAAGTTGGCTGTAATTGTCTTCCAATATCCCATCTGTCTTTTGTTTTGACAGTACACTCTGCTAGGTTGACATTAGTCCATCTTTTGATGTTACTGTTCCACTTACGAAGCTGTCTGCCTACCTTTAACCTTCCCTTCCAGTATTGTTTTCAATAACGTATTGTCTTTTTATATGATCAAAATATTTGACTTGCCTAATTTTATTAAAGTTCTCTACCCGTGCATACTCTCATAGGACATCGCTACTTGATTGTTTCTTTTTCCACGAAATGTAACACATTCTTCTGTATAACCACATTTTGAGGAACTCTATTTTGTTTTCCAACTGTTTGTTCATAGTCGATGTTTCTGCACAGAATAATAATGTTGAATATATATCACACCTGATGAATCTGACTTTTAATTAATAATCGATTTGCCTGGATATATATATATAATATGCTCCTCATAAAATTTAATGCAATTTTGGTCCTCCCTATTCTCTTCGTCACTTTCCTTTTACATCTACCATCACTAGTAATTATCTGTCCCAGATACAATATGCTACTAAAGCATAAAAAAAAAGATCATAAACGTAAACCAAAACTCAAAAGCACTCGAACTGACTATTAGACAATGTGATAGAAACAATTTGCGACAGATTAGAAGTACAAACTTCTTCACATAAGCAAGCATTGAAGAAAGTTTAGTGAAAGTAATAGTAATAAGGTGTGTGATAGCCTATAGCATGAGAGAACACTGTGAGAAGACTTTAGATGGGAACAAATAATGTATCATGGACAAAAAACATATAGAAAAGTATTATTACTATATTAAAATTAATATTAATTAATATTAATTACTATATTCTTCTTCTTCTTCTTCTGCGTACACAGTCAGACAGTAACCATTATTTTTTCGAGAAAAGCGGCGGTCATCCTGAGGCTCTCGCCACTGCCATAGAGCTTGTCTTGCAGTTCCACTGGTAATGGCCACATCTGCTCTCTCTGATCCTCGTATGTCGGGCAGTTCTGCAGCAGATGTTCAGTGGTCATTTTACCAGTACCGCACGGGCATTCGTCGGTACACCCTATCTTCAATTTGTTGAATAGGTGGTACCTCAGTCTGTTGTGGCCAGTGCGAAGTCTGAAGACAACTACCTGCTCTCTTCGGTTCAACTGGTAATAGGCATCGTTTTTGGTGTAACCAGTATGTTCGGTTTCCCATTTGGTCATGTATCTGGCTTTGATAAGCCGTTTTGACTCTTCGTACGTCATACTGGTATCTGTTTGTGGTAGTCTTGCACCTTCTTTTGCCAGTCTATCTGCCTCCTCGTTGCCTTGGATGTCGCAGTGTGACGGGACCCACTGTACCACTACCCTTTTTGGTGCGGACTGCTGGCACAGTTTGCAGAGTGCTGCTCTTAAGTCATTAAGCTCAGTGTTTTTCTGGCTTTTTAGCGCTGTGACTACGGCGAGAGCATCTGTCAGCAGGACTATATGGCTCTCATTTTCACTGTGTGTCACCATTTCTTCCACTGCCGCCCTCAGTGCCTCTGCCTCCGCTCTGAAATTGCTTGTGTACTTACCAGTAGCGAATGACAGTGTTATTTTTCTGCCATTTGGTAGGTTCAGGAATGCTCCTGCCCCTCCGTTCTGTGTAGTGTTTGTTACAGAACCGTCGGTGTATGCATGGGTCCAGTCCATGCTTGGGTAGCTTATCGTTATGAAGCTTAGGGTAGTGTCTCTCCTTTCTTTTTCAGTCTGGCAGTTGTTGTTTTCAATACCTGGTATATTTTCTACCACCTCTGGAAATATATCCTGCCTCCAGGTAGGTTTTCGTACAGTAGTGATGGGTTTTGGTGTTGTTAGTGCGTTTATGGGATCTTCGTGCATCTTTGCTTTGGCTATTTCTGCAAAGTTTCTCCGCTTTAGTTTCCCATTTCCCAAATTGTTTAGTCTCTGGTACATTGGGTGGTCCGTCAGTCTTCGGGGTTTCTCTGACTGCAGCTGGGCTCTGCAGTCTCTTCTATCGGTCATGGATTGCAGTTTTGTAATCTTTTCAAGTTCTATAATTGGCGTTGACTTCATGCCACCTGTTATAATTCTCATGGCTTGGTTTTGAAGTTTGTTAACTTTATCGAAGTTCGCCTTCGCTGCTGTTGTCCATGCCGCAATGCCATACTCGAGAACTGGTCTCACTCTTCCAGTGTACAGTTTCTTTAGTATGCCTTCGTCTGCTCCCCAGCTTGTGCCAGCAAGTTTCCTCATGATTGCCATTCTTTCTCTGGCTTTCATTCGGTTTCTCTCAATCTGACTTTTCCATGTCATGCGCCGATCAAATGTGACTCCCAGATAGGTTGGGTTGTCGTTTGGCTGCAGGATTTTGCCATTTAGACTTAATTTGGTACTTTGGGGTTTTAATGAAAGCGAGAATATTGTGCACGTGGTTTTCTCCTCGTTTATTTTGACCAGCCATGAGTTCGCCCACTCTTCCAACGATGTTAGGGCCGTCTGCATCCGATTTCTTGCTATGGTGAGATTCTTTTCAGAGGTCCACATAGCCAGATCGTCTGCAAACATTGAGCTATGGACTCTTCTTGGTATATTCTCTGTAATATCGTTTATATATACCAGGAAGAGTGTGGGTGACAATACTCCCCCTTGGGGTACTCCCTGCTCGAGTGTCACCTTTTTGCTCATCTGCCCTTGTACTTGGACTCTGGCCGTTCTTTGTTTGAGGTAGTGGTTGATCCACTTGTACATCTTCCCACAGACATCACTTCTTCTTAGCTTGACTCTAAGTCCGTCCTTCCAGACTTTGTCAAATGCCTTTTCCAGATCCACCCAAACAGCTACTGTGTGTTTCTGTGCCTGGTAGGCATCTTCTATCTCCTGGGCTATGAGGATGACCTGGTCCTCAGTGGATCTGTGCTGTCTAAAGCCGGCTTGCTGTGGAATTAGTATTCGTTTTTCTTCCAGATGCCACATCAGTCTGGTGTTTATCATCCGTTCCATCAGCTTGCCGACACAGCTCAGTAGGCTGATGGGCCTGTATCCATTTGGATCTGTTTTATCCTTTCCTGTTTTTGGTACTGGTACCAGTATTGCGTCTTTTCACGCCTGGGGTACAATACCCCTTTTCCAGCTTTGGTTCAGGACTGATAGTAGTTTCCTCTTCGCTGTTTGGCCCAGCCCCATCAGCATTTCGTTTGTTATCCCGTCTTTTCCGGGAGATTTCCTTTTCTTTAGCGTTCTCATAGCCTCTTCCATTTCGCGCATTGTTAGTTTGGCCATCATGTGCTCTTCGGGAGCCGTATTTATGTTTTCGTGTCCCTTTAGCTCTTCGCTAATGTCTGTATGCTTATCTGCAGGGACCTCGATGTGGTTTGCTCAAGCATAGTGATCGACAAAGGCGTTTGCGGCTTTCTTACCTGTGATCAAGTTCTCGCCCTGCTTGATAGTAATTTGTTTATTTGACGGGGTTTCGTCGTTCATGGCTCTGACTAGCTTCCATAGCTTGTTCCCGTCTTTGTCCAGGTTTAGACTTTCCGTTTTATTTTTCCAGCTTTCTCTTGCTGTTTGCTTGAGTGTGTGTTTGTATTTCGCCGCTGCGGCTTTTAGGGCGATGTTTGCCTCCATGGATTTTTCTCGCTCTGCCATGTTCCTAGCATTTGTTACTGCATCTTCCACTTTCTGCAACTCATCATTCCAGTAGGGCTTATAGTTTTTCCTAGCTCCTCTTGGGATGGTTTCAGTGGCGGCTTGCATTATTGCCTTGCTTAGGCTCTCTACCATGGGCTTCATTTTGGTGTTTCGTGTGTTGATGGTTTCACACAGCCCATCTGTCAGGATTGCATATCTGTCCCAGTCGGCTCGTTTGTAATTCCAACGTGGGAGCGGTTTTGTTTCCTGTGGGCCTACTTCCATGTCAATGGTTAGCCTGATCGGCCTGTGGTCGCTACCTGCCAGTTGGTTTAGCACCTGGCGGTCTATTTTATGGTGTATGTCCTGTATGGAGAAGGCCAAATCTGGAGTCGAGGTAGTATGCCATGTTCTTGAGTAGAAGCTAGGGCTATCCTCCGGCCTATTGATTAGGGAGAGATTTGCATCTATCTCCCAATCTTCCACTTCGTCACCTCTGCTGTCTGTGTCAGAGTATCCCCATCTCTCCGAGTGGCTGTTGAAATCTCCAACTACTATGCAGTTGGAGTCTCTGACCTCCATACTCGAGAGCGATAGGTCTCTGTTTGGTGGTCCGTACAGATTGAAAATGCGGAGCTTCGTCTCTTGAGCCATTATGTCCACTCCTACAATTTCTGCTTGTCCGGTGTGATTGACAGATACCGCGCTACTCGGTATGCAGTTTCTGGTCAGTATCAGGACCCCCCCTTTGTGGCCTTCTCTATCTAGACGGAAGGTCTGCCATCATACTGTGATTTACGTTGCACTGTTTTGTTAGGCTTGCGGCCCCGTGCATCCGATTTCAACAGGCGTTTCTGTAGGGATGCCCTCCTTAGCCTTTGGCTGTCCCCAGCCTATCTGCAAGGCAGCAGTTGTTTATGATCAGAGTTTTCTCTCTTATGGAAGTTGTCTTACCAGACTATCGAGTCTTCACTACTCGTGTCTATAGGGTGCAATGATGATATGTGATGATATATGAGATGGACTGGTTTACCCGGAAGAGAGGCAGTCCAGTGTGTCTGTATCCCAGGATCGTCACGTCCTGCCAGAAACGTAGCATTTGCATGTGAGTGGGGTATCTCTTTTTCCCTTTATTTTCTTGGCTTCTATGCAGGGATGGTACGCCTAGCATTCCCCGCCACCTGGGGTGTTGACACAGTGGGGCAGGTGTGCAATGTCCGCTGGTCTGCATCTCTTCTGCGTCCAGTATGATGGTTATATGGCTGATAACGTACAGAGGTAGATATCGTAGCCGGAGTGCATTCAGCCAGGGGACAAGCCTGGTAATGTCACGGAGATGTTGTTCGCCTGATGTGCGGACAACTCTCATGGTCAGTGGTTGAGTCTTGACAGTTCACAGTGAGGTGGCTGCTCTACTGTTTTCGACGCCCCGACCAGGTACTAAGTCTTTGGTTGGTGTTTTCGCACCCCGTCGCCGTATAGGGTGAGTATCAAGCAGTTTTCCGCCCGCTTTGGTTTGCGGCCGGCAAGGACCTCTTACTGTGGCTCTACCTGATAGGGCTGGGGCGCAAGCCCCAGGTCCCGAGCATGTAGAAGCCTCCCATTGCGGTGGTGCTGAGATTTTGGGCGGGATTGCGGCTTACAAGGGTTCGGCCGTAATCCCCCACATGGTAGCCTCGCGCCCTTGGCTTATCAGCCTGGTACGTGAACCAAAGTGTCTGCGGCTCCTCTCGATTTGAGCTGGTTTTCCGTAGCAACGCCCTGTCATTTGTAGGGTAAAACTGACCTGTCTTCAGATGATCTATTTCCAGCACCCGTTCACTATTTGGTCAGACGAATTTATTGAGGGCTTTTGTTTGTCAATGACCAGGTATTTGAAATCTGTGGTTTCTGCGGAGTTGAACACGATTTCCGTGGCGTTCTTTCATTTGAGTGTTTGAGAGCTGACTTGTTCATTATTAGACCCAAGCGACAGTGCTCTCGATTTGTCAGTTGTTCTACAGTATTGGCGTGTTCAGTCAAATTAAGCCGCAGGTTCCACACCTGGTGGTGCCCTTCCGTCAATTCCCTTAGCGAGACAATCAAGTTTCTTAGAGGGTAGCCCCAGATTTTCGAGGGTCTAATTCCAGCACATGTTCTCTATTAGACCCCACGAAGGTGTACTTTTTGATAGTCATTCTGCAGTATTGGCGTGTTAAGTTAATTTAGGTCTCAGGCTCCACTCCTGATAGTGCTCTTCCGTCAATTCCTTTTTCAGAGCACTGGATGCAGACCTAACCGGGCCACAGGGGGCATAACCCCAGATTTCTGGGGGTCTAAATCCAGCACAAGTTCCATATTAGACCCCAGAAGAGTGGTCTCGGCATGTCCATCATTTCAGTGTTGGCCGTGTTGAGTCAAATAATTACTATATTAAAAGTATAGTGTTTTAGACAGACATAAATCTTCCTTTGTATTTTATTGATTTAAAAAGGAGCATCCTATCAAAATGATACATGCAAATAATCATGCTTTATAAGGCCCTATCATTGAGCATTTGGTGTCTGAATATGATGATTAAGATAAGTCCTTACTGTTTGGGATCTTGATTTCTTCACATTTGTTCTTTACTTTTTATTTAACCTAAGATACGTTCTGCAGCAATTTAATAGCACTGCTATCAGGAATGAAGTCTCATACGAGGTCTCAGCTTTTGTGAGATGAGGTGACCAGCTCCATTCCTCACCATCTCAGCTTTCCTGACTATAACTCAAGTACTAATTTACAGCTAGGCAGTCAGCAGCATGTTGAGCCAGGGATCGAACCTGATCCCTTTGCCACAAGAGACACACACTTATTTATACTGTTGTAATTGTTGTTCATATATTAACTAAACGACGGAAATCTCCTCAGTCATTGGTTAATGGTCCCTCACCTAGACCTACAGATGTGGGCACTGATTAGCAAAAGCGCCTTCTAGTCTACGCGTGGGGGCTGCTGCTGTCCAGAGGTACAACATTCGCCTCTCAAATCATCAAGGAAACGGTGGACGATCGACTTCCACAAGTTTCAAGCGACCCCTGGTCTCACGAATTGTACAACCTGAATGTCTGCATCTTGAGCTACTTCCAGTCATCTTGATTGTATGTCTTGCCACTGATTCCCGGTAACTCAGGACAAAAGACTGAGATTGATGTCCAGTCCAGCTTCTTTCTCACCATAATTCAAATTCAGCGCAAGTTACATCTTCAGAACGAGGACAGCCTGATGTCGTCACCTTCGCTTGCGATGGGCAACTTACTTACATATTAACTAAACACTTTGGGGATGATATTTTCTGCTAGAATGCTTAATGAAAGGGGTTTTTTTACCAAACAACTGGAAAATCAAATGTTTCTTCAACCTTACTAACATTCAGGTAAAAATACTGTAAACACTTACGACTATTCTGAATATTTTAAAACAATCATTTTGTTAATTAATATAAACGCACAGAACAAAACAATTTGCCAGTTACAATTCAAGGATATGTATATTCTAATAGTGAACACACTTTGTTACAAAATGGCACAATAAGTTACAAGAAATGAAATTAATTTGTCTCTTGTATATCTCAAATGTGAACATATCAAGTGAAATCACCTTCAATTTAGTAACGGAATACTTAACAAAATATCACCTGTATCAGTATCAGACATGCTTTAAGGTCAAATCCATAAATTTCTTATTCTGCCTACAAGAGAAGAAAAATGTCAAATTTCAGCTCAACTCAGTTGTCTCTTATGGTCAACACTTGAGGACACTACATCACTACTAACTGTAGCTAATGTTAGCATTCTGTATTTTAACAGATTATATATGGGGAACTAAGACGCTAGTTCGGTCTGCCACAACATACTGACCAGGACGTCATATCAGAGACAATACACTGACCAAGACCACAATCTCTCTTCCATGTAGCATTCCCTGGAAATAGGCTGTCTTGAATGCAGCCTGGCTGACAAGATGTGGATCGATGTGATCCCATTAGTAGTGAGCGCCACGCAGATGAAGCCAAGCATTGTACAACCACCTGGAGGAAGGACCAAGGTCCACCTTCGTCAGCATGCTCAGGATGTGAGGAAAGCTACTACAATCCGCCACTTAACGCCCTTTTCAGGGTGCACAAAAGAGTAAATTTTCTCATTGTGCGTATTAAACAATAGATTATATACAACAGCAATTCCCAACCAGGTTTCTAAAACATGGATAGGCTACAGATAGGGGTGATATTTTAAGGTCATTCAATGACTGTTTCTTGGGAGATGACACCGCAATTGCTGACTTATAGCAGTCAATAGCCCGCACAATTTTGAAATTATACATTGACCTAGAAGGATAGAGAGGATGGAGCAGGAGTGTGTACAGCTAGCAAGCTGCATGAACCATCAGAATTCACACCTTTCGCCATTAGCTGAAAGAGACTGCGGACCTATGGGTCTGCTTAGAGTGCAGTGATAGCACAGGACAGAGAGGATGCACAATAAGTACTTTAACAAACAATTTTGTTAAAGATGTATTCCGATAAGAATAATGTTGAGCAAAAGATTAAATTAATGAGTTCTTACAGACATGCTATGCTTCCCTGTGAAAACATGTTCCACACCTTTACAAGCTGCATCTTAGCTAGACTAAATGTTTCTAACATTTATGAGTCATATTTACAAAGATGAGTTTTACAACATATTTCTGCATCACATTAACAAATTTTCATGTTTAATATTTTATTAATTTCTTTAATACGAATGAGCTGGCATATCTTTAAAGTGTCACTATTTTCTAAATGTATATAGTATACGATATTGTAGCATGTAACTAACGGCAAAACAGATAATAAGGAAGCAGGAATAAATATTTCGTGACACTGATGTACTCTAAAGCAAAATAGATTTATTCATCAGAATAAAATTATTCATTTTTATATCAAGCTAGTGGTAAATTCACATAATGAAAGTATAAGTCAATAAAAAATTAAGTACTTCAACCAGTACGACTGTTTCATAAGTTGTTGTGTGTTGCAGAAATATCTATGGAAAGTAAGGTGCCACAGAACGAATCTGGCCCCTTCATCTCATAAAAACTGAGTTAAATGAAGATTAGCACTTCATCCTTGACAGCAGTCATTGTCCCTGGGACTGCTTTTACCCTTTTTTTGTTACATTTACTTGCTGTTCCTTTGAGAGTTTTGCTATATAGAGGCTCTCCTTTGAAAGCACAACTCTTGTCAGTTCTGTTATGCTTTTGATCAAGCTGACGCGTTATTGTGTTTTCTTCTTCATCTTCTTCTATCAGCTGATGCTATTCTTCTAGTCCACTGGGTTTCGTGAAGGAGACTGTATTTCAGGTCTTTGCTGGTTCCCCCACAGTTTTTTGTGTATGGTTGCTCCCCCAGGCCAGACTCCTCTCTTTGGTCTGCATAAGTGGGATATTTTCTGGTGTTTATTTGGGTGCTCCGCAATGGCACATGGTGGTGTCTCTAAAACCCATTCTGTGGAGGTGAGCCTTGAGCCTGCAATGTCCTGTTCTGAGCCTGATGATCTTTGTCTGCCCATCTCTGCCAAGTTTGTCTATGGTGTCATTTTCGAGCTCGTATTCTTTGTGCTGGTCTCTCCATTGCATCCCCGTGGATAGTTTGTTGAGTGCCTTTGCTTCTTTATAGATCTTTATAGATTGTGTTTTGGCTGATAAGAATCTGAGTTGCTGTTGCTTCAGCTCTGAAATTGGTACAGGTCTCTCATGCTGGTATGGAGTGGTTTTCTATGTCGCCTTTCTAGGGTGTGATGTAGATTCCACTGATTCCCCTTTTAGCGCTCTCCGAGGCCAATCGATCTGTGTACACGAGTTGCTAGAGTAATATCTGTTGAGCTCATGTAGAACGTGGATTTTTTGTTCTGTTGCAGACAGCTCACTTTTCTTCGTTATCCCTGGAACCTCCAAAATATTTGTACCTTGTCCTAACTTTTCTTTGTCCAGATTATCTTTGTCATTTAAATTAACAGATCTTTGTTCACTTAACTTCATACATTGTTCTGTTCTACTAAGAATAAACATCAATGTACTATGGGCAGACCACACACTCCTGCCTCCATTTTTTCAAGCACCTTTCTTTGCTGGACTTGAGTATGATTTCAAAACTGAAATTTGTGCATTGCTGCCTCATCAGTTGCAGTGTCTTCATGAACAAGGCAGTCGCTCATCAACTTTAAAATGGTACCTCTATCTATTGTCAATGCCGCCACTGCAATGCCCTTAAGGACAGGATATATACGCTTTCATTCCCACAATCCTCACCATGACCAAGACAGTAGATCCATACAAGATCCTGAAGGTTCGAGGTTTTTATATCCGCCATCCACTCATGCCATAGCCAGTCCTTTTGTACCTTCTGATGCAAAGGACTGAGAGCCAGAAACGATTATGGTCGGCATTAAAGTGGTCTCAGATAGCCAACTCAGAGTCGAAATCACTGCCTCAATCTCCATACTGGAGGTTGTCATGTATGTCCTGCTCCTCTCAGCAATGACACTGCCTCTCTCACTCTAGCAGAGATGCCCCAACTGATTTTCTCACAGCACAGTACATATATATATATGACAACATCATCATCATCTAATGTAGTATCACATATTAGTTGTTTAACCTCAAGGTCCTTTTTCCTGTTGCATCAGTCTCTGCAAAACCTCCCCAGATGATGATGATGATGATACTGTGGTAGTCTATCATTTTATCTCCAGTGTGGAAACATTCTTCTCCTATGTTTTTGGTCTTGACTGTGGTCACCTGACCAATCATCATCTCTGCCTGTGTCATCCATGACATCCCTCTCTTGATTCTTGTACTCTTGATAACTGCGGTGTTCATGTGCAATGGATGCCTCTTATCGGCAGCTACTCGCATGTAGGCTTGGGCCTGGGTCAGTATATATATCTAGACTTTATAGACAGAAGTCCAAGCATGCATCTCATCTTCACGATGCATCCAATGACCAGTCACATTCCTTCATTCTGGATGCATTTCAACCTCTCACATTGCGACCGTAACAATTGTGAGAATGGCCATCCCATAGTCAATAATTGACAGGACCAACTGATTGTATAGGGTAAAAATCAGCTGCTGCTATAAGATCCAGCTGGCATCTCTTGCATGATTTGATCAACATGGTATTTATAAGACAGGATGTCTTTACTATAGAGTTGTTCAAGAAGCACCACATCACACCCGACCTTGTCATAATTGATCTAGGAACTTGACTCCCACATTACTTTGAGATTGCATGTAAAGTCTGTCGTATGTCTTATGACTATCTCATGCCTATCTGAGCCAGAACTGTTCCTCTGGGTTGAATGCTGGTCACCTTTATTGTGTAGATGCTGGTCAGTACAAGTCAGAGGAGGGAACACTGGGGCAGCCCCGGACAAATGAGTCTAGACATGGAAACTAATTACATCACGTTTTTAATATCACAAGTTGATGTGTTAGGACATTAGTGTCACGAAGTACTGTAGGCTAAACTGCATTATGACAAAAAAACACTTAATAACAATATGCAAAGATTTGGTCACATCATACATTTCAGAACTATACAGAAGAAAGCTTACATTTGGCTCAGACTAAGGTTATGGGCAGAAGAACATGATATCAGCTATGAACTAAATGTAATTTTACTGGCTAACAAAACAGGAAGCAGGAACAGGTGGGATGCTAACACTTAACTAATAAAGCAAACAAAAAGAAAGAAAATGTTAAAGCAGGCTAACTAAAAATAAAAAAGGAAAAAAAAAGGAGGGAAATAAAACCTGGCTAATCTAAATGTTAAGACTAAAACAGAACACAATTTCAAAACACTAATGTAGTTTCTAAATGAGGAAAGATTTAGGAAACATACAAAATAAAAATTATTGAAAAAATGAGAACCTTCCTTGAGACAATCCAAGCGGTGGTACTATTAATTTTCTGACCAAGACTGAGAAATATGTATTTTATCTTCATCGTAATACAACTGTTAAACAGGGCAAGGAATTGTATTACTATTTGGTAAATAAATGTGGAGATGGAAAATAAAGAGGTATAAAATTACAAAGCAATTTCGCAACACATCACGGCAGGGAAGATGAAAAAATGTTTTTTAAGTGGTAATGTTTGGGTATTCCCACTTAATATTTTGTAACAGCAAAAACAAAAGAAGAAATAACATAAACGGAAGAAATGGCTTATTTATAATGGTTGCTGAAGATATAAGCCAATTTCAAAATATTGGTTCTAGTGAAGGAGATGTCCGAAGAAAACAATGAGGATAATTAGGTTGGTATTGTTATTTTCATATGGTAGAGCGGTTATGATACCAGACTAATACCCACACAAAAATAAGTGACATAGATTTGTGTCCGTGTAGGAAGAACAAACATTAGAAAATCTTCTCCATGTCTGTCGGCTCCACAAGAGGATTAAAGTGACAATCCAATTAAGGGATAAACTGTATGATGCTGAGATTTGTCTGTGACGAACCATCAACTTTATGAGTGAATATCTGAGAGCGAATGATGAAGATGATAACAGACTATTGAACAAGGGGACATAGGTTTTTTTGGGTCAAGGACAAAATAAATACCTAGTCTGCACGGCAACTGCAAGAGTACGGCATCTTTTATCCCCTGGACATATAATACCCAATTCAAAAACTTTTCTTCCTATACTTGTAGTTTTCACTTCTAATGACCACACCTACTTACTTAGTCACCCCTATTCTATCCTGGCTGTAGTCTTCTACCTTACTTACATAGTCACTTCTCTTCTACCTTAGGGTGAGGTCTTCTACCTTCTGCCAGGAAGCTTCTACATCTGTCCATGGAAATCAGGGGTGGGAAAAGGCAGCATCCCTCATGGAGTCATCCCAAGAGCCAACCGAACAACACCTGGCTGAGACACACCTTTACTCCTCCTGTCCAGTGTGCAGACTGGGATTCTGCCATTAACCATGGTCATGGATGTTGAGTGACAGGACCAGGCTGCCTGGGCGCATTACTTGACTCTTTCCAAATTTGAAGATTTGTCTGTAATTGTGCCTCTTTTGGTTATCAGGGCCACATTATCAGCAAATGCCAGCTCTGACATGTAAAATGGTCTCATCTTTTTTGGTCCACCTCTTAAAGGCTTTGATGACATCATCCATAAACAGTATGAAATAATATGGCAATATAATATCGCCCTGCCTTAAGCCACTGGTGATCCTGAACTCCTCCGACATCTGGCTTCCTGTCCTAATGTAGTTTATGCGAGTCTTATAAAAACTCTCTGTATGGTCCAGATCATGTGTTGTTCTTTCTTTCAAGGCATCCCCAGAGCCTGCTCCAGCAAACCTAATCAAATGCCTTTCCTAAGTCTATGTTGATTATTTCAGATTATTAGAAGCAGCAACAGTTAAAAGTAACAACGAATGTAGCAAAAACTTATTGAGAAATAAAGACAAATAGAACATACCAGAGCAGGAATAGAGGATGACCAAGACACTCATGGAAGAGGGAAAGCTGGATGCCAATATCAGGGCAACAAACAAGTCATGGACAAAACCGTCACAGATGACTCACGATAGGAAGACTTTATATTATTTTTTGAGGACCTATGCTCCGTGGGGAGTGGTCAGGTTTTTGATTGATTAAAATTATACCATACCGGAACCAATTTCAAATATAATGAGACATGAACCTGACTAGAAATCACTGGGGAAAAAAGAAGTAGCCAGCATGTGGCAAAGAAAAACGGGAGGGAGATAGAGCAATTAAAACCATATTGTCAGAGCCAAAGGAAACGGTCCAAAATACAAATTTGTGAAAAGGTGCAGCTGATGTACTAAGAGCAATTAAAACCATATTGTCAGAGCCAAAGGAAACGGTCCAAAATACAAATTTGTGAAAAGGTGCAGCTGATGTACTAAGAGCAATTAAAACCATTTTGTCAGAGCCAAAGGAAACGGTCCAAAATACAAATTTGTGAAAAGGTGCAGCTGATGTACTAAGAGCAATTAAAACCATTTTGTCAGAGCCAAAGGAAACGGTCCAAAATACAAATTTGTGAAAAGGTGCAGCTGATGTACTAAGAGCAATTAAAACCATTTTGTCAGAGCCAAAGGAAACGGTCCAAAATACAAATTTGTGAAAAGGTGCAGCTGATGTACTAAGAGCAATTAAAACCATTTTGTCAGAGCCAAAGGAAACGGTCCAAAATACAAATTTGTGAAAAGGTGCAGCTGATGTACTAAGAGCAATTAAAACCATTTTGTCAGAGCCAAAGGAAACGGTCCAAAATACAAATTTGTGAAAAGGTGCAGCTGATGTACTAAGAGCAATTAAAACCATTTTGTCAGAGCCAAAGGAAACGGTCCAAAATACAAATTTGTGAAAAGGTGCAGCTGATGTACTAAGAGCAATTAAAACCATTTTGTCAGAGCCAAAGGAAACGGTCCAAAATACAAATTTGTGAAAAGGTGCAGCTGATGTACTAAGAGCAATTAAAACCATTTTGTCAGAGCCAAAGGAAACGGTCCAAAACACAAATTTGTGAAAAGGTGCAGCTGATGTACTAACTTCCACCAGAAATATAAAAAGAGGAGGATAACAATGATGGTTTTATACAAAATTCTAAAATTTGCAAAAATATATAGTAATACTAACCTCCTCTAAGTTAGAAGACTCTTAAACTCATGAACTTGCACCCCCGGCAATTCACATAGGCAAAATGCCTGCAGAGTGCATAAGGTTTCTAGATTTGAAAGAAAACTCTGGAAACAATGCCAATACATATACACCGCCGAATGCAGATGTGTTGGACCAAAAAGGTGCAAATATCGCAGTGAAATTGTAAACTAGCGACACAATGCATTTCGTTCTCCGGACTACATCCTGCTACTTGCAAAACCCTGTTCAGGGCTAGGTAGCGGGGAATTGAGAACGAACGCATAAGAAGAAGAATACATATACGGGAAAAACAAAAGGAAAACGCTTGTTTCTTAGAGAAAAGAAGAAGACATAATAATACCATAAACTTTTTAAGTAACCACGGCCAGAGTCAGGTTGAGGCTGCTAAGCACTAACACATCTGATATTTTAAGTCAGAAAAATCGTACACCACAATCAACTGTATGTTTAACCAAAAAAATTGGCACAATATCAATACAAAAATGGAAATGTCAGCACCATAGGACTGAGGAAAACAAGAGTTGAATGCAGCAACATTTAAGTTTATCGTTACCTGCAATAACATATGTTTTATAAGTAAAATGTGGTACAAACTACATTCAAAATACCAAACCGAAGAACAATGCAAAAATTAAGAATTTAAGGTGTTAAATTAGATAAATTATTGCCAAGAAATCATCTTCAGAAATCATAGATAGAGAAGAAACAAGTAGGTGGCAGATATGTCAGTTAAGATTCACAGAAGAACTCAAAACGTCTCAACGAATCTTGTTAATGCTACAGAGAAAAAACATTACCATGAAACACTCCTTTGAAAACTGGAATGTGGGGTATTATTATCTACAAAAGAATGACCAGAACGAATCAAATTGCTAAGATACAAAAGTTGAACTACTAATGGGGTCAAGATGCATCGGTATGAGCTGACAGCAGTCAGCGACTCATAGCTGACTGCTTGCATCAGGGTCAGCGGACCATAGCTATTCTGCCTTCACGTGGAAACAAGCTTCACTAATGTCACTAGTGTAGTCTGGCCAAGGGATGGGAATGGCAGAGGGAAGGGAAACCCAGCACTCAAACGAGTCTGCTGAAATTGGATGTGTCGGGCCGAAAGGCGCAGATATCGCAACATCACTGTAATCTACAATACGTTTCAAAGTCCTTTTCAAGATGAATGCCAAAAATGAAGAACTGCCATTGAATGTAAGTAACTAAGGCACTAATAAAATATCTGCTGCTAAATTGCTCAACATGTCAGAGATGGAGAACGAACATATGATCTTTGTCCGTACCATTCGTGGACAAACATTCAAATGTCAAGAACTTCAGGCAGACCACTTTTATAGGACATTTTCAACTTGCGTATTCACTTTATGTCTGAAAGTTAATAGAAAAGAAGAAACAAACTACATTTTAAAACTTTGTGGTATCTACTCCGAGAGATTATAAGTCCGAGAGACAGCATTATGAGTGTACACAGAACATAGACAAAGGCAATGCCACCTTCCATCGTAGACGATGATGGCATAATTTATTTTGCTAGCGCTATATTTAGTAAGGATTAACTGCGCTACTTTTTATCCTCACTCCCTCATTTCATGCCACCTGACCCCAGTGGCAAGTCAAGGATAAGATGACAAGGGAGCGACTACCAGATCCAAGTGACTCCGCATAAAGCACCCATGAAAAAGACGGCAGAATCCGGAGTCGAACTCACACCACCTGATCATGAGGCCGGCGGCTTAACCACTTCGCCACAGAATCCCCACACACAGAACATAATGGCATGTAAACTAATTAAGTAATAAAGAAAACTGTTGTTCATCGTAAGGGAGGATTGTGACTGAGATAGGATAGATGTTTTTTGTCTAAGGGCTAACACTGTGACTTGAGCTTCAATTAGATTTAAGTAAGATTTATGCTATCGTCACTGCCGAAGACGGATGTGTCGGACCGAAAGGTGCAAATATCGCAGTCAAGCTGTAAACTAGAGACACAACGCATTCTGTTCTCCAGACTACATCTTGCTACTTGCAAAGCCCAGTTCACTGCTTGGTAGCGGGAGATTGAGAACAAACGAAGAAGAAAACAACGCTATCATGAACAGCACTTCTTCATCCAGAGCTATCTTGACCTAAGTGGCACAACATGTTAGTCAAAACTGGAGGTAGCATGGAAGGCAGATTTATTTTTCTCTTAGTTTACTACCGAACTTACTAAACCTGGGGAGTTGGCGTATTGAGTTGGAATTTTATTATATTTTGAATATTGCCCAACCAGCTGCTCTTTGTTATTTTAAATGGGAGAAGATTCTTTTATGTGCACAGCATGTACATGGGATCTCCTTAGTTTATCGTTCATCTCCTGTAGGACTAGATACTGTGTTTCAAACATGTATCATTTCAGATACATATGGATGCTTAATAAGGTCGAGGCACACAAAATATGAATGTCTGAAACAAAAAGTCTAAGAGAAGCAGCCAGCAGAACACAGGGACAATAATGAATAAAAAATGTTGGACGAATCAGTCGAAACAATGACAGGCTGAAAGTATAATGATGCAGCTAGTGCACCTGCCAAGAAAGCAAAAGATAAAACCAGCAATAGTTTTCTGAAAATAAACATAGGAGACAATGTGAAGTGAAAAAAGGTACAGAAATGGCATGGTACAGACAGCTTAATTTTTGGATTTAACAAAACAAGAAAATGGCATAAAAGTCACCAGTAGGGCAGGGTATGGCAAATCCTGAGCGCCAGGCTGCCTAAAAATGTTGCTGTGGTGTCCAACATTTCAGTACCAGTGTCATATTTACTCGCACAATTTCCTCCATCATGGAGGTGTCTTGATCCTACATTTTTACCTGCCTTCTTGAACACATTTGTCCCCCTCTGCAGCAGGGCCTTTATATCCAGTTTGCCAAATGGCGTATCCACAATGTTTAAAAGCAGATGACAGGTTGAGCAGATAATAAAGAATTAACTTATATTAGCAATGTTTTTAAACAAAATTGTAGCCCTATAGCCGAAACTGCCATCAGTGATGAAATGTTAAAAGCTTTTACTAGTCTATGCCTTTAGTACTCTTTAGCTTTTTCTGAGGTAGGCTCAGTTTCCTTCCTTTCTACACTGTTGTGGCTAACGGAAAGTCAGAAACCCATTAACAGCTGCGTAAACTGTAACGAGTCGTTACCAGGGATCAAATCTATACTTGTGCCATGAAAAACATGTAGACTTTTAGAAAATTTTGAAAAATTAATATTTCAGAGTCCATCAAATATGAACACAACAACGGAGACAATGCGGGAGAAGTATAAACCTTAAAACAAAAGCTAACACTTTGTCAGAACATAGATAATATATATATAATGGTTGAAAAACCCATACTCCATACTAAGCATCACTGGCATCAGCATGCAGTGCAATTTTTAAAAATTAGGCTGAGTAGAAGAAGGTAATCAAAGATGCAGTGAGTATTAGTAAGGAATAGATACAGATTAAAGTAGCTAACTCCATGACCTAGAACAAAATTTTCATTGACAATCAGAAACAATGATCAACTTTGGATAAACTAAATTTAAATTGCTTAGAATGAAATTAAACACATTTTATCAGTTCTAATTTTAAATTAAATGTTATCTCATCTGGACACTACAAAATTACAATAACAAAATATATGTATTGTTATTGTATGTAGACTACATTACTACAAATATTAAATATGATCTTGATCTGATCAATGAAGTGGACAATTATTCAAAGTTGTATAGTAATTTTTTAACAACAAAATGACATGAGTGTCACATCAGTGAGTAAAAGCTAAGAAGCACAAAAAGGGATGAGTACACTCGCCAGCGCAGTACAGAGAATCCTAAGGAATGAATCAAAATCTGAGAATGGAACTTTGTCCTCCTTGCAAATTAAAAGAACAAAATAAGTTTTAGAAGAGATGTCTTACAAAAATTCAAGTTCAGAGAAAGGGATTGTGAATATCTGGTAAACTAACAAAGACCAAAAATAACAAAAATATGACAGTGGCCGAATGGTTGATTGGTATTGACCGTATTCCATTTGTAATATTTTATTTAGGTCTAAATTTCATTAATTGTCACATTGGTTTTGTGTGGGGGTAAATGTCTGCTATTATTGACTAGAACCAGTGTAATAAGTGAGTTGAAGTATAAATAGGTCTAACAGACTTTAAATATATTTCGAGAATGGCATAAGCTAAATACTCGTCTTTTATTTGCATACTTTATAGATACTACGAACTTCATTAGTAACTAAAATTATACCGCCATTTTGATTGTCTCAACAACAGCATGGCTGACATTTAAAAAAGTCAGCACTTACTGATGGTTCTCATCCCTCCAAATTGTGTATTATGGCTAGATTTTCCACCTTCAGCAAATGATGTTGTCCTTGGTCGACCACTCATAGTACAATATGTCCCACACGAAGCGAAGTATCTTCTTGTTGTTTCCGACAATCAACGGGGTTTCTCACATTTCGTTCATGAGCAGCAGACACCTAATGGTCAAAATCTATGAAATGTCACAATATTGTGACATTTCAAGATCCTTACTGCCTTTACAACAACACAAATACTTTATCCACGGCAAGAAAAGTAGATAAAATAGAAAACTAAGACTAAAATATTCAGATTTCCAGCTTCATAGGCCATAAGAACTGTTTTAATGGCGGACAGAGCAGTTCCGTTCAGATTTGTGAGGCGGGTAAATACAGTAAACACCTTAAAGGTTTGTTTGTCATAACCTAATTTTCTGGAGAGATCACTTATCAGCAGCTATTATCAGTTCATATGTAACGATTCCAAACGCTATTAAAATTAAAACACATTGTATTTAAAAACCAGCATTTGAGTTAATATAAGACAGAAACCAAATTACAGATATCTGGATAGACTATGGAATTTTTCGACAGGGGCACTAGCTCGGTCTTGCTGCGGTGGGAAAAAATCGTTGCTACCATTTAGCAATTTCGGCGCTTGAAAGCCACCAGACATGTTAAATGTTATACGCGATGAAGAAGATAAACCTTTTTAATGATTTTTTTAAAAATTGCTCTATTCTTCTATCCCACTTATTGACATATCTCTCCACCTCACTGTTTAATGTATACAGTAAAATCCCCTGTTCCTGCATCGCTACCACGAAATCCTTCTCCCAGATCAATATATGGAAATGTTGACTGACTATGAAGAGACAAACTACTGCAGTGAAAACATCTCAACAACCACGGAGATTCCAGGAATGAAATGGAAAAATCATCAAACTGCCTACTCAAAAACCTTTGCTCTGGTGATGATTAGAGAAAAGTACTGTAATTACGGTACACACAAAAAAGTAGATATTTTTCAAAGACACATGGATACAACAGGGTTAGGATCAATCTGTATTACATAGGAAATGGTTTTTAAAAAATTGGAGGGGTTGAAAGTGGATAAATGTCCAGGTCAAGATGGTATTCATCCAAAATTGCTGTTTGAAATTAGAGACCAATTAGCAAAACCATTGGCTATATTATGTTCTCAATCACTTGCACAAGGGATTGTTCCACGGGATTGGAAAGATGCGGGAGTGATCCCCTTATTCAAAAAAAGGCAGATCCAGCAAACTATAGACCTGTGAGCTTAACGAGCATAGTCTGTAAATTGTTAGAGTCAATAATCAAAGAAAACAGTGTAATGCATTTAGACAAATTTAATCTAATTAGAAATAGTCAGCATGGGTTTACCAGAGGGAGATCATGCTTAACAAATCTATTAGAATTCATGGAGGAGGTTACCAAAATGTTAGATAAAGGGGAGCCAGTGGATGTTATTTATCTGGATTTTGCAAAGGCCTTTGATAGAGTACCTCATCAAAGATTATTGAAAATTGAAATCACATGGAATAGGTGGGGAAACAGTATGCAGGCATTTAAAAAAATTCTTTTTCACGGAAGCCCAGATTGAAACGCGCCAGTGCTAAATAAAGGCCCAAATTACGTAGGTGTCGTCACATTTATTCAAAGCAGAGGGTACGAAGGCGTGTCGAGGGTAGCAGCCGTGTACTCCTGGTCGGGTGGGTACATCATGCACTGCAACTCTTCTGATCCTCGGTACGAAGACATTTTAAAACAAAATTGGAGATATCTATTTATATGGTAAAGTCGTCTCTTAGGATAAATAGGATATAGACATGCTGGAGAGAATACAAAAAAGAGCGACAAAGCTGATAGTGGGATTCCAGAATTACAGTTATGAAGAAAGATTAAAAAGAACTGGCCTTCAGTGTCTAGAAGAGAGAAGAATTCGTGGTGACTTAATACAGGTGTATAAGATGATCAGAGGAATGGATAAAGTAGACTATAACAAGTTTTTTAAAGTACAACCACCAATAAGGACAAGAGGGCACAGCTACAAGTTGACTAAGGAGAGGTCAAGATTAGATATTAGGAAGTATTTCTTTAGCCAGAGAGTAGTGAATGCTTGGAATGCATTGCCAAGTGAGGTGGTGGAGGCTGGGACGGTCAATGCATTTAAGAACAGATTGGATGCGTACAGCTTCTAGAGGAAGGTGATGTAAATGGAACCTATTGTATGCAGACTCTGCAGAGTCTTCTAAACCAGTATAAAGACGTTAAGTTAAGTTAAATGGATCCGCAGAGGCACATTAAAATATGGTGAAGGAGGCATCTTTATTAGAAACCGCAATGGAAGAATAACCCATAAGGCTGTCCATCCTGGGAAATATCTTTTTACATTAGGCAGAGTTTATGGCGCTCTTACATGTACTAAGAACGTTTACAAGATCCAACGAACACGTGTCAACTCAGCTTTTATTCTTTGCAGATTGCTGCTGGAATTGGCACATAACAGCAGAAATGAGCAGATTCTTATAAACTATCATCCACAATCAGTACAACTTGAAATGGAAGAAAGACGTGGACGTGAGCAATGAACCTGATCAAATCCACTAGCTCCATAGACACCAACAAGACACCATCTTTCGCCTAAGATCAGACCACTGCAGACTATTGGGCCACCTTTGCCGGTTCAAGATATCACATACAAGTTAGTGCCCATGTGGAACCAGGGCTTAACCCCTGAACTCATCTTACAGGAATGCACGGCATCCAGAGACCTACGATGTCAAACCTGGCCAGAGGGAGCAGAACTGACGCATATTTAGCATGGTAAAAAAAAAGCATGAACGCAAAAGAAGAAGAATAATGGTGACGATACAATTTTATAATGCATGATGTTTACTTTTGCTGTACTCTTCGATCCCACTTATTGCTATCTCTTCCCATTCCACTTATTGCTATCTCTTCCAATCCCACTTATTGCTATCTCTTCCCATCCCACTTATTGCTATCTCTTCCCATCCCACTTATTGCTATCTCTTCCCATCCCACTTATTGCTATCTCTTCCCATCCCACTTATTGCTATCTCTTCCCATCCCACTTATTGCTATCTCTTCCCATCCCACTTATTGCTATCTCTTCCCATCCCACTTATTGCTATCTCTTCCCATCCCACTTATTGCTATCTCTTCCCATCCCACTTATTGCTATCTCTTCGATCCCACTTATTGCTATCTCTTCCCATCCGACTTATTGCTATCTCTTCCCATCCCACTTATTGCTATCTCTTCCCATCCGACTTATTGCTATCTCTTCCCATCCCACTTATTGCTATCTCTTCCCATCCCACTTATTGCTATCTCTTCCCATCCCACTTATTGCTATCTCTTCCCATCCCACTTATTGCTATCTCTTCCCATCCCACTTATTGCTATCTCTTCCCATCCCACTTATTGCTATCTCTTCCCATCCCACTTATTGCTATCTCTTCCCATCCCACTTATTGCTATCTCTTCGATCCCACTTATTGCTATCTCTTCCCATCCCACTTATTGCTATCTCTTTGATCCCACTTATTGCTATCTCTTCCCATCCCACTTATTGCTATCTCTTCCCATCCCACTTATTGCTATCTCTTCCCATCCCCCTTATTGCTATCTCTTCCCATCCCACTTATTGCTATCTCTTCCCATCCCACTTATTGCTATCTCTTCCCATCCCACTTATTGCTATCTCTTCCCATCCCACTTATTGCTATCTCTTCCCATCCCACTTATTGCTATCTCTTCCCATCCCACTTATTGCTATCTCTTCCCATCCCACTTATTGCTATCTCTTCCCATCCCCCTTATTGTTATCTCTTTCCATCCCACTTATTGCTATCTCTTCCCATCCCCCTTATTGTTATCTCTTCCCATCCCACTTATTGCTATCTCTTCCCATCCCCCTTATTGTTATCTCTTCCCATCCCACTTATTGCTATCTCTTCCCATCCCACTTATTGCTATCTCTTCCCATCCCACTTATTGCTATCTCTTCCCATCCCACTTATTGCTATCTCTTCCCATCCCACTTATTGATATCTCTTCCCATCCCACTTATTGCTATCTCTTCCCATCCCACTTATTGCTATCTCTTCCCATCCCACTTATTGCTATCTCTTCCCATCCCACTTATTGCTATCTCTTCGATCCCACTTATTGATATCTCTTCCCATCCCACTTATTGCTATCTCTTTGATCCCACTTATTGCTATCTCTTCCCATCCCACTTATTGCTATCTCTTCCCATCCCACTTATTGCTATCTCTTCTCATCCCACTTATTGCTATCTCTTCCCATCCCACCTATTGCTATCTCTTCCCATCCCTCTTATTGCTATCTCTTCCCATCCCACTTATTGCTATCTCTTCCCATCCCACTTATTGCTATCTCTTCCCATCCCACTTATTGCTATATCTTCCCATCCCACGTATTGCTATCTCTTCCCATCCCACTTATTGCTATCTCTTCCCATCCCACTTATTGCTATCTCTTCCCATCCCACTTATTGCTGTCTCTTCCTATCCGACTTATTGCTATCTCTTCCCATCCCACTGTTTAATGCTGTGGTTAATGTCGTGGCTGGTTTACAGGGTGCCGAAAAATATTCCAATATTTTCATCAAATGCGCACTGCAACTGTTAAGTAAGCTTATTTTCTGACTTTGGTGCCATGGAAAATTATGGTGCCATGGACAGAAAAAGGTTGGTGACCATTGGTTTAATGTATACAGTAAAGATCCTCTCTTCCCCCACCCTCATACGGTGGGTCGGATTCCAAACCACCATCGAAAAGCAAAAAAATCACAAAAAAGCAATACAAATTAATGGTAGTACCATGCTGGAAAGAGAAGAAAACAAATGTGGAGGTATTGAAAAAGTGTGGGGTGAAAAGAGAATTAATGATCAAAATCAGGGTTAGACACGTTATTTTGGTCATATAACAAGACATACCTCTTGTTAAAGACCATACTAGAGGGTAAGGTGGAAGGCAGCCGTTCAAGAGGCAGAAGAACGTTTTAAGTGGGTGGATAACATCAGGAAATGGACTGGAAAACGCCTGCCAGATTGCATCATTATGATAAGAGATAGAGTACACTAGATGTTCATTGCAGCAAACCTTCAATGCGGAGACGGCACTTGAACTGAACTGAACCATTTTGGAGAGGAATTAGGTTTCAACCTTTGCGATGTTGGGTTACCAGCTCTCATTCTGTTATAAATACCTTGTCCTTCATATACATAAGACATGAACACATTTACATATATCTGTATACACTATGGAGTTTTTCAACAGGGCTCGGTCTCGTTGATGTGAGAAAAAAATCGATAGTACTATTCTGCAATTCCGGCGCTCGTAGACACAATACATGTTAGATGTGTGATGACGATATACATGATGACGAATATGCACTTTTAAAATGCAATTTAAAAAAAAAACTATTACTCAATTTTTCTATCTTACTTATAACCATCTCAATCTTACTGTTTAATGTATACGGTAAAGACCCTCTTAACCCCCCCCCCCCCCCCCACCCAATCCCACACCCACAGGTTCCAAACCACCATTGAAAAGGAAAAAAATCACACAAAAAGCGAAATATTTCATTTTTAAACTTGTGAATACATATACACGTATTATAACATGTTTACACTATTCTATAAATCCACCAAGCGAACTCGGACCATGGTAACACACGCTGTGTAGTGATAGTAACGTAGTTTAATACACTTTTGCATATCACATGCAATAGATTTAAGCCTAAATAAATAATATGAAAGTAAAACTAATATACAGTATACACTTTGCTGATCTTTCATTACGTGCATTCTTAGCGCGTGGCCGAATGGTTTCGATACCTGCCTGCTGACAAGGATGGCAGCGGATCGAATCAACGGTAAAGCATGCTATTTGTCTGTTGGAGGTGAAATGAAAATAGCCAACCCACGACGTGGCGATAGCAGTGGCGAAGCGGCTTGTAGTCCTCAGCCTAAAATCCCTCTACTACCATAGCAATGGGAATAAAATCGGAGGACATCTTTTAAATTTTTTAGTGGTTTATTGCTCATTTGGGATTTGCTCTTCTTTTAGAGAAAGTACGCCACTGTCAACCATTTTTTAGGGAGGGAGGGGGTGTGAAAGGTTTGCTTCTCTGTATTCTATTGGTAGATGACCGCCCTGTCCACCCCGGACCGTAGTCTTTTAGGCGATATCGAGACGTATAAACCAGTTCTTGGATGCGCATATATGTACCTATGAAAGGGCGATCTCAGTGGCCAACCTAAGCCACTGTGCAATGGAAGGGCTTCCCCCTGAGTGCGCGTGTTAGAGTTGTGTAAGTCTTGCTCAGCTAATCTTGTAATCTTTTTATCGCATCACAGACAATCGATCTAGTTATGTAAGAGTGCATTCAGGTCAGTTTTCCGTCTACTTGTGCCATGAAGCGGCGTGGAGAGCCGAGTGTGTTGCGTCTGCTATTGTAAGCCATGCCGTTGTAGGATTACCCTGGCGCCAACTATTCATCTGCCACGCGTCCTGCTCGAGTTCTGATGCCTGCATCTTAAGCGTTGTAATCGCGTAGCGGGAATTGACATGGTCGTATCTGCGTGGGATGACCGAATCATCATCGCATTTTCTGCTCAGTAATGTGGTCAGACCATATATATAATGTTCTTATTCTCCACAGTATCTCTCCTGGTGTCACCAATGACATTAATAATAATAATTGTTATTATTATTATGTTCGCTTAGGCGTCTGAGTCCCGTTGCGTCGGTCGGCCACATCCATGACCCACTGCTACGGCGTGGTTCCAGGCCTCGTCCAGTGCGGAGGTAGAGGTCGATGTCTGCCGGAACCACATAGTACGAAGAAGACCTCTTCTGCGCCTCCAGCCGGTCGGCGAAGACTTTTGGCGCTGAGGAACGACTTGTGTAGTATCTTGTGGGCCGGGGTTTCCTGGTTCAGACGTACAACGTAACAGAATAAAGAAACTTGGCGTCGATCAAGTGTCTACATCTGACGCTGGTAGCAAAGAGTCTGAGCAAATAAGTTGGTTTCCTGTTGCTGTTTTAATATCCGTGAGTTTAAGCAGTGGCAATTGGTAAATCACAGAAGATACCTTCTGACTTCTAGTGCCAATTTCTCTATCAAGTCTTCCACCATCTGTAAAAATACTACACAGATATCAGAACTCACGGACCTAATTCTCTTGTCTTATCAACTTGTGTCGCGAGACGCCGTGGGGAGCAGTAGTTTTCTGAAGTCACCATCATCCCATGACGATTTAGAATATCCGCAACGTTTCCTATCCATCTTAATTCTCGATCTGCAACGGTTGCGAAAACTCGATCGCCGTGCGTTAGCGGTAATTGGTCAGGTTGCGTTCTCGTTTGAAGATCCACTTCCCATAATCGGAGTGCGGAAGCATAAAAATACAGCATCCAGGGCAAACTCTTGTGCAGCGCTATCAAGAACAAGCTATCAAATTGTGTGTATGTATCAAGGACTGCTTAGTTAACA
The DNA here is from genome assembly GCA_036924085.1 of Ariolimax columbianus. Lineage (NCBI taxonomy): Eukaryota > Metazoa > Mollusca > Gastropoda > Stylommatophora > Arionidae > Ariolimax > Ariolimax columbianus. The sequence goes on along the minus strand of JAVGWX010000019.1, from coordinate 10,357,096 downwards.
AGGACTGACGAAAACAAATCTAGATAATGCATCATATCTTCTTCTTCTTCGTTCGTTCTCAATCTCCCACTACCATACCCTGAAAGGGTAAGTAGCAGAATGTAGTCCAGAGAACGTAATGCGTTGTGTTGTAGTTTACAGCTTGGCTGCGATATTTGCACCTTTCGGCCCAACACATCCGACTTCAGCAAGCATTTTTTGAGTACCGGGTTAGCATTCCCTCTTCGATCCCTTCTCCTTAGCCAGTCTGCCTGCTGCAGCCTGTTATCCACGATCACCGCGTGGAGGTGTAGAAGGGTCTTGGCAGCTATAGTTCGCTGGCCCTGACGCTAGCAGTCAGCTATGGGTCGCTGACCACTGTAGCTCATGCACTGCTCAGCATCTTGATCCCTAATGCATCATATGATTGGAGGAAACTCGAAGTAGAAAATGATAGAAACTAATTTAAACACACTGAACCCCGTACTATAGTCTCTTCTAGTTCTATTCTACCCTGTGACTTAGCGGTTTTCTACTGAGAACGTCAGACTTGTATTTGCCATTCAAATGGCGCGAGAAATCTCTTCTTGACTTCTTTAGCTCCGCTAAACGTGCAAAATGTCAAAAAAGATGGAAAATCGACGAACATAATAAGGGAAAAGCTACATACGTAATAAAGGAAAAGCTACGAAGATAATAAAGATAAGATCTAGAAACATAATCAGCATAGACGTAACTGACAAAAATACACCGCGTATGCGAGTCGCCGAAAATCAGTGCCCTGCTTTTCTATGTTCCATTAATGTATTGCGAATGAATCTTATCACATTTAATAGACATTGTGTAACGGAGACTAATTTGCTTTCTATCCCATAAGATATTTACAGTAATAATTACGGCTTATTTTATGTTTACTAGAATAAGTGTCCTCTTCCTCTCCATTTCATTCGTTACAAAGCATGGGTATATCTATGTATAATGCTGTTACATCGAGCGTGCGCAAACAGTAATTTGTGTGTTTTTCCAGTGGTGATTCCTGCAGAAATGGGTGTTGTTTTATGCAGACTAAAGAAACTGTACACTGGAAGAGTGAGACCAGTTCTCGAGTATGGCATTGCGGCATGGACAACAGCAGCGAAGGCGAACTTCGATAAAGTTAGCAAACTTCAAAACCAAGCCATGAGAATTATAACAGGTGGCATGAAGTCAACGCCAATTGTAGAACTTGAAAAGATCACAAAACTGCAATCCATGACCGATAGAAGAGACTGCAGAGCCCAGCTGCAGTCAGAGAAACTCCGAAGACTAACCGACCACCCAATGCACCAGAGACTAAACAATTTGGGAAATGGGAAACTAAAGCGGAGAAACTTTCCAGAAATAGCTAAAGCAAAGATGCACGAAGATCCCATAAACGCACTAACAACACCAAAACCCATCACTACTGTACGAAAACCTACCTGGAGGCAGGATATATTTCCAGAGGTGGTAGAAAATATACCAGGTATTGAAAACAACAACTGCCAGACTGAAAAAGAAAGGAGAGATACTACCCTAAGCTTCATAACGAAAAGCTACTCAAGCATGGTCTGGACCCATGCATACACCGACGGTTCTGTAACAAATACTACACAGAACGGAGGGGCAGGAGCATTCCTGAACCTACCAAATGGCAGAAAAATAACACTGTCATTCGCTACTGGTAAGTACACAAGCAATTTCAGAGCGGAGGCAGAGGCACTGAGGGCGGCAGTGGAAGAAATGGTGACACACAGTGAAAATGAAAGCCATATAGTCCTGCTTACAGATGCTCTCGCCGTAGTCACAGCGCTAAAAAGCCAGAAAAATACTGAGCTTAATGACTTAAGAGCAGCACTCTGCAAACTGTGCCAGCAGTCCGCACCAAAAAGGGTAGTGGTACAGTGGGTCCCATCACACTGCAACATCTAAGGCAACGAGGAGGCAGACAGACTGGCAAAAGAAGGTGCAAGACTACCACAACCAGATACTAGTATGACGTACGAAGAGTCAAAACGGCTTATCAAAGCCAGATACATGACCAAATTGGAAACCGAACATACTGGTTACACCAAAAACGATGCCTATTACCAGTTGAACCGAAGAGAGCAGGTCGTTGTCTTCAGACTTCGCACTGGCCACAATAGACTGAGGTCCCACCTATTCAACAAATTGAAGATAGGGTGTACCGACGAATGCCCGTGCGGTACTGGTAAAATGGCCGCTGAACATCTGCTGCAGAACTGCCCGACATACGAGGATCAGAGAGAGCAGATGTGGCCATCACCAGTGGAACTGCAAGACAAGCTCTATGGCAGTGGCGACAGCCTCAGGATGACCGCCGCTTTTTTCGAAAAAATAATGGTTACTGTCTGACTGCGTACGAAGAAGAAGAAGAAGAAGAAGTTTTATGCAGTTGTCAGTCTTCTTTGAGAGTTGGAAGGGGCATAGTAGCTGCCGATGCTTGCAGAGGCCTTCTAGGTGCAGAGAAAAAAGAAAGACTGAAGAGATCGACGTACACCCCGGCAAGCCAGTCTCTTCAGCCATGGTTGCACGATCTGTGACAGGACTGCCATTCGCTGTTCGACCTTTACAGTCATAGCAGACAGTGTCGAAATACAGGAGACAGAGCTGGACAAAATTCACAGAGCACCACGCGTATGGCCTGCAGAGATTGAGACGCCAATGATGATGTCGATGTTGTTAGTCTCAGACACGGTCAAATATACGAGAGGGGTTCAAATAAAAACGTTAAACGTGGGATAGAAATAAGATCAAACATGCCTTTGTATTTTAACTTGTTAATATGGTTGCTAAGGATGTCAGGAGTGCCACGCACGTGCTATCACTGTGCATACGAACATGACGTCATAATTGCAGTCAAAAGATGGCCGTCTCACTATTGACATGCACCATTTTTTTAGCTATAGAAATGCATCGACGAATAACAGTTTATCAGCGATTTTCCTTTACGGTGCGGTCAACGGGCCTGACCCGGTTGTGAACAGTCTGTCAAAGAACTCTCTCCATATTGAAACTTCCTACTCCACTCATACACGTACTGAAGTAGAACATTATGGACGAAGACAAAGAAGACGAAGGAGAAGAAGAAATTAATTTTAAACGGTTTATTACTGTACGTTGTTGTATTTGTTACATACGAGTTAATGTTTACATATAGCAATATGTTACATTAAAATGATATGCATGAAACCAGGTAATCAGTAAGGCAGAAACCTGATGCCAGGTTGCCAAATGCTTTCATTTGGTTCTACACCTACACCTGGTCGGTTCTTAGAAGCTGTCGTCTCGTGTCTTTCCTGTGTTGTCTTTCAGACTCCCATTTGACTATTAGCAGTAAGTGTGTAGGTGGTTTTCTTCTTCCGGCTTACTAGACCTGGGGAAGAGACTGCTATGAGGTGTCCAGCCTTAAGGCTTTTCTTTATTATTGCTCTGGAAAATGGCTAATAGATGCCACTTCGTTGCACATGGGCGCCCGCACATGTGCTCAATACTTTGTATTTCTAAACCTTATTTGACCGCCACCTTCATATTCAGTCAAGTATTTGACCCAACCAGTCGCTTAGACAGACTGGGTCTACTATTAGATAAGTAGACTATTTTTTCCTTATACATTGATTTGTTAGTTCAGTATTGTTGTTATTTGTTGTCCCTGATGAAGGACTATTGGTCGTAACGTAGGTTTTGTTTGTGTTCTCGTCTCGGTGCGGTATCTGACAATACTCAGTTTTAAATTTTGATTAAACTTAACCTTAATCAACTTTTACATTTTTTTTTTCAATTCTTTTCCCTCCTTTTTATTCATGTCGACGACAGAGGCTGAACCCCTTAACTACGTCAGCAGCTCTGATTTTTCACCTAGCTTGGCAAAGAACTCACTTACATCTGGATCGACTGGGAGACGCGATTATGATGTAAAAAACAACTGACGATATTCACTGTTTGTTGAACCAAACTCGATGTTGTGTGAACGTAGTACGTTGGGTTTGTAAACAGGACTCACAATCCTCGGCGGGGCTAGCAACCGCTAAGCTGTCACTGTGTGAGGGCTTGCTTCGGAGCGTTTCTCATCATCATCTCTAGGAGGCATGCCAGGGTCGACGCCTAAAACAAACAAAATATCCCCCCCCCCCCTTTTTTCTTCTCCGCCCCCACCCCCGACCCCATAAAAAAAACTTGTGCATAATAATGTAAAGTCATCATCCTCTACTTGATCAGTTCTGAGACTGGTTGTAAAGTTGTATGAATATGTCTCTCCATTTGGCCACATCCTCTACTTGATCAGTTCTGAGACTGGTTGTTAAGTTGTATGAGTATGTCTCTCCATTTGGCCCTATCATCTACTTGATCAGTTAAGAGACTGGTTGTAAAGTTGTATGAATATGTCTCTCCATTTGGCCACATCCTCTACTTGATCAGTTCTGAGACTGGTTGTTAAGTTGTATGAGTATGTCTCTCCATTTGGCCATATCATCTACTTGATCAGTTAAGAGACTGGTTGTAAAGTTGTATGAATATGTCTCTCCATTTGGCCACATCCTCTACTTGATCAGTTCTGAGACTGGTTGTTAAGTTGTATGAGTATGTCTCTCCATTTGATCATATCCTCTGTAGTTATCTTTATTTCAGCATAAGTTCGTACTTTAATTTCCATGCACGCCTCAGATGTAAAGATGAGTCTTGGCCCTCTAGTATCTTCCGTTGAAGTTGTCATGTCTCATATTGTGACCTAGCCAACTCAACCGATGTGTTTGTATTATATGTAATACTTGTCTTTGTGCGCCACTTCAGTGATTACGTTGTCATTAGATCTTCTTTCAGGATCAAGATGATGAGCAGCGCATGAGCTGCAGCGGTTAGCAACCCATAGCTGAATGCTAGCGTCAGGGTCAGCTAACCATAGCTGCCAAGACCCTTCTACACCTCCACGCGGTGACCCTGGATAACAGGTTGCAACAGGGTAGACTGGCTAAGTAGAAGGGATCAAAAAGGGAAGGCTAACACGGTACAAAAATGCTTGCTAAAGTCGGACGTGTTTGACCGAAATGTGCAAATATCGCAGCGAAGCTGTAAACCACGATACAACACATTCCGTTCTCTGGACTACATCATGCTGCTTGCAAAGCCCTGAAAGGGCTTGTTAGCGGGAGTTTGAGAACAAACGAAGAAGAAGTTCTTCTTTCTGTCCATCTCACTCTTTCCATTCTACGGTAGCACCACATTTCAAACGATTTAAATCTTTTTTCGTCTTTCGTTGCTAAAGTCCATGTTTCAGCCAAATAAATTAAAAAAATTAGCCATATATGAGTGACCGTTATTCTGTTCATCAGGTCTATTTTGATATTCTTTAGGCTAGCAATTTCTGTTTTTCTCTGAAGCCCTCATTGCGATCTTTGTCTTAATTTATGTCTCATTGCTGACCTCTTCTGTTATGGTTTTCCTCAAATAGGTAAACGTCTGTACTTGTTCGATTATTTATCCATTTGTTGCATAAGTCTTTGTCTTCGCTGTGTTTATTTTCATGTCAAACTCTTTGGCTGTGCTATTAATTTTTTTCAAGCAGCATTTGCAACGTTGCTATTGATCCTCCCACTATCGCTTGCCATCGACACGTGTGATGGCATTACATTTCATATTAACTTTGACACCCCTATTACAACTTCGCATGAACTTGCCCATCACCATCTCAGAATATGCCTTAAAGAGATTCGATGAAAGCAAACAGCTACAATGTATAATGATGAACATAATATTTTAATTAAATAAATATGATTTATTATTGTATTTTGTTGTATTTGTTACTGTTGAAAATTATTGTATACATTAAATAATATATCGTATATCTTGTATTGAGTTATATTTTATCAGCCGTAGCATTTCGGTTTACATTATGTTATGGTGACGACTACACACACATACACACACACACACACACATACACACACATGCATACACACATACATGCACACACACACACACACATTTATACATAAACGCACACACACTCAAACGCACAGACACAAACGCACACACATACACACACACACACACACACATATATATATATATATATATATATATATATATATATATATATAGAGAGAGAGAGAGAGATAGGGGGAAAAGAGAGGGAGATAGAGGGAGAGAGAGCTGATCTACAAAACGATTCGCATCAAAGAAATGCACGCACATCTTTAAGTGAAGTATTTGTGTATTTAGACATGCAATATGATCTGGAATTCCCAGGGAAAGAAAGAGGCAGGATTTTATAAAAAAAACGTGCATAGAGAAGAGAACGGGAGATATAGATAAAAGAGATAAGTACCACAAGGAGAGAGCTGTAATGAGTGACACAGACCAGGAGAACCTGGATTTAATTGAATCTGTGCTGTACATGGATCTGAAATCTTTTGGCTGGGATGTAGAATAGTAATCGCCAAGTAGGCCTGATCTAACTACCGGTTTCGTCTCCTTCCGAGCCCCCCCCCCCCCCCCCCGCCCCCTCCCAAGCTGATATATTCACTCCTTTATTCATATATAAGTGGTCCAGAATTGTTTTTAAGAGTTTTCTTTCAAACACACAATGCTGCTCAATATTCAGTAGATCTTTGCGGTATGTTGGTGAGTAGATATGCACCACATGAATTGGAAATGATTCTTTCCTAAGGAGTTACCCACAGATTTACACATTTATTGTATACGAAGTTTTAACAATCAGAAAATTCCCTTTCCGTAACAGAAATTGTGATTCCAGAGGAGAGTTCGTCTTCGTTCATCCTCAGATCAAGGTCCCGGATTTTCTTACAAAGGACACCATTGTTTGTAAGGGTTTTTTACTAAAATTATCTCAATACAGTTATTGTCTCACATTTGTCTCGCGAGGCCAGTATTGTGCTCTCTCTCTCTCTTTCTCTCTCTCTCTCTCTTCATGTGTGAGCATGCAGCTTTGTAGAATGTGTTACATGGTCATGGTATGCTTCCCACATGGACACCTGCCAACCGTCTCAATTCTCATTTTGTTGTAAAGGTGACCATTTAGTCTGTTGAGCCCAGTTCTCAGTCTGAAAATGATGACTTGCTCTTCTCTGTCTTCTTTTCGGGATGTTGATCAGCGTATTTACACCCGAAGTTGTCTTTAATTCTGGTGTTGACCTCACTGTACACGATGCTCAGGTCTGTTTGTGGGGATGCTCCTCCACACTTTGCTAGTTTGTCTGCAGCTTCATTGCCTTCAATATTGCAGTGGGATGGGATCCACTGTATGACCAACCTTGGGTGTTCTGCTGAGAGCTGTGTCATGGAGGGATCTCGAGGAGAACTGAGACTGGTTCCATCTGCCTCAGAGTTCTATTCACTGCCACCTTGATCACTATGATTTAACTTGCTCTGACTACCGTTCGCTTCCACCTTGATCCCTATGTTTTACCTGTCCTTGACTACCGTTCGCTTCCACCTTGATCCCTATGTTTTACCTGCCCCTGACTACCGTTTGCTTCCACCTTGATCCCTATGTTTTACCTGCCCCTGACTACCGTTCGCTTCCACCTTGATCCCTATGTTTTATCTGCCCTTGACTACCGTTCGCTTCCACCTTGATCACTAGGTTTTACCTGCCCCTGACTACCGTTCGCTTCCACCTTGATCCCTATGTTTTATCTGCCCTTGACTACCGTTCGCTTCCACCTTGATCCCTATGTTTTATCTGCCCTTGACTACCGTTCGCTTCCACCTTGATCACTAGGTTTTACCTGCCCTTGACTACCGTTCGCTTCCACCTTGATCCCTATGTTTTATCTGCCCTTGACTACCGTTCGCTTCCACCTTGATCCCCATATTTTACCTGTCCTTGACTACCGTTCGCTTCCACCTTGATCCCCATATTTTACCTGTCCTTGACTACCGTTCGCTTCCACCTTGATCCCCATATTTTACCTGTCCTTGACTACCGTTCGCTTCCACCTTGATCCCTATGTTTTACCTGCCCCTGACTACCGTTTGCTTCCACCTTGATCCCTATGTTTTATCTGCCCTTGACTACCGTTCGCTTCCACCTTGATCCCTATGTTTTATCTGCCCTTGACTACCGTTCGCTTCCACCTTGATCAGTATTTTCTCATCTGACCCTGATTACCCTTTACTTCCACCTTGATCACTATGTTTCACCTGATCCTGGCTACCTTTCAATCTACCTTGATCACTAAGTTTCACTTACATATACTAAGAGCAGACATGAATTCAAAAGCAGATGTATTGTCAAGAAGAAGAGCAATAAAAGACTTTGGAGAAAAAATACACACACAAAAAAACAGCATGGTGCAAGATACAAGACATCAGCAGAGACAATGAAGTGTAAAGTTGTAGGTTTGAATACAGCTAAATACTGGTTGCGTCATCGCTCAATATGATGGAATTGATAAGACAACAAGAAAGACGCGAGTTTTTAAAGTTTCTTCCTACCCAGCCAAAACAAAATAACCCTCGCATATTTCACATTTTAACAATTCCCCCCAATGCGAAAAAGTTGAACGTTATAAGCTCCTGCTTTCCGGAACAAACAACCTTAATAGTGTACTAACTCTTTTGTGACCACCGCCATAACTGATGTGATTTTTTGTTTGGTTGGGGTAAGCTATTGTTGTAGCGTTTACTACAATTTTGACATTTACCAAAATATAGACAATTGCATTGGCAGCGCTGCTGCTTCATTTACTGGCATCACAAAGCCATGGTTTGGAACGTAGCGCGATCTTTAATGGTAGTGAAACTTGAGCAACTTATGGAAAACAAAAGCCCATGTTTAACACCTTCAATCTACGGTGCGTGCGATCTATTCTTGGAATTACATGGAGGAACAGAGTGACAAATGCAGAACTGCACTATCGGAATGGTTCTACTAACATGCACACTTTCTCTAGCCAGCGAAGACTACGATGGCTTGATCATATTCGTCGACGAGCAATGGCGCATTGCTAAAGATATCTTAACTTAATGTCTTTATACTGGTTTATAAGACTCTACATAGTCTGTATACAACCAGTTTCTTGGAGGGTGGTTTAATCGATGTGCGAATCCATCCTAATAGTCTCGAACCCTATAGCTAAGTAGGCCAGCACTCAGTTAGGCGCCACCTATAGCTGCTTTTAGCAAACCACCTGGAGAAAGGTACCAATAACTGGGGTTGATTTTTAACTTGAATTTTGTCTAGGCAACGGTCGTTAAACATGCCTTTCTATTTCCAACTGCCAATGAATTTTTAACGTGTTCGACATTGAACACGGGAGTCCGATCTCACTACTCAGAGATCATGGGAATTTTTACCAGAAGATCCATGTAAAAAATCCCGGTCTCGACTGTGATTCGAACCGCGACCTCTGGCACCCGAGACGGATCTCGAGATCACTGAGTCCTCTATGGACAATTGACGACTGGCAAGAGAATAGTCGGTCGACCCCAGCTGAGGTTCAAAGATGTGTGAATGCATGATTTGAAAACATTGGACTTGAATTTGACATCGCGGGAAGACGATGCAGACCGATCCAAGTGGCGGTGTACACTGAATACTGGGTGAACAGAAGCTCTTGCGACATGGTGAAAGTCAAACGACAACGACTCAAGGAGAAAGAAAATAGAAGAGCTCAGCAGATAATTATTTGATTGGCCTGTTGTGTCTTTGCTTGATGTAGGGGCCGCTTCCGTTCTGGTTTTCAGTCAGACCACTATATGTAGGAATTTCGTGACCTATATAACCAAGATATCCAGTAATGCCTGAGTATGACAGTGGCGGAGGCTGGTGTTTTGGCAAGGGAACGAGTTTCTTTCAGACAGACTGTGATGGGAGCGACGTTCTACAAAGGACATGCTGCATGATGATATAATTTGTGCCAAAACAGCGTTCAACGTGCTGCTTTTTTCGATTGTTAACTGCAAAGGTGTTTTTTGGGTTGTTTTTTGCCGTGGACAGCGAGTTTATTGGTCGTCTCCAATGGAATTAGGCGCCAAATCACATATCGATTCAGAGGGGGCTTGAAACTTGTGAGATTTGAACATCCACAGTTTCGAGATTCCTTTTTTTTTTTGTTGAGAGGCGAGGGTCTTATCTCTCAGCCATAGCGACCATATTGCACCCTTATATATGTGTCAAATATTAGTTTTAAAAAACAATCAAGTTTAAAATGCAGCTTAACACAAGAACGAACGCGGGCGTGAACCGGCGTTTCATCCTAAAAAAAATTCATCAAATATTAGACAATGAAGACAGTACACCAGCAAACAACGAACTAAGTTTTACTAATATCAATATTGAAGCTAATGCAAATTACAAATACAATTCAAAAATGTTTGTACCAGTAAGGATATGATGAACTTCGTTTTAAAGATTGTCAAAGACCTAAAACACACATACACATGCATAAGTACACACAGACTAACGCACAAATACACACACACACACACACACACACACCCACGAATACATACATACGTTGTTGTTATTTGTTGTTCGTCTATCGTAATCGATGAGGACCACTTTGTCGATATTCACTGTTCCGCATGAGTTCGACGATGGATAAATAAGCCAATCGGAGATCTGTACTGTCTGTCGCACTTAGTACAAAGCCTCATTTATTCTTGATGTCTCATGTCTCGGAACACACTCGGCAACATTGCTGCGCATATACACACATACACACAAGGCACACTGACGCATGCGCGCGCACATGTACACATTTGTAGTAGGATAGACTTGACGATGGATGAGTCTTGCTTTGTTAACATTGGCTACGGTACTATTGATGTCTAGATTTTCGTAACCACTTTGTCAATTTGACTAAGTCTTGGCGAAAATGTCTCAATGGTTCCAGAAATGAGTGTTTCAGTGGATAAAATAAAACAGTAAAATCAAGGGAAACGAAGAAGCCGGCAGTCAAGTCAAAGATGAAACGAAATTGTTACTGGAAAAATTCCTGGTCAGCAATGAGAGCAAATGCCATAATAGAAGGGAAATACAATGTAACGTGGCAGGAAAAACACAACAAAACAATAATAATAATATAATAATCTTCGCTTAGGCGTATTAGGCCCGTTGTGTTGGTCGGCCACATCCATGACCCACATCCATGGTGGAGGCTGTTACTTACTGAGCAATACTGTTCGGGGACGGCCTCTTCTGCACATACAGCCGATCGAGCGAAGACTGTTGGCGCTGAGGAACGACTTGTGTAGTATCTTGTGGGCAGGGGTTCCCTGGTCCAGCCGTACAACATGACCGAACAAAGAAACTCGGCGCCGGTCAAGTGTTTCTGAGATTGGGTGGAGGCCTGTTTTAGCAGAGACTTCTACGTTGCGGATGTGGTAATGTCATCGGATGCTCAGAATACGCCGCTGGTTGCGCATGTGAAATGCTTCCATAAACACCACGCAGATAACTGATACTATCAACAGTCCAGAAAATCCAGGCCATCTTTCGAGCTGGCCACAACAGAATGAAACCCCGGCTGTACATCAAATTCAAGACAAGCACAACTATTCTATATTTCTGCAACCTGCAGACATTGCAGAAGCACATGTGCTTCAGGACTGTCTCCATTATACAGACCTGAGGAGAAGAATGTGCCACATGCCAACTGCCCCGACTAGAAACCGTACGGTGGATTTAAGACACAGAAATAGACAGCAGACTTTTTTTAAGAATCCAGAGCCCCAATCTAAATGATCAACTAGAAGAAGAGGAGGAGGAGGAAGAGGAAAAGGAAGAGAAGTGGAAGAGAAAGAGGAAGAAGAAGAAAAAGGAGGAGCTGCTCTTATAATTAGTAGGTACGTATCGCTTCTCTCCCATCATGTGATGTAGAAGTTGCTACATCTGTTGTTGTTGAACGCCCAGAATGAGTAAGTGTCCTTTATGTGCGTCCTGAAAAAGCGCGTTTAGTGGCGGGCTGCAGTCGATTTTCTCACATCCAGAACTTGATGATGAAGGTGAACGGAAATTCTGCAGGCTTTTTGGTTGTGGGCTACATCTGCGTGTCGTTCCCTACTACGAGAATCACGTCGATCACCTACCTCTTTAGCCAGTCTGTCATAAAACATGCTTCCAGGGAGAACTGTATGGAAGTGAGGTAGGGTTCTTGGTCAGTATGTTCACCTGACCTTGGCTAACACAGTCTGATCAGTATGTTTTGCCTGACCGGACGTTAGTCTCTTCTCCCCCGTGTCAATTATAATTGGGTCGCATTTCTTGGAAAGAGAAGAAAATAAACGTGGATGTATGGAAGGAGTTGCGGGTGAAAAGAGAATTATTGAACAAAATCAGGGTTAGACAGTTGAGCTATTTTGGCCATATAACAAAACATACCTCCTTGTTGAATACTATACTAGAGGGTAGGGTGGAAGGCAGACAGCGTTATAAGTTGGTTGATAACATCAGGTTTTGAACTGTAAAAAACCTGTCAGTTGGCACCATTGAGCAAAATATAGAGTACACTGGAGATCATTTGCAGGCGACATGTGATGCGGAGATAGCACTTGAACTGAACTGAACAATTCTAAGATCAGTCAACTTTTCTCGTTTTCAATTTACGTGTGGCAAAATTGTAATAAAACTTGACTGGCATCCAGTGTCATTGCACGGTGGATGGGCTGCTTCATGGTGATTTCCTTGCAAGCCTTATTTAGTAATCACAGCCACCTAAAAATGTAAATACCGAGAGAAGATCTGCCTACTAGCCGAGGAAAAGGGCAAGAATCTTTCTCTGACTCTTGTAATCATGAAGGTGACAAAATCGTTGACCACTTTTTTTTTCTTTTTTTAGAGTAGCTACAGGTTGTTTGTCGTCTCGGCAACTCCAGTTACCAAAACGTTGGTACCTCAGAATAGCGATCTAATTGAATCGTCTCCGCTTGTGATGGTAACTAATATTATATAATTTAATCACAACGTGTCTCATATCAACGTTTCTTTTATCCTTTCTCGTTATCATATCCAGCTTCTTCGTCTGCATCAATAATTTATATTTCAATGTCTTGTAAGTATCAGCGAGAGAAAATATTTTGCACAGCTCCGTGTTCAGACAAATAGACAGATATATATATGGGAATTCTGTGGCGAAGAAGTTAAGCCGTTGGCTTCGTAATGAGGTGGTGTTGGTTCGACTCCGGACTCTGCCGTCTTTTTCACAGGTGCTTGTTGCGGAGTCCCCTGCATCTCGTAGTCGTCCCCTAGTCGTCTTGTCCATGACTTGCCATTGGGGTCGGGCGGCTCGAGACGAGAGAGTGAGGATAAAAAAGTAACACAGTTAATCTTTACTAAAAAATATCCCTAACAAAATTAATTATGCCATCATCGTCTACAATGGACGGCGGCCTTAGCCTTTGTCTTTATATATATATATATATATATATATATATATATATATATATATATATATATATATATACATATACATATATATATATATATATATATATATATATATATATATATATATATACACACACACAGATAGACGTGGATAGGCGTGATATCTATTTTCAATACAATTGTCTTTTTTGAAAGTAGAAGTAGATTTTCATCAACATATTTCGAACCTCACTATAAGTATAAAAATCCCGTCGACAAAAAACACATTCGTTTTAAAAGCAGTTTAATATATATATATATATATATATATATATATATATATATATATATATATATATATATATATATATAATGATTTTGATATAACCTTATTTACATTTTATTAATTTTCTTGGGCATGTCATTGTCGTTCAAAACCTTGTAGAGTGAGGATGTTCTACTCGGTATGAAATATATCGGTACCTCAAGACTATTAGAATCATATACGCAGTCATTGAGAAAAAAAACTATAATAGCTTTCTCGATTAAGATATTTTAAAAAAAAAACACATTTAGGATCTCGATCTTTGATGTAGTGTGAAAGATGTTACTGAAAAAGATATTCCAAATGAATTCCCAATTACACATTTTTACAGTAATCAAAGAGAAGTAAAAAGAAAAATAGGTTAAGTTTGTGTCGGAAAGAATCGGAAGCCAATGGCTGGTCGATGTTTCGGCTGTGTGAGATACGGAAACGCACGATCTAAGCCGCGTTTATGGAGTGCACAAATTACACGTCACTACGCGACGATAAATCGATAATGATCATAAATTGACTTTCTTAAAGTTTGCTTGCTCGTTTCCGGCTTTAATATAACATTAGCGACGTGAGCAGACATATCTGCCGTAGGTCACTGGTTTTTTGCTGCTATTTCTAGCACGAAAAATTAAAAGTAAAATTGAATTTAACTTAAAACGTGTTTTTTTAAAAACTTTATTTTCTTTGTAGTTTCTCCCTTCAGTCATTTCTGACTATGGGGTGATGCGCCATTGGGGTGACTTTTTTGTTCTTTTTCACGTTTTTTTGTTTGTCCCCAAAAATGCTATGAATGATAAAGTAATTGCATGAAGATAGGAAGGGAACAGTCCAGTACGCCAGAAACACATCACAACCTTTTGACTTTCTCAACGGTGTCAAACAAGACTGAGTTTTAGGTCCAATCCTTTTGATCTTTTCTTTACTGCACTCATGAATAATGCATTTGCAGATGCAACTGAAGGAATATGCTTACATTCTAGGTCGGATGTCAACACTGCTTAACCTCGCAAGATTAAAGGACAAAACTAAAGTCAGAAAGGTCACAACAAGGAAGCTACTGTTCGATGACTTTGTCGCACAAATCGAACAAGAGCTCCAGACCTTGATAAACTGTTTCTCTCAAGCCTACAATGACTTTGAACTCACGTTAAGCCTCCAGAAGACAAAAGTAAATACTGCACCAGTTATTACCATAAACAGTTACGCATTGTTGGCCGTGCAGTAATTCACATATCTGAGATCTACCGTCAGTGATACCATCTCCCTGGACCCAGAAATGTACGGCCGTATTGGCAAAGCAACAACTGCCTTTGTCCACCTCAAATCTCGTATTTCGGGAAACCCTAAACTCACAATAAAGACCAAGACTGCAGTATACAATGCCTGCGTCACCAGTGTACTTCTCTGCGACAAGGAGGCTTGGACAACCTACTCACACCAAGAAATGAAGCTTAACACATTCCATTTACGATGACTGCGTCACATCCCCTGTTTCGCTTATAATGAAAAAATGGCTAAGGTCGAGAAGCTGAACCGCTCTGGCCTCTAGAGCATGTATACGTTGCTCAGGCAGCCCATATTGCTATGGCTCGACCATGTTCGAGGTATGGAGGACGGACGTATTTACAACGATTTCTCTACGGCCAACTGGCGGACGGTAAGAACACAGGTAAGACCACAGTTGAGACTCAAGGATGTGTGTAAGTGAAACATGAAGACATTGGAAATAAATTCCGAATCCTGAGAAGACGAAGCTGTTGACTGCGCCAAATGGAAAAGTTTCCAGTGGCTCCATCTCAAATTGGGCAACAGAAACTATCACAACAAGCAGATGATAAAGAAAGCACCCAAGGGTGTAGATGTTTGCCATGACAGAGCACCCTACTGTTCTAACCGTTATCTTCCTTGTGGACATGTTCCAGTGTAGTCCTAGGTCTCTTATAGACTGCCCTATAATGCAATCGCTGCAGACTTTGAGGCTCTCTGTGGGTCTGAATCCTTGCCTCTATGTTACACACAAATGCCGTGGTAGACTATCTTCTTTCATTCTACAGACATGGGGAGGGAGTCTGTCTGGTCAGACATAGCATACTGATCAGACATATCAGTCACGGTCAGGCAAAATATACTGGTCAAGACCCCCACCTCGACTTCCTTGTAGTCCTCCCTGAAAACAGTCGGTTTTCATGGCCGTCGGGTTAAAGATGTGGGATCGATGTGATCCCCCGCACTAGTGAGCGACACGCAGATAAAGCCATGCATAGCTCAATTGCACGGAAGACCCCGGCCCACCTACATCAGCACGCTGTGGATGTGAGGAAAGCTACTACAATCGCCATTTAACGTCATTTTCAGGACGCACACAAGAGTAGACTTATTCATTGTGGGCATTCAACTTCAATCAATTAATCGATCACATAAATGGCCAAAATACCAAAATTGAGATTCTCCATTGGAGTCCACAAAGACTGGATTTCCAGATTGGGCCTTATTGTCTGATTAAGGATCTTGTCTCTTCTTGTTAGTTGTCCCACCTTTCTTAGAAATCTAATTTCAGAGACTTAGACGTGACATTTCTTAGTTGTAGTTATTGCTACTATTCGCGCTCATGGATCATGCTTGTAAGTCAAAACTGGTACAATCTAACGGTATTTGATCATCTTAGTGTCATTATCGTTTTCTCTTTTACTGATGAGTCATCTATTCGTGGCATGATGAAGTATGCCAGTTGCCATCCTTCAATAGCCAGCTTTTCTTTGAAACTTTCCTTTTCGTCAATTTCAGCTTCAATGTTTTTTTGTTTTTTTTGTGTTTTGTTTATTTTTTTGCGTTCGCCTTATTTCTCTAGTCCCCAAGACGGTATGTGTTGTACTGTGGTTTTTATTTTGCTCCTGTCGGCCCAGTGCATCCGACTTCAGCATGCATTTTATGTAAGGGTCTGCTTCCTCCCGCATTTTCTAAGGGTTTGCTTCCCCGGGGTAACGGCCGGTGCTGTGATGGGGATCGAACCCAGCACCTTCCGGTTGTGAGCCGTGCCACTTAACCACTAGGCCATGCTGTCCCCTTTTCAATGTATTTGAAATGTTTGACCTGGTCCAGGAGCTGTTCTCCCAATAGAATGTGACGTCTCTTATATGCTTTCGAGACCACCATGGTTTTTGTTTTTGAACAGCGAATGGTCATCCCTCTCATGCCAGGTCCTCTTCCAGATTTGTAAGGCAGTTATGTGATATGCCAGTAATTTGGTAATCGGGACCACATTATCGACAGACACCATCGATGAACTTATTAGTCATTTTCCACACTGACCACAACGACATAACCCACGAGATCGATACGAAACACAATCTACTCCCCCTGGTCACTGTCGATTTCCCAACTGTTTAATTTACATTATCTCCGAAATGGCGAAGGTATGCTTCATAGAGTTGTAGAACTCTTGGTTCTCGTGGCGACGGTATCGGTTTCAATCCCAATTATCGACACGCTCCAGCCGATCAAACTGCGTAACTGGGTTACTTAACTTAGCTTAACGTCTTTATACTGGTTTAGAAGACCCTGCAGAGTCTGTATACAACCAGTTACATTTACATCACCTTGCTCTAAAAGCTATGCGCATCCAGTTTATTCTTAAATGCATTAACTGTCCCTGCCTCCACTACCTCCCCTGGCAATGCATTCCAAGCAGACACCACTCTCTGACTAACAAAATATTTCCTAATATCTAACCTGGACCTCTCTTTAGTCAGCTTGTAGCTATGCCCTCGTGATATTGTAGGTGGCTGTATTTAAAAAAACTTGTTATAGTCTAATTTATCGATTCCTCTGATCATCTTATAAACCTGTATTAAGTCACCACGAATTCTTCTCTCTTCGAGACACAATAGGCCGGTTTTTCTGAGTCGTTCCTCATAACTGTAATTCTGGATTCCCACTATCATCTTTGTCGCTCTTTTTTGTATTCTTTCTAGCATGTTTATGTCCCCTCTATGATAAGGACTCCACACCTGTACACAGTACTCTGTTTGGGAAGAAATGACAGGAAAGAAAGGAACTGACCTCGTCTTATAAAGTTGTAAACTACATGTAGATGTTGGTCCAGTACAATGTTTGGCAGGACTTCCCGCAAGTAGGTAGAAACATTTCTTCCATATTCTTTATGTTGATGGTAACCTCAAAGTCAGTAAATGTAAAAGTCAGTCCCACGCAATAACTGTCGTTGGGGATGAAGATAACTCATCATGCAATAAGCCGCAGCCTATGTGAAGTGGATTTTCCAGTTCCCTTATTTATTGTTTTTAACCTTCTCCAACTCATACGTCAGGTACCCATTTACAGCTGGGTCGACTGGAAAAGCAGTCGTACCAGGCATGAATCACGGCCCAGATTTGTTTCTGTACGACCGTGAACTCGAACCAGTGGCACGCTGTAATTCCAGTCTAGTAAGGCAGCTCACTTTTGACTAGTGCACGCAGCTGTAAACTCGTTCATGGTATAGGCATGTCCTGTTCTGAAAAAGTGTAAATGGCACAGTCACCAACAAAGGTGATATCAAAGATGATTGCTTCTTTCACCATCTTGAGGGACCGCAGGTGCTTCATACTGGATATCTGCCAATTCGTCTTATATTTGATATGTATTTGAACCCCTGTGTCACTCATGATCTCTCCACCACCATCACAGCGTTTCGCTCGCAACAGGATGTCGGGTGTTAATTCTCGATATGAACAGTGTCATCTAATTGATTATGAACTTCCCAGTTGTAGGGACAGACAGGATGTGCGAGTGACAAAATATATGTTTGATGTCGAGTGCTGGACAGAAAACCAGTTTTGTTGTATCAAAGTGTAACCTCTACATAGAGCCCAGGCGACATCATCAGTGTCGGAAACCTGTGAATATTTTAACATCTTCAAACTTTTTTCAGGGTTCTGAACAGTTAGCTGACGGACACACATTTCTGCACGAATGCAGGGGAGTATAGATGTGCCATTCTGAAATATGCGGTCTACTGTACTGCTTCAGAGTACTTGACTGCATCGGCTCGTAGGAGCCGTGACTGGTTTGAAGAGACTGCTGAAAAACATTGTCGGTTTAGACTACATCAAGTTTACCGCCACCCCCCCCCCCGCCACCCTTCCAAAAAGACCGCTATCACTATCAGGATTGTATAGAACCAGCCCATGACTATGCAGGATGCCTGTTCAACATCAAGGCTGGTGAAACCCAGTGATGTACAGACACAAACGACTCGAAGCGATTTTACCTGAAAGTAATCAACAGTCCTCGGACCTGTCATTCATCTCATGTCTTTAATGCTGATGGCACGTCATTGCTGACCGACGGAGTCTATTTTCTGTGGCGCTGGACAGAGCACTTTAGAAATAGCCCATATACATGGCTAAACTCTTGTGCTGTACTACACGTCAGTCCCCAAGAACGTGGCGTCACTCGAAGTAGACAAAAGAACTGGCGAGCAACGGAACACCCACAGGCTAGTAAATAAACAAAGTGTGAATACCATCGCAAAGTTAAGACAAGTAGTATATTTTAAGCACTGGGATAACGAATACGCCAGAATACTACCACATATCCCCAAGTGAAGAATGCAGTTCGATGCAAAAACGACATGATTTAGGTCTAGGTATAGTCATGACTGTCATAGAGGGGATTCGCCTGATTCGGTTCTCGAATAAACGTTCACCTACTACTTTACGTACGTACTGGGATACAATAAAGAAATTATAATGGTAGCTTACTGCCAAAGAATAATCAAGAATAGTAAAGATGTGATTTACAGATGATATTTAAAAACTACAACCCCCCCCCCCCCCCCCCCCCCCCCACAACACAAAAAAAACCCCATAAATATTGTGGAATTTGCAATACACGTTCTTTTAATTTAGTATTCAAATAATATTAGAACTCTCTAGTGTTTGCAAATATGAAAGTTTATTCGGCTTCCGAAATCTCGCGAGTTGTTATTCATTCCATTTTGAATCAACAACTAAAGTAATGTTGTACCTAGCTAGATCTACCACGAGTAGTTCAAAATCTTTAAAATGACTTTAATTAAAATAAAATGAAGCCAGGAGACCATAGCTTATGTGCGAGTGTTAATTTAGGAGGCAAGCACAATATATTTATATAACGTTTTAGGATTTGACCTACATTGTTGTTGTTATAATTACCATGGTAATGGACTCGATTCTTTCACTATGTTCCTTCATGCTTTGACTTTGTTCTTATCAACATACAAACACTGTTCTTCTTCGAATTTAGGTATCATTGAACCTTCTATTAATAAATTCTGTCGACAAAGCTGGTTAACATAAATATACAAATTGTACTTTAGTCTGTTTATCTATGTCAGTAAGTTGAGTAAGTTTAGTGGAAGGCAGAAAAGTGGTACTGTGTGAGTGTGTCAATCAATGTGTGGTCTGTGGAGTTCAGTGTGGTGAACGTCGGGATGTTGTTGCTGATTGATTACTTCTAATAAATAACTTAATAAGTGAATACTAAACTGTGATAACAGCTTCTTTATTTACTATCTAGTGTAGTATTTATTTGTATTCGATATTTATAACGCACCTCTAAATTGAATCGAAGAGACATTATAGTAAATTATACTATACAGCTGAATTAAGACTTCAACAGCAACAATATTATTATTAATATTAGTCTCATTAGATCTAGTCTATAATATAAAAATAATAGTTTGAGATAATATTAATACTAATAGATACTGTATAACTGTATGATATAGTGAAAAGTCTATTCAATATTATCAGTGAGTTGTTACTGTAGTCTAAGTAGCATTTTTGATTTTAAGTGTTAGCTATTGACAGATTGTGTACTGTATACTGTAAATATAATAGTATAATTTATATTAATGTCGTTTAGTAAACGAGCAAACAGTACCGTTCAGTGGTTTTAAGTCTGGGATGAGGGACGTGATCTAAATTTCTAATCATCGATAGAGAACGGCTTTCAAATTTTGTTTTCTAATTTCGAACACATTTGATTTTACCCTGTTGTGTAAGAGTTTGTAATTATTTATGAATACCACGCATTTGATAACGCTTTGTTTTTGGTACATTACTGTTACATCTTCTCCATATTCAATTCGTCGATTCGACCCAGATGTAAACATGTGCCTTGATAGTTGTAAGGAATGGAAAGGCAGGGAGCAGGAGAACGGTCCATCCCACCTCATAAAATAAGAAGCCCAGTACAATAAAGTCTGCACCACTTCATCTTTGGAGTCTTCTGATTTCCAGGAAAAATGGCTATTTATTATTTCTGCACTATAAATGGTTGATATGTTCCTAGTGCTTTTCCCAAACTCAGTAGACTTCTCTAAATTCATCAGCGTTTTAATCCCTGTTAATGTTGAGATGTGCAATGCTATAACTGAGTGGGAAAGTCTTCTACCATAGAAGGGTTTCTTATTGATCGATCAGAATGCTATGGACAATTTTGAGATATGATTAACATTTAATATACTATTTAGTTCATGGTGGATATAATCTGAGGTTCCACTATGTAATGGAGATTTATATTTTTATTTTTTGAGAAGATTTTGGTCTTGAGGAAAGGTGTTCGCCTCAAGTGCTGGAGGTCACGGGTTCAAATCACGGTAGAGACCGGGATTATTTCATGTGGATCACCTGGTAACAATTTCCCCCGATCTCTGAGTAGTGAGATCAGACACCCGTGTGTAGTGGTGCACACGTTAAAAATCCCTTGGCAGTTGGAAATAGAAAAGAGTAGGCTTAACGGCCGCTGCCCTGGCAAAATTCAAGTTAAAAATTTACCCAAATTATTCTAGGAGTTCTCACCTTACAGAGAATATGTCACAATAACGTGATTGTGTGGCTATAATATCAGGTCTTGGTTATGTGGTTAGTTGAGCGGCATAGATGGCGCCTGATAACTGTGGGTCAATCTTGCTCTAATTTACGCTAACTTCACCACCAGCCCCAAAAATAGGTAATCGTATTCCAGATACGTATTCGTAACAGATACTGGAATTAACCTGGCACGTCACCAGTGGATTTTCGTCTGTCAAAAAAAATAAAACAATTTAAAACATTGGAAATCACACCTCCCCACAATGTCTAATGGTACAAGGAGACTGAAGATAGATAGATCTCTTTTTTAAACATAAAAAAAATGACTGTAAGTGCTTTGTTTTACCACCTACATTTAATTGTTTGTATTTAAAAAATATTTTATTGGCAATTGCAATATATTCAACCATTCAGATATCAAGAATGAGAAAGAAAAACTTGAATTATAGAGAGAAAATGCGCAACTTTATGGTAAATAAATCTTGTAAGGTTAGTGTTAAGGGCATGGATCTGAAATATAACACTACAAAGAATGAGTAAAATATAAACAGAAGTCACATTGAAAAGAAATATAGAGACGGAGCAAATATGAAGGTCTGGATGCAGAACTATTTATAAGCACCTCTGCTCTAAAGTCAATTCATCATCTTGTAGCATGTTCTTAGCAGATCATAACTTTCATCATAATATAAGATATTAGGAAGTATTTCTTTAGCCAGAGAGTAGTGAATGCTTGGAATGCATTTAAGAACAGATTGGATGCGTACAGCTTCTAGAGGAAGGTGTTGTAAATGGAACTGGTTGTATACAGACTCTGCAGAGTCTTCTAAACCAGTATAAAGACGTTAAGTTAAGTTATCACAGCCCTTTAAGACTATTGATCTTTAGCCAGTTCTCCACCCTTTGTCACTGTCATCTTCAGAACATCTTTGATGTTGTGTGTCATCTTCTCCTCAGCCTTGTTTTCCATGAAAACCATACCCTTCAGTAAAGGTTTTTTTTACAGACTATTGTGGCGTTTGATGTAGCCAAAGTATTTTAGTTTTCTTGACATATTGCTGTTTACCAGCCAGTTTTGTTTTATATCCAGCTCTAATATGTCTGCATTTGTATTTTTAGCTGTCAATCGTATTCTGAGAACTTTCTAGTCAATTAAGAGTATTAATATTTGGATGAAATATTATGACATCTATTAGTATGGAGTATTACATAAATTTAAAAAAGTTCATGTAAAACATCTTGCGTTAATAGTTTGTGAATATAGTCATAATGGTTAATCGCTTAGCTATTTCATTTTCAATTTGTTTTTCCAGATAAATTTCAGAATGGACAAAAGGGATAAACATAACAACACAGAGCATGGAACCTTCAGTCATATCACTGATGCTCAAAACCAAATTATGGACATAAGACATTTCCCGTCTCATGTGAATATTCTCAAACCCCAGATTGACAAGATTTTCTCTGAGGTCCAGAAAAATTTACCAACCGTTGATTTTGATTCATCAGATGTAAGCTATTTGTAAAAATAATCATACCTAGCTTTATTTGAATGTAAGTAACATGTAATTAACTGGATGTTCATACATAATTATACATAATAAAAATAAAAGGATATAAATTATTTATAAAGGAATGAGTAATTTGCATCACTCTTTGGTGTGTTATAGGAATATTTGTATACAACTTGCAATAAGGTGCTAACAATTTACAGTTTAGTAAAAACAATGTACATTGTTAACACAATTTCACTTTTTCTAATTTGGAAAGAACTTTTCTTATTGTCTTCTTTTCACTCCAGCCAGAGTATGTGGCTACCACTATAGTTGGCCTTCTTTATAATATCTGTACCAACGTGCTTTATGTGCTTTTGTAGTGGTGGTTTCTATAGCAATTTGTTTTGTTTCTTAGCATCATACACAACTCTCTTTAATCATTTTTTATGACATGCATGGGGGATCTTCTTCTGCGTTTGTTCTCAATCTCCTGCTATCAAACGCTGATAGGGGCTTCGCAAGTAGCAGAATGTAGTCCGGAGAACAGAATGCGTTATGTTGCTAGTTTTCAGCTTGACTGCGATATTTGCCCCTTTTGGTTTGACACATCCGTCTTCAGCAGAAGACATTTTTAAAGTACCAGGTTAGCCTTTTCTCTTCGATTTTGCTTCTTAGATAGCCTGCTCTGTTGCACCCTGTTATCCAGGATCACTGCATGGAGGTGTAGAAAGGTCTTCACAGCTCTGGTTTACTGGCCCTGATGCTAGAAGTCAGCTATGAGTTGCTAACCGCTGCAGGTCATGCGCTGCTCAGCATCTGAGATCCTGCAAGGGGATTCAATTCAAATGCCATCTTCACAATGCCACACTCTAGACTGCATTTGTTGACTTGCTCCACAAGGTCTTGTAATCATCTTCACTTTTATGGATGTGCAGTGGCCCTATTCTTTCCTCTCTCCCCAATATAGAGCCCCTTTTAAAGCATTTTAAAAACAGAATAGTTTGAAGAATTATTGGTCCAATAACAAAAATATATTTGTAGTAACGTCAGAATAGAAAGAGAAAATCATAATTTAATTTGTACATTTGCTTTGACAGATCTCATCTGATGGTGATGAGCCGATATTCTTCCACCAAAACTTGAAGTTGAGTGAACTGAGCTCTATCTTTGATGATGACAAAGATCTCGATACCTCACTCAGTCAAGGCGATGACCTACAGTTATCTGGAAGTAGTTTGGAAAACCTTGTGTCTAATCTAACCCAGACTAATGTAGAGAATAAAAATATCTCGGCAAAAGATGAAACTGGAAATACTGATACAGAGCTGTATGATAATGATCTAGCGGCTTTTCTATCAAAATCCACTTCACCAACTGATGATGAAATCTTGAAATGGCAGCTTTTGTCGAAGAAAATGGATGACTTCGAAGCAGACATAGAAATAAGGGAGGAAGCAGATTTGAAAAGATCTTTGAGGCTGGGACACATTTCACAAACATCATCTGCGGCAGATGCCACTGTGCCTTGCAAATCACTGTACAACACCAATAAACTGGAAAGTAGAAAAAATAAAGACAGTGAACAAGTGAACATTAGAAATGAAAGTTCAAATTATGACAACAAAGACAGTGATGATGTTGATATTGACCATATAAAACTAGAGGTGGAATCAGACATTAACTCTGGCAGGGATTCTGTCCCAGAAACTGTTAAGAAATTTCACCAGCGTTTGCAAGATGGCATGAGACTTATGAACTCAGATGAGCAACAGAGAAGTATTATCAAGCAGACTATGAATAAAGATAAAGATAAGGAGATCATATCTAAGTTTACACTTCAAGAGCCTACAACACTATCACTCAGACTTTTTGAAGAGCTTGATCTTGGTAAGTGAAAGCATTTCTACTGTGTTTGGTTTGTTCATTGGTTACTTGCATGAAGTTGCTTCTGTGCTGTTGTTGTTTAATGCCCAAAATGAGTTAGTATATTCTTTTGTGTGCCCTGAAGAGGATGAGGTGGCAGCTTGCAGTAGTCGTCCTCCAGTCTGTTGTGCTATGCTTGGCTTCATCTGCATGACATTCACTACTACGTGGATTGTGTCGATCCCCGCCTCGTTAGCCAGACTGAAACAAACTGTTTCCAGGGAGAACTGCATGGGAGTGATGTGAGCTTTTGGACAGCATATTTACCTGACCATGACTAACAATGGCTTCTGTATTGTAAAATGAATGTCAACTTACAAGATTTTGATGAGCACTTTATGACAAAGACATTAGGAACTAATCTTTTAGTCTGAAAAGGATTTCATTATGTGTCAAAATCAGCCGCTTTTAGTGTCCTTTTCACAATGTTCAAGTTGTATTTACCATTATGCTTAATTGTTCAATTATATTTATTTTTGACCATATTTAACTTGTTCAGACTGATCTGCTACAGGGCCAAACATGCATGCTCATGATGTATTTAATATACTGATTGCCTCTTATTCCTGATCTTGACATGCTGCAGTCAACACAACTAAATGTGTGCCTGACTAGTAGTTAGCTACAGCAAGGTCAGAAGTGGGTCACAAATTAATGAAAAATATAACACTTCTAATGTTTCATCCTTGATGGCGGTATTTGGTATTGAAGAACTGTAACTGTTTTATTTATATATTGATAAGGAAGACGCAGCAGTGAATGAGCAGATAGCAGCCAGTGACTCATAGCTGGCTGCTTGCTTCTATGTCAGTAAATCATAACTGACCGAGACGCTATTCTGTCTCCAAGTGGTGGCCCTGGAAACAGACTGCACGCACGTAGCCTAACTGAGAGAATATGGATCGAAGAGGGACGGCAAAGCTTAAACTGGCTGTGTCAGGCTGAAAGGCATTAATATCACAGCCTTACTGTAAACTATGACACATCGTCACAGCCTTTTTTTCAAAACGAACACCAAAGAAGAAGTTATCTTGATACTAATAGTAAACAGAAAATACTAAGAATCTCCATACATTGTATGCTGGCTTTCAGGGAGCAGATATTTCTGACCTACTTAATTCCCAGATTCAGTTTTAAACGCAGCAAATGAAGAAAGTCTTCCTATAAACAGCTTGAGAGTGTTAGGCCCACGCCCATCAAGCCAGATTATAAAGTTTCATAATGGAGGCGGAGATAAGAAAACAGATACAGGTTAGTACTTGCATTTTAATAATCTTTGTTTCTTTTAAATAGTGGCCTTTGTCATGTTGAAAACCATATGGGACTCTTGGGTGATCAGAATGCGTGCAAAGCTGAGGATCTTGGCTCCTATGTGTAGTCCGTTCTTCTGTGTGGAGCGCAAACATGGCAGATAACCAAATGCAATTTTAAGAGATTGTATAACAATGTCAACAAATTCATAAGAAAAATTCTGGGCATGAAGTGGTTATAGACAAAAGCTAATAGGAGAGAGCAAGGCAAGACCAGGTGGAGCAATGGAAATCTTGGAAAGATAGTGGCACTGGATGGGGGACTGTGCAATCTCTGTTAAGAAACCCACATGAAAAAGAGAGGCAAAGAAAGGCCAAGGAACACGCAGAGAAGAGGCCTAGAGCCAGATGCAATAAAAACAGGGGAAAGCTGGATATGATAGCACGAGACAGGTTTGTTTGAAATAGGTTGGTTGATGGTCTATGCATCATAAGGTGATAAGGATGAAGAAAAATATTCCTTTGACAAGAAATTAAAAAAAATTACTAATATGTTTTCATCATTTGTTTCTGAGTAGCATTAATGACAGCACAATTTTGTACTTGGCCGCCTGATTGAGGAGAAAACAATAAAGTGTACACAATAAAGTTTCTAATAATAACGCTGATAAGACATACTTGACAAATGTCATCATCATCATCATGTACCTTGTAACTCCAGTTGGCAAAGTGTAGGTCCATCACTGTCCTTGGTTTTAGGGAATCCTGAATCCATTTGCTGTTTCAGTACCAATGGCTTTTACATGGTGAAGTTGCCAGCACCATGCACAACCCTCTAGTCAGCTGTCTCAGTTTCTCTGGAAGGAAAGAATGACCCCAATATGTTTAATCCAGGAACCACTCAGGCGTCGAGACAAATATGCTGAATGATGATCAGACATTTGAGCGGATGGTGAAGATGTTCATGGTCTTCTGTAAAAATAAACCTTAACAGCCCACAATGACCGTTGGTTGGTTGGTTTCTAATGCCCACAATGGATTGGTAATTCTTTTGTGCCCCCTGAAAAGGATGGAACTTGTGACAGATTGCAGTAGCTTTCCTGACATCCCAAGCATGCTGATGAAGTGGATGATTGGCTTCATCTGTGTGTCACTCACTACTACGGGGATCACGTCAAACCTCACCTTGTTAGCCAGACTGTTGTCCTCGACAACAGCCCTTTTCCAGGATGACCAGCGAGGAGGTCAGGTGAGGGTCTTGGCCAGTACATTTCTCCTGACCATGGTTAACATTGTCTCTTCTTCATCTTCTTAGTTCGTTCTCAATCTCCCACTACCAAACCTGAAAGGGTAAGTAGCAGAATGTAGTCCAGAGAACGGAATGCGTTGTGTCATAGTTTACAGCTTGGCTGCGATATTTGCACCTTTTGGTCCAACACATCCGACTTCAGCAAGCATTTTTTGAGTACCGGGTTAGCATTCCCTCTTCGATCCCTTCTCCTTAGCCAGTCTGCCCTGCTGCAGCCTGTTATCAAGGATCACCGCGTGGAAGGTGTAGAAGGGTCTTGGCAGCTATGGTTCACTGGCCCTGACGCTAGCAGTCAGCTATGGGTCGCTGACCACTGCAGCTCATGCGCTGCTCAGCATCTTGATCCCGGTAACATTGTCTGATTAGTGTGTTTTGCCTGACCAGATGTTAACCTCATCGTCCCACAATGACCATTCAATAATGAGACATGTGTTACTATCTTTTAATTAGACAGTCGGATACCTAGGAAATATCTAGTCATGTTAAATTAAACATATTTGAAGTGTTAATTTTTGGCACAGTTAGCAAAAAAACAAATTGAAATTTCACATCCTTTTCATGGGAACCATGATATGACATTTGATGCACACATAGAAAATAAATATGAAATATTTTTTTTTACAAGGAAAACAATAAAAAGAAGTAATAGATTTAACATTGTCTTCGATTTCTCTATATTTACAGATTTTCTCAGTACAACTGGCAGAGAACTAAATCAAACATTTACGCTAATACCTTATCTTTTTCTGGTCAATTGTTTTTTGTGTGTTTATGAATTTCATTACAAATTACATTTTTTCTGCTTGTGTGTAAACTAAAATGATGCTCCAATAAGATGTTCCAGAGGAACTGACATTGATTCAGAAACTGGCACAGCTCTCAGTATTACAAAGTGGAACAGACATCAAGTCCATCAGCTCACTGGATCCCCAAACAGGAGCTGTCAGGATGGGAGATCGAGCCAGTTTTGCTAATTCATTTAATGCAGAAACAGCTTGCCAAACTCCAGGTAAGAGTTATAACTATTTGAGTAGTGTTATTAATATAAATGATAAACATAAATAAGACAGGCATTATTTAAGTGTTTTTTATAGTCAGCTTTCATCCCAAATGCTGTCATAGTGGGAAGTGGAATTTTGGGTGATCTCTTAATTCCATCTACATGCTCAGGTATGTGCAACACATAACTTGTGACTGCAAAGAGGCCCAACTCCTGGTCTTTTCATGGAGAGATCTGTTTTTCTTACTAACAGTAGAAGGGGTAAGGTTGGAGTCCCTGGCACATTAACACTAGAAAGTTCTTGCTCGTTGAGACTCATCAGCCTGGAAGACAGCTCATCCAGGAGAAGACAATCTGATATTAAACCACCTGCTGCCTTGCACTTGAGCTAGTCATGTACCAAATCTGTGGAAGGAGTGCATGAGCTGCAGTGGTCAGCGACCCATAGCTGACTGCTAGCGTCAGGCCCAGCGAACCAAAGCTGCCAAGACCCTTCTACACCTCCAAGCGGTGATCCTGGATAACAGGCTGCAGCAGGGCAGACTGGCTAAGGAGAAGGGATTAAAGAGGGAATGTTAACCCGTTACTCAAAAAATGCTTGCTGAAGTCGGATGTGTTGGACCGAAAGGTGCAAATATCACAGTCAAGCTATAAACTACAACACAACGCATTCCGCTCTCTGGACTACATTCTGCTACTTAAGCTCATTCAAGGCTTGGTAGTGGGAGATTGAGAATGAATCAAGCCAAGCCAAACCTGTGGAAGAAAAATTGAGAAAATTCTGATAGATGAGACAAATAATCATGGAAGACAGCTCATTTTGGAAAAGAAAAACTCGACTCTTAATGACAGGTAACTATATACAGCCAAAGCCTAGGAGAGCTAAATTTGTAAAAATGATTGGACAGAAGCATACAGGACAGGTATTGAGTTAATCTTTTAAATGTATGTTTTCCATTAATAACAAATCTTGCAGATGGCAAAACATTTTTTGTTATTTAGTTTTAACTTATTCTCTTCTGAATACTTTGGGCCTCTGAACAAATTTTTTGTTGCGATGTAGATCTGCCACTAGAAAGTACAGGTATATTTAATACATTTAGAAATACTTGGAATGGAGAAACTTTTATATAAAAGTATTACAGCTGTTCAAAGAGAGCAGCAAGGATGGCGTCTAACAGGCCTCTGGTCTAATTTTGCTCTTGTGTTTTAGTCCTTCATTGATGCCAACAGGCCATTGATTTGACTGGAATTCATACTAGTTGATGACTTACACTTGTGTTCATGAAAACATATTAGGGTTTTTCATTTGGATTAGTTAGTTCATTCATTTTATGGTGTTTTTCCCCCCCGATTTATACCCACCGTGGTCATCGCCTATTTGAAATAGTATTTTGGTTACCCTGTGTCATAATTTCCCAGTCTAGGGCACATGGCTGAACATTACGAAATTGTCACCTTTCGCCCTGTTAACAGTGTCAGTTTTGATGTGACTAGGGAAATGTACATATGGGTCAATAATAGACTAACACATTTCTCTAGAATGATTGGGCCCTGTCCGGTTAGTAAGATGACCAAGACACATTGCTCGCATGCTTAATGAAGTCCATATGACCTCTTGGGGTTATGGGAAAGACAAGACAAGTATAAGAAACTAGTTGTATACACATTCTACTGAGTCTTCTAAACCAGTATAATGACGTTCAGTTAAGTTAATATGTCGGTTCTACGAAATAGTAAGAAAGTTTACTAGAAAATATATCCGGTCTACGGAATGAATCAGTTAAAAGATATATTCTTCAACAGGTCATCATAACTACTTTAATCGCTTCTTTATATAAATTGACAACAAAGACAAAGAAATTGCCTCTTATAATTTCAAAATTAGTTTAGAAATGTGGATAATGTAAAATCTTCATGTTTTTATTTTTCAATATTTTGTAGGTGTAGCTACTTCATGTACAGGAACCAGCACAGATTCTGGTATTACAAGGGCCACAATTCGTTATGGCAGGCGTAAACATGGTAATTAATATCATATTCTTCCTCTGACCCCTGAGAAAATGAGTTATTCTATCTTTTATCCCACCCGGATGGTACTCAAAATGAAAATAATAGGTTCACTGTCACCTTCCTCGTATATTATAGATGCTAGCTAAAAAAGGTTGTGCTTGGGGATAACAACCTCATCATGTAAAAATCATTGTCATTATAATCAGCCGCTGCAATAATTTGGAATCAAGCTTCTTGTGAAGAAGCCAGAGGCAGTTTTTTCTGAAAGTTACATTGTCGTGTTGTACTTTACAACGAGGCTGCGATATCTGAGTCTGTCAGCTTAGCACATTCAATCGCTATGAAATACCTATTCTCTTAGCCAGTATATTGCAGTTTGTTTCCAGTGCTGTCAGTTGCAGGTGAAATAGGGTCTTGGTCAGCTGTGGTTTGCTGACCTTGATGCAAGCAGTCAGCTAAGAGTTTTTGTCTGCTGTCAGCTTATTCACTGTGTTGCATCTTTGGCTCTGGATCTTTCAGCTGACTCTGATGTTGCACTTCACTTCCTTGGAGTTTCAAAGAAAACTCTAGCAACAATAACCAGTATAGAATGCAGCAATAAAGAAGAGAATAACACATTTTCTAAGTCAGAATAGGAAAATAAGGATAAATAAGCACAGTAAAAGAACAAATACTAACATCAGAATCAGATGAAACATACTGACCAGTCACCACCTCATGTTCATGCCATACTCCTTCAAACACGCTATGTTTCAGCAGCCTAGAAACAAGGTGTGTATCAATTCTGTGATCCCCATAGTGGGGCCTACTGAGAAGCCTAGTAAAGCACTACACCAGGAGGGCCCAAACCTACTTTCTTCAGTGCTCGTCGGATGATAAGGGAAGCCATTGTAAACCACTACCTGGAACAAATTGCCAAGAGGGGAGAACTCAGTGCGAGGAGCTTGTAACAATATCAGACGCAGACAATGTGAAGCCTTCGTAAATAAAGATATAAGAAGCTTGTGAAAAACCTTAGTGAAATAAGAACAGATTAGATATATAAATGAATAAACAGAACTGTTACAGCAGATAAGAATAGAAGGAAATTTGGTGGCCTAGTTGTTGTGAACTTGGCTTACAATCCTAATGTACCAGGATCACATCATGTCGTGTGCACTTTGGCAGATACATGTCATGGTTTTTTTCATTGTATGACTGCTTCTTCCAGTCGACCTAGCTGTGAATGGGTGCCTGACGAAGTCAGAAGAATATTCTAGAGCCACCACAGAGACTAGATAGTTTGTGGACTGTTGTCTGCAGTTTGAGCAATGAAAGGGACTGAGCACATATGGGGGCACCCAGATGCAAGGAAGTCAGTTCTATGAACACTTTTCCATTGTATTGTTAAGGATATATAAGGTTTATAAAATATATGGCTAGATCTGGTATGTTACAAAGCAACTGGAGACAGATTAGGTATATAAATGTATGACTGAGTCTAGTATTCTGCAGTGAAAATATAGAGAGACTAGATATATAAATATATGACTAAGTCTAGTATTGTGCAGTAAAAATAGAGGCAGATTAGATATATAAATGTATAACTAAGTTTAATATTGTACAGTGAAAAATGAAACAAATTAGGTATATAAATGTGTATATTACAGAGAAGAGAGATTCTGAGCCACCAACAGTGTTCATTGATCTCCGAGGCTTTGAGCGACAGAAAGAAGAGGAGCGACAAGGGTTAAAGAATGTGCAGAGAGTTTTAAGAATTGAGGCTTGTCAAAGGTAAGCTGAATATATTAAGAAACTTCTACTGGAGACAAATTTAAAGGACATAGAAGATCTTGGATTGGGATTGACCATCTATTAGTTGAAAGTGAAGAGAGAGAAAGAGACAGCAAGGTTGTACTGAATATAACCATAAATCACAGGGGTGCTGAAGAAAACCATAAATTACAGGTGAGAAAGTTTACTGAAGAAAGTCACATTTCACAAGTGAGAAGATGTACTTCCCTTCAGTCCGTTACCTTGAAATGGCGAGGGGGCTTGCATGTCTCAATGACCCCAAGAGCTAAGCCAGTGAAATCGAAAGCTACAAAAAGGTGTCACCCAGCTGGATAGGTCATGGGGGAGGGAATTGACAAAACATGGCACCTCACCTAGAGTATAATAAGTTAGGTTAGGGCCAACCACTTTGACAACAAGGCAAAAGCAATCGGTCTTGTGAAAGGAAGAGACTTTGAAAATGAGAAGAGTGACGAAATGGAGTGAAAGCCGCAAGGAAGCTGACTCAAAGTTGATTGCCCTTCTGAATGCCAAGAAGAAAACAAATATGGTGACATGAAATGTTCTTACACTGTACCAGGCAGGGGAATAAAGCATAGATAGCTAAAGAGGTGAGAAATTACAACCTGTACAAAACAATCAGGAAAGATGAGACTAACCACTGGGGAAATAATCATTTATTCTGGAAACAAGTGAACTGATATTTATCCAGATGTAAATGGGTACCTACCTCTACCCTATCGTCCAATTGCTGCTAAGTCCCAACTGGGAAATAAAGAGTAGTAACACTGCCAAGCTTGTCATAATAGTCAACTGAGAGGGGGGGGGGGGGGGTAATGGGACTAGCTATCTATTCCTTTTAAAAGTTTATCACCACAAAAACATCAACAAATATAAACTAGTGTAAGACTCAGTGTAAGACAAATTTGTACACAAGGCTCTAAAGTGTCATCGATAAAAGGAGGACAGCCATTACAATTGTGATGGGTGATCTAATGATAATATCAGTCTGGGTAAAATCATGGGAAAACATAGAATCAGAAATAAACATGAGCTGGTGATTGAGGACAACATGTTTCCACATACAAGAATTCACAAAAGAACATTGATGTCACCAGATCACTGAACAAAATGCCAGATTGGCCATTAATCTGTCTGTCTGTCTATCTTCATTCCACTTGTGTCGTTAGATGTCGTGGGGAGGTGTGACCTCCTTTGTTTCATATTTGTTGACAGGCGAAAATCTGCTTTTGACTTGTCAGGTCAATCCCAGTATTTGTTATCAACCGTTAGGTTGATAACCCCTGCAATATATGATCGCCTATTTTTGGGGACTGGTAGTGGTGGAAGCATAAATTAGAGCAAGGTAGACCCGCAGCCTGTCAGGCGCCATCTATGCCGCTCTGCTAACCACATAACCAAAACCTGATGTTATAGCCATACAGTCCCCTTTTTGCAACATATAATCTGTGGAGCAAGACCATATTTATGTAAACAAAAAGTTCAGATTGTCACCATTCAATGTATAAGTATATAGAGTAGCAGACAAAGCATCAGACCACAATCTTCTGATAGCCAAAATAAAGACACAACTTAAAAGATATACAAAAAACATATGCCAACAGACAACAGTTTAAAGTTGGATTTTGCAGGAACAAGGAAACACAAGACACATTTAAAGTTACAATATCAAATATGTGTGAGGTAGTACAACAACTAGAAGAAATAGTGCTATGTTTATCTTCTTTAACAGTAAAGAAGAGAGCTCCAGTGACGATGACTATGAAATGGTCGAGCGATGTGATTGGCGTCTCACACGGCAGAAAATAAAGCAAAACTTATCATCTCATGGTGCATCATCAACCTTCCTTCATCACAATGAAAAACAAGCAGATGAGGAACCAGAAACTAAACCCAGATACAAGAAGCCACCAAGGGTCATCGCTTTACAGGTTGGTTTCATTTTTCTCTTCATCTTCTGAACTCCCCCAAAAACAAGAGATTTCTTTTTACTCCTGTTTCATATATTTCTTAGGGGACTGTGTGGGCTAGTGGTTAAGTGATACGGCTCATAACCAGAAGGTGCTGGGTTTGCTCCCCATCACGGCACCGGCCCAGGGAAGCAAACCATTGGAAAATGTAGGAGGAAGCTGATCCTTACATAAAATGAATGTTGAAGTTGGATGCACTGGGCCGACAGGCGCAAAATAAAAACCACAGTGCAACGAGTACCGCCTTGGAGAATTGAAAAATAAGGCGAACACAAACCAAAAAAAAAATATTTCTGATTGTTTCTAGAGCTTCTGTTGAAATGAAAAGGCCATGCCATATTCAGCAGAATTTGTCCTGTGGGGGTGTCGTATGACAGGCGTCATATATCCTTCTAGACTACAGGTGTCAAAATGCACTGTTAGATATCTTTTAGATCATGCTCTCAAATTTGCCAACCCTTCCTTAGTGATGGTATGTCTGGCATTTTCTGCCACCAGGAAGACCATCTCAAAGGAGCTTAGGTGCAATGTTTACTGGTCTGCATTTCCTCGCCATCCATGGAGATAAATTTGACTAAAGCACGATTAGACAACTGTTTGTCCTACATCCCCTGCAGGACGTGATAATCTGGATACTGACACACTGGGCTGCCTCCCTTTGGGGATGTCTGAAAGATGAGTCCATAATCCACATTCACTCTTGTGAAGTCAGGATGTCAGCTCTTTCGTCACCTTGAACCTCAGAATGACTAGGCCAGTAGATCCTCTTCTTCTTCTTCGTACGCTGTCAGACGTCAACCTTTATTTTTTCGAAAAAAGCAGCGGTCATCCTGAGGCTGTCGACACTGCCATAGAGCTTGTCTAGTGTTGCCACTGGTGATTGCCACATCTGCTTTCTCTGATCCTCGTATGTCGGGCAGTTTTGCAGCAAATGTTCAGCGGTCATTTTCCCGGTACCGCACGTGCATTCGTCAGTGTCACCTATCTTAAATTTATTGAATAGGTGGTACCTCAGTCTATTGTGGCCTGTGTGAAGTCTGAAGACCACGACCTGCTCTCTTCTGTTCAACTGGTAATAGGCATCGTTTTTTGTGTAGCCAGTATGTTCTGTTTCCCATTTGGTCGGGCAGTAGATCCACACCAGCTCATGCAGGTTTGATACCTCTACTGCTGCCATCTAGTCATTCCTTAGCCAGTCATTCTGTACCTTCCAAAGTAAGTATTGAAAGTCTTGGTGAGATGACTGCCCCTGTTAAAGAAATCCCAGATAGCCATCTCAGAGCTGCAGTCATTGCTTCCATCTGTTTACTGCTGTGTATGTATAGTAAGTAAAAAAAATCCTTGCGCTAACCCTAATAATGTGTCTCACATTCACTTCATCTTTACAGGTTCAAACCTCAACCAAAGGAATGAAAGCCATATAGTCCTGCTAACCGATGCCTTGGCCGTAGTCACAGCACTAAAAAGCCAGAAAAATACTGAACTTAAGGATCTAAGAGCAGTACTCTGTCAACTATGCCAGCAGTCCGCACCAAAAAGGGTAGTGGTGCAGTGGGTTCCATCCCACTGCAACATCCAAGGCAATGAGGAGGCAGACAGACTGGCAAAAGAAGGTGCAAGACTACCACAACCAGATACTAGTATGACATACGAAGAGTCAAAACGGCTTATTAGAGCTAGATACATGACCAAATGGGAAACCGAACATACTGGATACACAAAAAACGATGCCTATTACCAGTTGAACAGAAGAGAGCAGGTCGTGGTCTTCAGACTTCACACTGGCCACAATAGACTTAGGTACCACCTATTCAACATATTGAAGATAGGTGACACTGACGAATGCCCGTGTGGTACCGAGAAAATGACCGCTGAGCATCTGCTGCAAAACTGCCCGACATACGAGGATCAGAGAGAGCAGATGTGGCCATCACCAATGGCAACACTAGACAAGCTCTATGGCAGTGTCGACAGCCTCAGGATGACCGCTGCTTTTTTCGAAAAAAATAAGGTTGATGTCTGACTGCGTACGAAGAAGAAGAAGAAAAAAAAACCTCAACCCTGAGGTTAATGACTAACTTAGTCGCACCTCTTCTACCATTGGGTGTAGAGGCATTATTTTTTTTTATTGTCACTTACAGTTTCTACAAGATAATACAGCCAGCTCCATGCTAAACCCTCCTTAGTTGATTCCAACAACATGCCTGACAGATTCAAAGCATCAATAAAACAGAATATTCCTGTTCCATGTAGAGCACAGGTTTTCAACAAATACACGCCAAGTCCTCCTGTCCTGATCCACCTGTTCCATCTCTGTCAGCGTGTTTCTTGTTTTCTTTGTTTGTCTGTAGCTCTTTTCTTTATGTGTGTTTCTATCTTCCTCTATTTCTCTTGCTTTGGGAATTCCAGAATAGAGACTGTCTTGTAATGTTATCCACTGAGCTCCTGTATGTGTGTTCTATCCTACGCTAGTGACTTCTCCTCACCTCATGTTCCACTGATATCTGCCTGGTTCTTTCCAACAGTCTCACATCAGTGATAATATCATACCAATCCAATGTTTCTATACTGCACAGTCACACATTTATGAAAGTTTGTACCTTTTTGCTGTTTTTTGTTCTCATCACGGTGATACAATGCTATGCACCTACCTCAGATTACTTCTTCTTCATCGTACGCAGTCAGACAGTAACCATTATTTTTTCGAAAAAAGCAGCGATCATCCTGAAGCTGTCGACACTGCCATAGAGCCCTCAGATTACGAGGATAGCGATGTTGAGAGCTTCTACAAGGACTTGCAGGCTTTGGTGAACGAGGTACCGAAGAAGGATATACTGGTGGTACAGGGAGATTGGAATGCCAAAATTAGCGAAGACATAGTACGTGACTGGAAAGGCACATGTGGAGCACATGGAAATGTGACCACGAACGATAGA
Organism: Ariolimax columbianus; assembly: GCA_036924085.1. Lineage (NCBI taxonomy): Eukaryota > Metazoa > Mollusca > Gastropoda > Stylommatophora > Arionidae > Ariolimax > Ariolimax columbianus. Next base: position 10,319,885 of record JAVGWX010000019.1, on the reverse strand, counting down.
GGACTGAGACTCCTGGAATTTGCGTATTATAATAAACTAGTAGTAGCGAATATGCTAGGACCACATAAAATGTCGAGACGGTGAACGTGGCACAGCCCAAATAGTACGATTCATAGTCAAATAGACTATATTCTGGTCCAAAGGAGATTAAGATCTAGCGTTAATAGCGCCCGGACAAGAAGTTTCCCAGGGGCCGATATAGGGAGCGACCATGACTTAGTGCTGATGACCATGCATCTCAGACTAAAGAAAGTTCTGAAAAGAGAGATAACTAGACTGAGATTTGACTTGGAGATGTTGAAGTACCCGGATATAGTGGAGACCTTTGGAGCGGTGATGGGGGAAAGATTCGCACCTCTCTTGGTTTTTAACGAGGAGGCAGATGTTGAGACGATAAATGAAGCCCTGAATTCGGCATTAATCTCCACGGCATCTGAGGTTCTAGGTAGGTGCAGGATTAAGAAGAAAGCATGGATCACGAGTGAAATACTGGATTTATGTGACAAGAGACGACAAATGAAGAGAGCAAAGAAAACACTAGATGGGATTCAACAATATAGAGAGATAAATGGTAACATAAAGGCCAAGCTGAAACAGCCAAGGGGGAATGGATAACGACTTAGTGCACAGATATCGAACACAATCTAGGAAGAAATGATGCCAAGGGGGCATATAAATTAGTCAAGGACTTAGTAAGGCCTGTACAATGTCGAAATACAACGATTCAGGACAAGAGTGGGAAATGTCTCACAGAAGCTCAAGACATTCGTGAGCGCTGGACAGAGTACTGTTCGGAACTATATAAGCATGAAGGTCAAGGTGACCCCAGAAATGCAATGTCTCCTGAAGTGAGTCTGATAGAGTGAAAAAGTATATGAAGCCGTGAAAATGCTGAAAAGAGGGAAGGCTGTAGGTGTGGATAATATCCCAGCAGAGCTCCTACAAGTGGGAGGTGAGGCAACAATTGATACCCTGACATACATCTGCAATAGAATTTGGCAGACAGGAGAGCGGCTCTCCAGCTGGACAAAATCAGTCATTATACCACTGCCTAAATCAGGAAACCTAAATATGTGTCAGAACTATCGAACAATCAGTCTGATAAGTCATCCAAGTAAAGTTCTCTTGAGAATAATACTTAACAGACTGAAACCACAGGCAGAGAATATCATTGCCGAAGAACAAGCGGGCTTTCGAGCGGGAAGGGGTACCATCGAGCAGATATTTAATCTTCGGCTAATGAATGAGAAGTACTCAGAGTATCAACAACAACTCTACCATGCCTTCATTGACTTTAGAAAGGCGTTTGACAGAGTGTGGCATGCGGCACTATGGTCAACAATGTAGCATTAAAAGTGATATCAACAGTGATATTGTGAGGGTAATTGCAAACCTTTATGAGCAGGCGACAAGCGCAGTCTCGGTAGAGGGAACGCTAGGCGATTGGTTCCGTACGACGGTGGGTGTGAGACAGGAATGTATACTCTCCCCAACACTCTTCAATATATTCTTGGAGAGAATAATGGAGACGACCTTAAAAGAACATGTTGGCACGGTTAAAATAGGTGACAGGCTTATCACAAACTTCCGATTTGCTGATGATATTGATGTATTCGCAGGCACAGAAAGGGAACTCCAGGAGTTGATTGGTGGCTTGGAGAGAGTGGCCCTGAGTTTTGGTATGGAAATAAATGCAGATAAAACAAAGGTCATGACCAATAACTTAACAGGGTTTAAATCTGTAATAGAGGCAAATGGGCAGGAACTTGAGGTGGTAAAACGTTTCAAATATCTGGGATCATTGATCAGTGAAGAGGGATCGAAGCCAGAGGTAATTGCAAGAATAGCACAAACAACAGCGGCGCTGACTAGGCTGAAACCTATATGGCAAGACAACCGCCTCGCCCTCGGCATAAAAGTCAGACTACTGCGCTCTTTGGTGCTGTCAATATTTCTGAATGCCTGCGAGACCTGGACCATTACAGTAGATATCCAGGGCAGAATACATGCAATGAAAATGAGGTGCTATAGAAAACTCCTAAATGTTACATATAAGGATCGTGTCACGAACGTAGAAATACGTCAGATTTGAAGGCGCAATTGGTCCTTTTGAAGATCTGTTCACAGCTATCAAAAGACGAAAGATGGCCTGGTGCGGGCACGTCGCGAGGTCCAACGGAATTACCAACTCGATACTCTTTCGTTCCATACCGGGACAGAGAGGGCGAGGACTTCCAAGGAAGAGATGGGTGGACAACATCACTGAGTGGTCAGGCCTTCATCCCAGTGAGATACGACAGGCGGCGACAGACAGAGAGGGATGGCGTGGTATTTTGAGAGTGTCTTCATGTGTGCCCCAACGACCTGATGGGTTACGGGATGAACTGAACTGAACTGAACACCATGTTTCAGAGCCACACAACAGAGCAGGCTTTACATTAGAGCTGAATATCTTTATTCTCTTGTCAGACTTAGTTTTTGTTCTTTTTCTTCTTCTTCATTCACTCTCAATCTCCTGCTACCAAGTCCTGAAAAGGACTTTGCAAGTAGCAGGATGTTGTCAGAACAGAATGCGTTGTATTATAGTATACAGCTTGATTGTGATATTTGCACCGTTTGGTCCAACACATCTGACTTCAGCACACATTTTTGAGTACCAGGTTAACCTTACCTCTGTTATCTCCTTAGCCAGCCTGTTCTGTTGGAGCCTTTTATCCAGGATCACCATGTGGAGGTTGAGAATGGTCTTGGCAGCTCTGATTTACTGGCCCTGACACTAGCAGTCAGCTATGTGTCGCTGAGTGCTGTAGCACATACACTGCTCTGCATCTTGATCCCTAATTTCTGTTCTGTTCTATATGTTTCAAAATTAAATTGAAGCTGCTCTTGCCTTGTGTTCTTATTTTGATATCTTTATCTGTACCTCCTACTTTGCCTACATTGTTGCAAAAATGCGTGATTGATTACATTTATTGTAGGAGAAGAACGTCTTCAAATACAATCTGATTGGTGTTATTTACATTTCTTCCCATAATTTAACATTTTAAAAACAGATTGCAATGTTATTATGCTGTGCTTATATCTTCAAGCCCTGAGAATGCACCAGAGCTCTCAGAATGAAATATATATTCTGAGTGTTCCGATCATTCTGGTTTACAGGACTTTTGTTTTGGAATCTCTACAAACTATACTTTTCTGTTTTGAGTTCATGACCTCTTTACCTGTAAGGGACATTGCTGTCTTTCCATAGGAACATGCATCTAGCAAACATTGGACCACATCTTCAATCACCAAATCATCAATTGTGGAGTGTGAGAGCACTAAGAATGAAGAAGAGGACAACAAAACAAGAATGGAGAAACTAGAAATGGAGAGAGAAAAAGAGAGGCAAATGAAAGAAGCAATGTGAGTACCAGAATATATTTCTATTTTTCCTCTTACTATTATTAATTGACCATGGGGCTGGAGACTCCCATCCATTCAAAATATATGCCGCAAGAAGAAATTAAGACCTCTCCACCTCATGGTAGAAGAGGAGAGACTAAGCCATGTCACTTTTATTGATACTTCTATTATTCTCTTTCTTTCTCGTTATTTTCATCATTACTATAAGATTTTGTTTCACTTTGCTACAAAGATCATAATTTATCATTCCGTGATAACATTTCTAAAATATCAAGCACCAATTTTCTTTCATTTCCAGGTTTCAATTATTGTGATTTCAATTTAAAAAATGGATATGTCATCTGTTTTGCATGTACTTTTATAATTTGTGTGCTTTTTGTGCAATAGATTGTAAGCATTCTAAAAGCACACAACACATTGCACAACATTATTAAAACCACACAACACATTACGCAGTATTCCAAAGGCATACATCACATTATACAACAGTAAGAAGCGAGACGCAGGGCAGCTGGGAAAGGAACTAGTCAGTCCAGTTCATACTCCCTAAGACTACCTGTTTACTTTTATATTTGCCCAACTTGTTTTGCGGTTAGTTTTGTGTTTGACAGAGACAAGAATAAGACCACAGCTATACCGAGACTATGTCATACGAGGTCACTAACAGTGCAGTCTAACTTCTCTGGTGTTGTTGTTGTTTTGAATGCCCACAATTAGTAGATCTACTCTTTTGTGCGCCCTAAAAAGTACATTAAGTGGTGGGTTGCAATAGCTTTCATCACATCCTGAGTATGCTGATGAAGGTGGACCGGCGTCCTCCAAGCGGTTGTGCTGTGCTTGGCTTTATCTGCACATAACTCATCCACTACTTCGGGGATCACGTTGATCCCTCACATTGTTAGCCAGGTTGCCATCAAACAGCCCATTTCCAGGAAGGGCCATGAGGAAGCCATGGGGAGGGTCTTGGCCAATATGTTTTGTCTGACCCTGACTAACATGTCTGATCAGTATATTGTGTGCCCAATTCTCTTAACCAGACTGCACTAGTGCAGGTTGAGTCACTGGCTACTGTCAGCTCATTCAGTGTGCTTCATCTTTGGCACCATTCATGATACAGGAATGCAAGAAAACTCTAGTAAGTAACAATACCCCACATATGTTACTGGAATAAAAGAAAGCTCTAGAAACAATACCCCACATATGTTACTGGAATAAAAGAAAGCTCTAGAAACAATACCCCACATATGTTACTGGAATAAAAGAAAGCTCTAGAAACAATACCCCAAATATGTTACTGGAATAAAAGAAAGCTCTAGAAACAATACCCAACATATGTTACTGGAATAAAAGAAAGCTCTAGAAACAATACCCCACATATGTTACTGGAATAAAAGAAAGCTCTAGAAACAATACTCCACATATGTTACTAGAATAAAAGAAAGCTCTAGAAACAATACTCCACATATGTTACTGGAATAAAAGAAAGCTCTAGAAACAATACCCCACATATGTTACTAGAATAAAAGAAAGCTCTAGAAACAATACCTCATATATAATACAGAAATAAAAGAAAGCTCTAGAAACAATACCTCATATATAATACAGAAATAAAAGAAAGCTCTAGCAACAATACCCCATATATAATAAAGCAATAAAAGAAAGCTCTAGCAACAATACCCCATATATAATAAAGCAATAAAAGAAAGCTCTAGAAACAATACCTCATATATAAAACAGAAATAAAAGAAAGCTCTAGAGACAATACCCGATATATAATACAGAAATAAAAGAAAGCTCTAGAAACAATACCTCATATATAATAAAGCAATAAAAGAAAGCTCTAGCAACAATACCTCATATATAATAAAGCAATAAAAGAAAGCTCTAGAGACAATACCCCATATATAATAAAGCAATAAAAGAAAGCTCTAGAGACAATACCCCATATATAATAAAGCAATAAAAGAAAGCTCTAGAGACAATACCCCATATATAATAAAGCAATAAAAGAGTATCTTATTTTTCTGGGGATTGGAATTATTACTACAACTCTTGCTATTTTATTTATTGGAATTTATGTACATTAGTTCTTCTGTTTCTTTAGTATATCTGCACATTTTAGAAACTAATGTGGTCCACATTGTTACTTATGAATGCCTGTGAATTTGGGCATTCAACTTATATTATTTTGTTCAGGAGGCTTAGAGAGGAAAGACAGAAAGAACAAGAACAGAGATTGAGAGTGGGGGAACACATTGCAGAAGGCAAGTCTGCAGGAACGACACAAGGGAGGCAGTCAGCAGGAGAGAATACTCCTGTGGTTTTTGATATTGTGAGTTTCATGCAATGTGAAAGTTTTTGTGATAAATATAGCAAGAAAACTTAACACGATTTTAATGGATCTGTTAAAAAATGCTTAAAATAAGTCTTACAATTAAAAAAATTGGCTATAACTAAAAATAGAGTATCACATTTTCAATATATGAGCATCTTAATGCTTTATTTCTTTAAAATCATCAAACACTAAAGAAGCAATAAATGGAATTTATACAGTATTATGGTACTTATCAAGAATTATACATTTCGTTCTAATTAATAATAGTGGGGACGGCATGGGCTAGTGGTTAAGTGACATGGCTCACAATCCGAAGGTGCTGGGTTCGATCTCCATCACAGCATCGGCCATTACCCCGAGGAAGCAAACCCTTAGAAAATGCGAGAGGAAGCAGACCCTTACATAAAATTCATGCTGAAGTTGGATGCACTGGGCCGACAGGTGCAACATAAAAACCACAGTGCAACGCACACAGCTTTGGAAGAATAGAGAAATAAGGTGAACACAAAAAAAATAAAAAATTTATGTGATAAAGTATTATGAGATGTTTTCTGAACAGCTTACCTACCCTCTCCACCCCCCCCCCTTTCCCTCCCACCAACTAAGAGTGTGTATTTCAATATAGTGCATATAAATAGTAATGAAGCAATGATTATGTTTGTGTTAGGTGCTTTAGTCATTAGACACAATAAAAAAGATTACATTTTGTTAAAAGCAAACGGACTATTGTTGAGGACAAATACTTTTTTGATATTAGTGATTCAGATTTTAAACATACCATTATGATCAGGGCTGTCAGATTGAGGTAAGGGGTGGTGGAGTGGGGGTGTCAGGTATTAAAATACCCTGAGAAAAATTCTATTTACGAATACTTGCAGGCTATCATCATGTTACTATTTTTACTGATGTAGTTAAAAATGCCTCTGGCATGAGAGATGAGAAACATTAAGTTGAACACTGTGTGGTTAATTATATATAATAGCACCGCTGCCCCACAGAGAGCATGTCGTAAGAAGCGACTAACTGTGTGACATGGCATAACACTGACCATGGTTAGGTGGTTTGTTAAGAGCAGCATAGATGGTGCCTAACAGGCTACCGGTCTACTTTTCTGTAGTGTTTGAGTCTATTAAGATGGACTCGCACATTCGTTAACCACCCTCTGTAGCACTTATCCCAACGCAGCAGAGTAATAAACTGCTTGAGCTTATCCCACTGAGCAGGAAGTCCTCCTCCCGGCTACATCAAGCTCATGCCAGAGCTGCAACCTGCACAAGGGCCTGTAGAAGTAAAGGTCAACTAAGACTAAGATACATGTATACACACACACATATGTCATTTGGCTATAGTAGTATCTCAGAGGCTATGATCTGTTTTTATGGCAAAGATGGCACCGTAACTGGCTGCGAGTCTACATTTCTCGACTGTTTTGGATCATTATGGATGCCGCCAGACCACGGATTTGCCTGGACTTCACACTAGTCGATGACTTACACTTGTGTTCACGGAAACGTGGTGTTGTTTTCCGTCGGGACTTGTTATTTCGTTCTTTTTTTGTGATTTGTTCCATCCGTTTATCCTGGTCTGGATGCCGGCTGAATGGCGCTACGCTTATACCTGTGTCGTATTTCACGGGTTAGTTTTGCCGGTTCACCTTCACGAATTTGGCGTGTGGGAATTTTAGATGCTACTATGATGAGCTGAATACAGCTGGGGAGAGATGCCAGACTCACTCACACGCTGAGTGTTGTCCATAAGACCTCTTGTGGTTATCGAAAAGGCACGACAAACTGCGTTAGATGCCATCCCACCTTTCTACCCTGCGGGTTACATGTTTACGGAAAGGCTTCGGTGGTAACCCTGAGACAAAATCTGCATCCTATGCTATCTCCAGTCGTCTCGATGAATGTCTTGCCACTGGCAAAAGGTAGCTTAGGCTCTGAGAGTGAGGTTGACAAAAGGCGCAGTTTCTTCCTCACTTTAATCCAAATCACCGCGCAAGTCACCCATTTCAGCAGACACAGCAAGATATACGACTGTCCATACGGCTGAACAAAGAGAGTGGTCTTCATCACTTGTGATGGATGGACACAGCAAGAGATACGACTGTCCACACGGCTGAACAAAGAGAGTGGTCTTCCTCACTTGTGATGGATGGACACAGCAAGAGATACGACTGTCCACACGGCTGAACAAAGAGAGTGGTCTTCATCACTTGTGATGGATGGACACAGCAAGAGATATGACTGTCCACACGGCTGAACAAAGAGAGTGGTCTTCATCACTTGTGATGGATGGACACAGCAAGAGATACGACTGTCCACACGGCTGAACAAAGAGAGTGGTCTTCATCACTTGTGATGGATGGACACAGCAAGAGATACGACTGTCCACACGGCTGAACAAAGAGAGTGGTCTTCATCACTTGTGATGGACAACTATTATATGATCTATGTTCAATTGCAGGAAGTATCCTATGAACCTGCCCTGACAACTCTTCCCAGTGTCCTGCCATCTGAGACTTTGCTTCTGACTGTTCACCTGTCCAGTAATGGTGAGATTGTGCAGCACAGGAATAGATCAAATCGCAGTGTGGATACAGGTAGATCTCTCTATGCCAATTTGTAGTGATCTATATTCTATGTCTTTACCTGTCTGCATATAATTGCTAATGGCAGTTAAGCATACCTATGTGTTACCGAGGACCAACATGAGATCAGGGAATAGTAACACTGTAGCCTACAAGGTGTGTTCTGAAAGTTGACTAAGGAGGGTTAGCTATCCTATCATGCACAAATTATAAGTTACAAGAAAAAGGAAAGTAGATTTCCTACACCCCACAGTAGAAAACCTCTACACCCCATGGTGGAAGAAGATTGACTTAGTTAAGTAAAGACAGCTAAGAAAACAATTGACGATATATTAAAAGAAAACAGCGATTTATAAAAATACTACTAAATAAATCTTTTTAAAAAGCAGTATTAATTTACTTAAAATGGATTAAAAGACATCAGACGCTTTTGAAATGTAGATCTATTGCAGGATGCAAAATGTGAGCTGGGCAGAAAAAAAGGAAAACAAAACAAGCAAGGGCTTAACGATATAGGAATACACAGACAACTAATGAAAAATATGCAAAAGAACGGTAGAATGTCTTGGCTTGGTCACAATATGAGACATGGAGGTCTACTCATAAAAATATTGTACGACAAAATGAAGATGAAATGAAGAATGCATCTTGCAGATGTGCAAGAATATCGGAGGGGGCAGACTTAGGCTGAGCTGAAGAGGACACTGGCATGACATGATCAGGCGGCTTCAACCCAACCGGTTTTCAGACTAACCTGTTAGAAATGATAACAAATGTCTGGCAAAAAAGTGATTGATCATCATTGTGATGATTACATTATTGAAAATAGTCACAATTAGAATCTTCTTCTTGATTGTTTGTACTGAAAATGACATTTTGTCACATTGTGTTGAATTTACAGTGATGCTGTGATATCTGCGTATTTAGGCCTGACACCTACGGTTTCAGCATGGCATTTTTGAGACCAGGTATGTCTTCCCTCTTTGATGCTTATTCTTTCAGCCAGGCTGCGTGGGTGCAGTTTGTTTCTCCACTGCTTGGAGGGGAAAACGGGTCTTGTCAGTTCTGATTCCCTTACTCTGTTGTAAGTAGCCAGCTCTTATTTACTGGCTGCTGTCAGCTCATTTAATGCATCTTCGACCTTCACCCTTATAAAACCAAGGCCAGAAAGGAGTTCAAAGAATATTACAACAGGTTACTTCTTCTTCATCTTCTTTGTCATTTATCCTCAGATCAAGGTCCCGGTTTTTCTTACAAAGACCACTGTTGTTTGTAAGGTTGTTTTATCCAAGCACAGCTTTTGGCCTTCATCTGTCTCACAAGTCCAGTGTTATTTTCTTTCTTCGTGTGTGAGGGTGCACCCACCAGAGTCTTAGGCTGCATGCAGTGAGGACGGTGTCTATCCAATTTGACCTAGCCAGGTGATCCGGAGACAGATGAGAAGAGGGTGGTTTTCCATCGTTGATATCCATAGCCTGCTTTAAGTGCTGGTGAGCAGGAATGTTTTTGGCAAATAGACCGAAATGGCAAAGGTTTAGCATTGTGAATGTGATTTCAAGGTCTGTCCTTGCATTGCAAGAATGCACCTCTAGTTGCGCACGTGGAAGGCTTCAATGCTGCACCTATGTCGGCACATGTGGAAGGCTTCAATGCTGCACCTATGTCGGCACATGTGGAAGGCTTCAATGCTGCACCTATGTCGGCACATGTGGAAGGCTTCAATGCTGCACCTATGTCGGCACATGTGGAAGGCTTCAATGCTGCACCTATGTCGGCACATGTGGAAGGCTTCAATGCTGCACTTATGTCGGCACATGTGGAAGGCTTCAATGCACTTCGAATCACTCTGCAGAACAGTCCAGATTTTGAAACCATACAGCCAGATGGGGTCATCATAGACGATGTAAATTCATGGCTTGGTTTTCAGTGAAAACCTCTGCTGGTTCCACACTTCTTATTCTTATTTTTTCATTCTCAATCTCCCATTACCAAGCCCTAAAAAGGGATTTGCAAGTAGCAGGATATTTTCCGGAGAACAGAATGCGATGTGTCATAGTTTACAGCTTTCTGTGATATTTGCACTTTTCGGTCCGACACATCTGACTTCAGCAGGTATTTTTTAGTGTCAGGTTAGCCTTACCTCTTTGATCCCTTTTCCTTAGCCAGTCTGCTCGGTTACAGCCTGTTATTAAGGATCACTGCTTGGAGGTGGAGAAGGGTTTTGGCAGCTCTAGTTCTCTGACCTTGACGCCAGCAGTCAGCTTTGGATCGCTGACCGAGGCAGCTCATTTACTGCTCATTATCTTGATCTCAGTTCCACACCTGATGCAGGGTGTTGGAAGAGTCAACAGCTAGGCTAATTCAATGAAGTATGTCCGGATAGCTTTGTGCATTAGAGTTTTGCTTGCTGCCCAGGTGTGTAATTGTAATTGAGCAGCAACTAGGTCAAGTCAGAGTTTTAAAATTCCCTGACACTTAATAAAAGTAAAATGTGAACACATGCAGATTATCAGTTCTCAAAAGACATGCCACTCACATAAAGACAACAGGATAATGGAAAAGCAGGAAAAAAAAAGTCACATATACAAGTGTATATATATCTTATCACATGTCTGCTCTCTTCAGGATGTCAGTGTCAAGGACATGGTCCTGCTTACGGATGCAGAGTATTCTTCCCATACTGGTTGTGTGAAAGTGGTTCAGTCTTTTGAGGCGTCTTGCATAGACAGTCCAACTTTTGTATGCATATAACAGGGTTGGAAGGATATTAGCTTGGTAGACCTTGAGCTTTGTCCTGGCGCTAATTACACGGCGCTCTAACACTATAGCGTCTGAGATGGGCTGGGCACTTTGTGCGCAAGTCAGAGACCAGACTGGCGAAGGGACTCATGTATGGTGAGCTTTGGGAAGGCTGACGAAAGGGAGGTTGCTCAAAAAAGCGATTCAAGGACAGCCTGAAGAAAATTCTGAGATGTTGTCATATAGATGAAGACAACTAGGAGAACATTGCGGAAAACATATCGAACTGGAGAAATACAATAAACTTGGGCGTTGTTGAAGGAGAAAGGGACCGTATGCAGACAGCACAAACCAAACACCTAATCCGTAAGGAAAGAGCAGCGAAACTACCCTCACCGGCGGCAAACAACATAGTACAGACCGTGCAATAGAACATTCCATGCCAATATTTGACTGATTAGCCACATGAGGTCCAGCAAACACCGCACCAAAACATGCCAGACAGTGCAGAAACAAAACAAAACAGAATACATACAACAAGGATGATGTCGGTGGTCGTCATCGACAATGATGGACAGTTATGATGTACATACATTCTGTATTATTGCTATTTTTATTATTTGCTAATGTTTAACATTTTAATTATGTTTTATTTTTATATTTCTTCAGAAGAGGGACTTTCTGCTACATACATTGCTCTACTTTCCTGGCTTCTCTCCCTTGTACCTCAAGAGCCCACATGCCAAGGGTCCACTGCTTCCACCTCTAATGAGACCATGGTTCCAGAACCAACATTTCATGTTGTGGGCCTGCAACAGCTGTGGCTGGAAGAAGAGCTCAGATTGTTTGTAGTAGTGGCACCAGCAGAACCATTTTATTCAGAAATGGGCAGACACAATTGTTCAAAGAAAGGAAAGGTAACTTTTCATCTGATCTCCATGAAAATTAGTTATTTGTTCTTTTTTTCTTGTATCATTTTGTTTAGTATCTTTTCTATAGCTTTCTTTTAAACCTAGCAGGCTATTCCACACTCAGCAGGCCTTAGGAATGACATTGCATTTAGTGTCATGGCATGCTCTTAATGTGGCAGTTGTCACATTCACATCTCTACCACATACAGTCTTCCACGCATGAGTGGTTAGTTGCTCTCTTAGTCATCTCCAATGATATGCTGTCAGTGTGGAAGTGGTCATATTCTCGCATATATCCCACACAGAGTCCTTCTTGAAACCTCTTGAACTTAGCGATTGATTAGCAATGACACTTAAGTGTTCCGTTTTTTTGCACTATGTGTATGTTTAAACTGTAGCTAGTTTATTAGACATGCCTAAAAAATATTTGATTAGATGACTGACTGATTGATTGATTGATTGACTGACTGAAAACATGACTTAAATGGTATCTTTTTAAAATCAGATCAATCGAGTACCATTTCCACACTGCAGATAGCTGTAATGGATCACCAACATTTTATGTTTCTAGCCTTAGTCACATACTCTTAGAGGCTCTTGTTTGTCCATCTCTTGATGGTTTCACTTTTAGTGATGTCTTTCTTTTACCTACTAGCCATTTACCTTGTCTTCTAATATCAATTTCACCAGTCTAAATTTATTATTGTGTGCCTAAAATATTGTTGTTTGCGAATGCCCACAATGATTAGGTTATTCTTTTGTGCGCCCTGAAAAGGGCGTTAAGTGGCGGGTTGTAGTAGCTTTCCTCACATCCCGAGCATGCTGATGAAGGTGAATCGGGCCCTACAGGGGATTGTGCTATGCCTGGCTTCATCTGCATGTTGCTTGTATTCACTTTGTTAGCAAGGCTGTCATAAAAACAGCCCATTTTCGGGAAGAGCTACAAGGAAGCCAAGGTGAGGGTCTTGTCCAGTATGTTTTGCCTGACCCTGACTAACATGTCTGATCAGTATATTTTGCCTGACCAGACGTTAGTCTTCCTTCCTGCCTAAAATGTTAAACGTTATAAAGAATTATTTTTCAAAATTTATCTTTTTATTCTCAATTTATCTAGGACTTTTTTTTTATGGGTTGTCTTAGATGTCTATTACATGAATTATATCTTCTGGGATCAAGATACTGAGCAGTGCATGAGCTGTAGTGATTAGCGACCCATAGCTGACTGCTAGCATCAGGGCCAGCGAACAAGTGCTACCAAGACCCTGCTACACCTTCATATGGTGACCCTGGATAACAGACTGCAACCAACAGAGCAGACTGCTGGCTAAGGAAAAGGGATCGAAGAGGGGAAGCTAACTCAAACTCAAAAAGGCCTGCTGAAGTCGAATGTGTTGGACTGAAAGGTGCAAATATCACAGCAAGCTGTAAACTTTGACACAATGCATTCCATTCTCTGGACTGCATCCTGTTATTTGCAAAGCCCTTTTCAGGAGATTGAGAACAAACGAAGAAGAAGCAGAATATTCTTTTGTACATATTTAAAATGCCTCAGTTGTGAAGCTCCATGTTTTATGCATCATCAATAATCATTTATCAATCAAAACTTTTCATCTTCTTGTGGAGTACAGCTCTTCAATAAATAAATGGCAAGTCCTTCAGTTCTGAGCAGTCCATTTAAGCTTTCTCTTTGCATATAGTTGACATGTCCAAATCTGATGTAGACTTGTGGTGAACACTTCTATAGAATAGGGCAGTCAGCCCAGTACAAAGTCTACTTAGATGGTTCTTAAATATGACTGACATGTGTTACTGTTCTTTTCTCCCCTTTCAGATAACGCAATGATGCTTCATCCGTGTTGAAGAATATGTATATTTTATGACTATCATTACAAATTTTTGTGTTATTTACTTGAATTTTATTATCCATATCGTTCTATGGTGTTCAGATAATTTAGATGTTCCAATGATCTTTTTTTTTACTTCTGTTGCGCATCTGCCGTCTTCTATTATTAAATGTACAAGATATAGACTCTTTGGTATGTTCCAGTATCTCTACAATGAATCTATGTTTAACATGAACGTCTCATCTGTTTCCATATGTTGTTGTTATGGGTCCAGCAGCATCCGGGCTCTTGCCCTTCAGCTCAATGCCATGTAATGGTTTATGTACGTGTTTGTTAGTTGTTGTTTAGTGCTGTACAAAGTGTTCCATTTATCTAGTCTCAGAGGAAGAAACATTTTTCTAAAATTGTTGAGTGCCAAGTATTCAAAGAGATGATGATCAACAGTTTTGTATTATTGAGTACACAGCTGGCACTCTGTAGTGTGTTGTAGTTGGATTCTCTTCATGTGCTTGTTATGTTTTGACAAATATAATTATTATTATTTTATACACATCAATGTCTTAGTCGACCTGTACTTCTACAGGGGTGGATTCTGTTGTGCAGGTGCGAGGTCTAGGGTGAGCTGGGTGTAGCCAGGATGAGGATTTCCTGCTTAGCTGGCTAGGCTCGAGCAGCTTATTACTCCGGTGTGTTGGGACAAGTGCCGCAGAGTGTGGTTAACCGATGTGCGAGTCCATCTTAATAGACTAAAACACTAAAGCAAAGTAAACCCGCAGCCTGTTAGGCGCCATATATGCTGCTCTTAACAAACCACCTAACCATGGATGGTGTTATGCCATTTCACACAGTTAGTCGCCTCTTACGACAATCTCTCTATGGGCCAGTGGTGCTATTCTCGTTTATATCATACACAAAGACCCCGGCAGACCACTCTGGATATTATCTGCAAACCGAAGATTATTTTTTTAATTCTTCTTATGATGTTTAGTCCTGGATTCCGCGAGAATCTATTGATTTTTATCTGAGACGTAACAATTTTTTTCTGTTACCTTCTCTCAAAAGCAAAAGGATGAAATAAAAGGAAGCTCCAAGTTTACACAGCATATTACCAAATTTCTCTCTGTAAACACACTCTACACTGTGTGTCCATGGCTGAGCACTCTTGTTCCTGTGGAAGTGAGAAGTGACTGGCCTGAGGATAAAGAAGCTCCGCCATTCTCATACTCCCCTCCATTACCAAAGATCTCCACGAAGCCATTGTCAACATTCATTCAGGTACTCATATACTTCACAAATCATTCAAATAACTTGTTCAGACATTTCATATTATCAAGCATAGTTGCATTTTAAAAAAGTGCTTACCTATATATCATTCCCTATAAACCCTGATTATTCTTGTCTCTCCACACTCCTTATATGGCTTATATAATAGTCGTCGATTGCAAGCGATGATGACAACAACAGTCAGACGTGTTGTGTTGCACCTCACTGGTGAGTCTTGGGGACGGCATGGGTTAATGGTTAAGTGACACAGCTCACAACCAGAAGGTGCTGGGTTCGATCCCCATCACCGGCCGTTACTCCGGGGAAGCAAACCCTTAGAAAATGCAGGAGGAAGCAGACCCTTACATAAAATGCATGCTGAAGTCAGATGCACTGGGGGATCAAGATGCTGAGCAGCGCTTGCGCTGCAGAGGTCAGCGACCCATAGCTGACTGCTAGCGTCAGGGCCAGCGAACCATAGCTGCCAAGACCCTTCTACACCTCCACGCGGTGATCCTGGAAAACAGGCTGCAGCAGGGCAGACTGGCTAAGGAGAAGGGATCAATGAGGGAATGCTAACCCGGTACTCAAAAAATGCTTGCTGAAGTTGGATGTGTTGGACCGAAAGGTGCAAATATCACAGCCAAGCTGTAAACTACGACACAACGCATTCCGTTCTCTGGACTACATTCTGCTACTTAAGCCCTTTCAGGGTTTGGTAGTGGGAGATTGAGAACGAACAAAGAAGAAGAAGAAGAAGAAGGTGCACTGGGCTGACAGGCGCAAAATAAAACAAACAGTGCAACACACACCGCCTTGGGGATTAGAGAAATAAGGTGAACGCAAAAAAACAAAAACACAAACTGGTGAGTCCAGAGATGGATGTGTAATCCAATTCTGGGACAGAGACTCCTTCCATACATGCAGTATTTAAGATCAAAATTGGACATGTGAGTGTCAGTTATTTTATCTTTTTGGCAAAGTACGCTTTCTAACTCTGAATAATTCTTGTTTGACTGCAGGTGAATTCTGACCCCCAAGCAGCCAGAAAAATATTCAGCATCCATGTAGGCTTCCTCTGGCAGACTGTGGACAATGATGAAGTGTCATGTAATATTGACAGCCATGATGATGATGGCATCAACTACGAGACACAGAATACGCTGTCCCTGGTTTACAAGAAAATCTTTCATAACCCAGTCTCTCTCATGGCCATTCTCAGTAGAGCCACTCAGGTATGGCAATCAGAGAATGGCTAGTTGTCATCTTGTCTATCAAAGTTTCTCATGTGATACAGCCAGAGAATGCTATTTATCATCTTGTCTATCAAAGTTTCTCATGTGATGCAGTCAGAAAATGATATTTGTCATCTTGTCTATCAAAGTTTCTCATGTGATACAGCCAGAGAATGCTATTTATCATCTTGTCTATCAAAGTTTCTCATGTGATGCAGTCAGAAAATGATATTTGTCATCTTGTCTATCAATGTTTCTCATGTGATACAGTCAGAAATTTATCTTTACCATTAAAGAGTCTTTGAAATAGGGCTGTCAAAGAATGATCATTGTCACCATAACTGTCAAAGTCAGGCAATCAAAGAATGGTCATTGTCACCAAGACTGTCAAAGTCAGGCAATCAAAGAATGGTCATTGTCACCAAGACTGTCAAAGTCAGGCAATCAAAGAATGGTCATTGTCACCATGATTGTCAAAGTCAGGCAATCAAAGAATGGTCATTGTCACCAAGACTGTCAAAATCAGGCAATCAAAGAATGGTCATTGTCACCAAGACTGTCAAAGTCAGGCAATCAAAGAATGGTCATTGTCACCAAGACTGTCAAAATCAGGCAATCAAAGAATGGTCATTGTCACCAAGACTGTCAAAGTCAGGCAATCAAAGAATGGTCATTGTCACCATAACTGTCAAAGTAAGCCAATCAGAGAATGATCTTAGTTATTATTGAATACATTTTTTTCTGTTAGCTGTAATTGATCTATGGCTATAGCTGAGAGGTAAAGGTGCATGCCACTCAAGAAATTTAAATGTAAAATCATGGATCTTAGAATCTCCATAGTCTCAAGAGAAATGGAACCAGTGTCTGGTCATATTGGAGATTGCCCAAAAAAACTTGGAGATCCTGTGTACACGTTGTGCACGTATAAAAGTCCTTAACAGAAGGCTGTTTGCCGCTGTCCAGGACAAGTTCTGAAATTAAATAAGTTCCTACCCAATACTCAACCTACCATCCCCAAGGTTTTGTAGAAATTTAAAAGTTAAAGAAAATGAACATACTATGGGGATCAAGATGCTGCAGTGGTCAGCGACCCATAGCTGACTGATAGCGTCAGGTCCAGCGAACCATAGCTGCCAAGACCCTTCTACACCTCCACGTGGTGATCCTGGAAAACAGGCTGCAGCAGGGCAGACTGGCTAAGGAGAAGGGATCGAAGAGGGAATGCTAACCCGGTACTCAAAAAATGCTTGCTGAAGTCAGATGTGTTGGACCAAAAGGTGCAAATATCACAGCCACAACTACGACACAACGCATTCCGTTCTCTGGACTACATTCTGCTACTTATGCCCTTTCAGGATTTGGTAGGGGGAGATTGAGAACGAACGAAGAAGAAGAAGAAGAACATACTATGGATAAACTTCAGCTACATGGCAGCAGACATACACTTGTTTGAATACCAGCCTTCCAAGTAACCAATGAATCTATATCCAGTTTATTCATATCATATCACATGACAAATATCTCATCTTCTGCGCTGCCAGGGATTTGGGTACTCTCAATGTGACTGCTAAAGATTTCCAAACTTCTGTATTCTTCTGTCAACTGTTAGGTCTATGGCTTATATAAGAGTCTTCTTTTCTTGAAATGTGATTGTTTATTCTTTTTTGTTCTCGTGTTGCTCTTTCCTTTGCTAACCTGTCTAATGTCTCATTTTCGAGTATGCGCAGTGTGACGGTATCCACTGCCCTTATTTTAACTTTTAGTTTGTCTTGGACTTTTTCAAGCTGTGGCAGTTTATCATTCTTGAGGGCTTGCAATACTGTCATTGCATCATTTTTGTTTTTGGTGTGCATTCGCCTTATTTATCTATTCCCCAAGGCGGTATGCGTTGCACTGTGGTTTTATTTTGCGCCTGTCAACCCAGTGCATCCGACTTCAGCATGAATTTTATGTAAGGGTTCTGCATTTTCTAAGAGTTTGCTTCCCCGGGATAACGGCCAGTGCTGTGAAGGGGATTGAACCCATCACCTTTGGTTGTGAGCTGTGTTGCTTAACCACTAGCCCATGTCATCCCCATCTGCAGCAATAAGTAGTGCCTGTATTTCAGTCAAGTAGCTTGAACAGAGTTTTTCAGTGGAGGAACTAATGGTTTCATTTTCTTTATCTGGGTAGACAAGATTCAGAGATTCAGTTCAGAGATTAAATTCATTTATTCTCTTTATGATAAGGCAAACAGCATTCTCCCAACATATCGTCTGTTTTCTTCAACTTCGTCTTTTCTTCTTCTTTTTGCTTATCCTGTTATGCCTTTCAGCACCATGTTATGAAGAGATCTCTAAAACGAGCATGTCTGTGTGCCTCATGCACAGCAGCATTCACTGCCTCATATATTTCTGTAAGCCACCTTTTTTGTGGTCTGCTTTTGGTTTTGAATCCGTGGAGTCAACTCCTTCCGGAATATATTTATTATATATCTCTTCTTCTATTAATCTTTTTATTGCATTTTGTCACCCTATCCGCTCGTTATCTTTGTGAGCTTTCTTCTTGCACCTCCCAAACAACAATTCCATGATTACACAATTGTAGGTTGAAGTAGTTCATGTTAAAAAAAAATCTTACTATGGTAGTTAAAAATGGATAAATGTATAAACATTTATTATATTTCACAAATAAATCTAAGGCAATATTCTCATGAAGTGCTGTAAATCAGCATATAGCAAATGGAGCTTCGCCAGGTTTTACAACAGGAAACTAACCAAGGTGTGCAGCCAAGAGAAGAATTTGAGGTGATTTAGTACAGGTTTATAAGATGATAAACGGAAAATATAAATTAGACTCTAACAAGTTTTTTTGAAAATACAGTCGCTTACAATAACAAGAGGGCACAGCCTAAATTAATTAAAGAAAGGTCCAGATTAGATATACCAGGAAATATTTTTTAGTCAGAGCGTGGTGAATGCTTGGAATGCATTGCCACAGGAAATATTGGAGACAGGGTGAATTAATGCATTAAAGAATAGATTAAACGCACATAGGTATTTTTAGATCAAGTGAATGTAGAAGAATCTGGTTGTATACAGACTCTGCAGAGTCT
Organism: Ariolimax columbianus; assembly: GCA_036924085.1. NCBI lineage: Eukaryota > Metazoa > Mollusca > Gastropoda > Stylommatophora > Arionidae > Ariolimax > Ariolimax columbianus. Next base: position 10,300,469 of record JAVGWX010000019.1, on the reverse strand, counting down.
TCTAAACCAGTATACAGATGTTAAGTTATGGGGAGCTATGAAAGACACAGACTTCTGAAAAAAATAACAGCAATTAACAGTCAATTTCTTGAAATGTCTATTCCTTAGCAGGTAACGCATAAAAAACAGAGTATCACCATACACTGAATCAAATGTATAAAAAAAAACCTTACAATTTATGGATAATTTGCGCAAGTTGACACCTTATGTGTGTTTATCATATTTTTGTTTTACAGCTTCACATCAGTAACATGTTATTTCTTTTGCAATCAGTCTAACACAATGATTTAGTAATGGAAAACACATGACTGTTTATTACTAGGAAGGTCTTGACCTGGCTGGCATCAGACTTCTCTACCCCTGTCCTGAACTGTTGAAGACACAGACTTCCGAGATATCTTCATCGTCTGACCATGACATTCTGAACAATGTAGGGCCAGTTTTAGCATTGGCACTTCGGGGAACATTTGCCAGAACAATTTGGCTGGACTCTGTTGGCCCATCAGACCCTCAACTTGCACGCAGAACTGATCCTAACTCTCTGTGTGCTCTGTTTGGTGGAGAATCAAGGGACAACGTGCTCCTATTCTGCCCAAGAAATTTGTTACGTATACAAGTAAGAAAAAAACAGCTTCTTCTAACTCATAATTTTTTTCTGGTTAGATATATTGTTTGTCTGTTCATAGTAAATGTGTCCAGTGGCTTGCTAGGCATGTCTTATGTATGACTTATGAAAGGCCGATATGAAAGTGATGTTCTCATGGTCCCACAACAAAAAATGTCCCAGCTTCCACCCACCAATGAGATGAAGAGATGGATTAAGAAAAACTAAGTCCTACATTATATTCCAAGGCGAGAAAACAAAAATAAATCGTCTATTCTGATTTGGTCAAACAAATCTTGCTGGTTGTACATAATACTGCTTCTGTTTTCTCAGACTGGGCGCAAGTCTGAATCCAAAATTTTACAATCTGTAGCTTTTTTTTTTGGCTACCTGGTACATTAGGCAAGTTGATATGCCTGATTGGCTTCCAAGATTTCCGATTCTAGAAATGTATTGTATCCATGAATATCCTATCAGTCCTTACTTGGGAGAAATGAATAGGACCACTACACCCTACCATAGATGTTGTAAAAGGCAACTAAGTTGTGTTGTGCTTGGAGCTGGCAACCTCGGCATGTAAACCAAAATGCTACTGGCACCACTTCTATAAGATTACATGTAAGCTTTGGTGCAGGCTTCCTGCAAGGAAGCTGGTTGTAATGATAGCCCCATGCTCCTACAGGAATGACAAAGAAAAAATGAATATGATATTGTAGACTAATTATTGTAGACTAATTATTGTAGACTTTAGAAGATGTTGCTGACTCAACTTAAGTTAACATCTTTATACTGGTTTAGAAGACTCTACAGTCTGTATACAGCCAGTTTCTACTACTTAACTTGATCTAAAAACTTTGCACATTCAATCTATTCTTGAATACCATTGCCTCCACTATTTCATTGCCAATGCATTCCAAGCATTCACCACTGTCTTACTAAAAAAATGTTTCGTAGTATCTAATCTGAACATTTCTTTAAATATTTTGTAGCTGTGCCCTCTTGTTCTTGTAGGCAGCTGTACTTTGAAAAACGTATTAGTCTAATTTATCATTTCCCTTTATTATCTTATAAACTTGTATTGTCACCTTGAATTCTCCTCTTTTCTAGACACTGAACACCAGCGTTTCTGAGTATTTTATCATAATTATAATTCTGGAATCCCACTATCAGTTTTGTCACTTTTCATTTCATCCTTTCCAGCATGTTTATATTCCCTTTATGATCTATTCCCCCTATAATCCTTCTTAATGACCTCTTTGATATGCATAGTAGAGTGCAGTAATCCTATGCTTTCCTCCTAAGTAAAGGGCCCTAAGGTCAGCATAATGGAACTAAAATCTAAATCTGTTCTAATTTATTGGTTTGAACAAATCATTTGTTTAGTTACTCATATTTTATTTATTTCCATTTTTGCATTTGAAAGTCCTACTTGCAGACTAGTATTCTAGGAAATTATGTTGGAAATTGACAGCTGAAGTTGTTCAGGCTCTAGAACAAGCTGCTAACATGATGCACAACAGCAGTTCCAATTGCCATCAAGTAACCATCTTCACAGTTACAGGCTTCATCTCTCTGTTTCACCACTGTACACCTGTGGACTCTCACTGTTCAAATGACTCAACACCAAACTTAAAGTTGTACTGAGGAGCTCCAGACAATTGTTGAGTTCATCACTGGAACTTATCTGACAGTGTAAACATCAATGAACAAACAAGATCAAGACTCTGAACAGCGCATGAACTACAGCAGTCAGCGATACATAGCTGACTGCTAGCATCTGGGCCAGCGAACCAGAGCTGCCAAGACCATTCTACACCTTCACACAGTGATCCTGGATAATAGGCTGCAATAGAGCAGACTGGCAAAGGAGAAGGGATAAAAGAGGGAAGGCTAACCTGGTACTCATAAATGCCTGCTGAAGTCAGATGTGTTGGACCGAAGGGTGCAAAAACACAGTCAAGCTGTAAACTAGGACACAACGCATTCTATTTTCTGGGCTACATTCTGCTACTTGCCCTTTTCAGGGCTTGGTAGCGGGAGACTGAGAATGAACAAAGTCAAGTCAAGCCAATGAGCAAACACATTAAAAAGAACTTTTTGACTTTTTGGCTAAAATTTTGTCTCACATGTAGAGTTCACCATACGTCGTTGGATCAATAACAAAAATGTGAATACGTTTTATGAAGTAGTTTGGTTGGGTGAATGAGAAAAGTGTAAAAGAAGAATGTTTTGGATATTATTGACAAAAACAAAAAGTTAAGGCCTCTTGAAATTTACTTTATCTCACAGAGTGAACTTACAAGGTGGTTTGGAGGTCGGATCTCTAAAGGAACATCAACAGTGGACGTTGGACTGCCTTATCTGAAGAAAGAGGAAGGGAGGGGCAAACGTTGGAAGAAGGTATTACATTGAAAGGAGAGAGTGTTTAAAGTAAATATACTGGTAGATATACCATGAACCATTGGCGATAAAATTCACTTGGGGCATTTCTGAATAATCACCAGTGTATTCGTTGTGTTAACACTGGTTTTTGCTATAGAAACGGCTGAATAAAAAACAAGGCCACTTCCTTCCATCTTGAAAACAACAAGATAGCTAGATTGGCTTTAACCAATTTTTTTCCTTCTTTGCTTCCTACACTTTGCATCTTACGGGTCTCGATCTTATATTTGTGCCTATCTAATAGGGCCCTGATAACATAACGAAGGGATGATCAGCATGTTTATCAGTGTCTGTTTAGTGCGCATAGGGACAGTTGTCTTTTTAATTCCATTTTTTATCTGTTCAGTCAGACACCATCAGTGAAGACACTACCAAGGTAAACAAACTCCCGTACCTACTTTAGGGTTTTTCCGTCGGTGTGGAAACTGCGCTGTGTTGTTTGACTGTTCATTGTCAGAGTTTCTGTGTTGTCTCTGTCAATTTTCATGTCATACTGTAGTCAGGCTGAGTTAAGACGTAAATCTTCCTCTCAATTTTTGAAAATTTATTTGCGAAAATCAATTCGGTGATCGATTCCTCAACTTTTTTGGTTACCTGATATGCCAATATGTTCTGGAATTCATTAGAATGTGACATTGATGTTGAATGTTGTTTGTTTTCTGTCAATCATCTCAACCAATTTTATAACTTCTTTGTTGTCATTTAAAAGAAGGCATCAAAGAGGGAAGAATAACTTGATACCCAGAAATGCCTGCTTAAGTCGGATGTGCCGGACCCAAAGGTGCAAATATCGCAGTCAAACTGTAAACTATGACACAACACATTCCATTCTCCTGACTACGTCCTGCTACTTGCAAAGATTTTTTCAGGGGTTGGTAGCAGGAGTTTGAGAATGAATGAAGAAGAAGCATTTAAAAGTATGTTTCTAATGTAGTGTTGATTTTGCATCAATGAAGAATAAAACAATAACGTGTGTTTGGTTTTCTTGTTGAAACTTGTTCAGCATTACAAAAAAACTTGTTGTTATTACTGTAATTGCCAAGAATTTGAAGCTGTGTTTATATATTTATAGCTTTTATGTTTTGGTTTAATTTCCTAGCTATATTTTCTGTAACATTACATTTCTTGCAATCAGACTAACACATTGATTGGTCCTAAGAACGACCCACTGCCAACTCAGCGTCCTCCAGCTGCCCTCACCGCCACATGCAAGTCTGACATCTTTCTGGTGCTGTCAACAATTGTCCCTACCAGTTACTTTGGTGTTATCATAGCCACAGGAGAGAGAAGAGGGTACCAGATCAGAGGGATTAAAAGACTTCTGCTGACATCAAAGCTGGCCGGAAGTCTTGGTAATATTTCAACCCAGTGAACATCATCAACAATATTTTATCAGTTCTTGTCTCTCTTTCTCATTCACCATCAGTCATCCACAATGATTCTAATAAACACAGCAGTCAGCTCAACGTTTCAAACAGTGCTGTAACAGCTAATCATGCATGGATTCAGACTGCAACAATGTGCCTCCTCTTTCATCAGCGAATATTGTTCAGACCTGCAAGACGTGTTCTGCTTGTCAAGTGATTGCTGCCACAAGTATACTGATCTGTCATGCCAATCACACATTTTCTATAAACATACGATCTCAATCATTTCAAGTTGTTAGTGTTTGACTCTGTATCAGGCATGTAAGAATCAATATTCTTGCGGAAAACTGAGTTCATTACTGGGGGATAATGACAAAGCCCATTGGATTACTATACATGTCATAAAAGGTTATTAAGAAAGGTTGTGCATGGAGTTGGCAAACTCATGGAATTGTCAATGTCATCAAAGTGCTACATCAGCCATCACTGCCAGAGCACAACAAATGCCTTGACAAAAATCTACTGCAAATGAGGCCAACAACTACTTTGGTCATTCCGTGCTCCTATTTGAATGAAGACAGTTCTGTTGATGAATGACAGTGAATGTTTGCTTGTAACGATTACAAGACAAGTATTTATCTGTACTTTAAAAACATTTATAATCAACAACAGAAATGAAAGGAAGTAATAAGTAGCACAGAACTCAAACACAGGACCTCAAAGTAATGGAAGTAACCAGCGAGATATCCAAATAAAAGTGTCACAACTAGCCAAGCCTTTCATGATTGAAAACTCACAACTAAGGAATATAGTCAGGGCTCGATTCAAGCATATTTATAGACTCAATTATTTCTTTACCTTCCTATCACAACTCACTGCTATGTAGTCTCTACAGATTCCCCCCTTCTTTACCATGTTGCTTAATTGAAATTATCACTTTTTATTATTTGTCTATGTTTGACACAAGTATTTAACCCTTTGAACCTTGGCCATCCAGTTGGTAAAATCCTATTCCCCTGTGCCCCAGAGAAAATACGCACAAGGTAGACATCTGAAGTAAGCTAATTACCATGACAAAACTTTGTGCTCTAATTTCCTTATTCTATCTCAGATTGACTGAATTAATCATCTCCAATGTTCCTACTTGTTATGCCAGTAAATTGTGGAATATATTTATTGATTACCATCCTGTATCAAATGTTCTTGATACATTATGTTGGATGCATGCATCCCCCTCCTGGTCCCCAGATCTTAGTCTGATTCTCCTAAGGACTAAGGACAAGAACAGTTTTGCTAGCCTTCTCACACGTGTAATTCAAATAATCACTTTTCCTTTTTCGCAATAAACACCATCTAAATCAAATTTATTGTCCTCCAAATCCTCTTGCGAATACATTCAATAGCTTTTTGAATGACCATTTTCCAAATTTTTAAAACTACTTTACATCATGAGAATAACAAATTCACAGACACAATTTCCTATTTTGTGGATACCACCACATTTGTTATCTCTGGAAATGTGTGAACTGTGTAGATGTCACAATAGTATGGCCAAAATCTAAGCAGTACAGCCCGAGATACGCCTTATAATAATGGTCTACTCATCATATGAGTTCATATGTGTATCAAGAATTGGGCTATTCACACACATACCAGTGCATCAGTGTCACAGATTCCAAGGGTTAAGGCCCGTATGGTCTAAGCTTGATGATACTTGTATGTAGGTTAGGAAGTAATCGATTCTGTAAATATGTCTGGATCGAACTTGGACTATATTCCGTAGTTGTAAGTGTTGAATGCCGAATGACTTGGCTAGCTGTGACACTTTTTTTTTTAGTGTTTCACTGGTCTAATACCTTATCTCCTCTCACTGCTGTGACAAAGCACTTCCATCATCATTAGGACCTGTGTGAGTTCCGGGCTGCCTAGCACTTTACTTTCTGTTGCTCATTAAATATGTCTAATGAATGCAGATAAATACTTGTCTGTGATTGTTGTCATCAACAAACATTTTCTATTTACAACTAGCTGTACTGCCTTGAAGTTTCCACATATTCCCTTGATGAATGAAAGGAAAATACTTTTTTCTAAGGAATTGAACATTGTGTTCAACTAAATGGTGTTTTTGCCATGCTGTTTGAAACAATTCTAGAGCCAAAATACAGCAGCGCACATGCACCCACAAGGACATAAAAATGAATCTGTGTCTGTTATAGTTCTGTCCCTTTCTTGTCTTCCACTATTTTTTTCTCCTATGTGTTACCCGAGTCCGAAAAAAAGCAAGGAAGAGTACTGCTGTACCCTACCAGGCACAAAAAGAGTTGACTAAGGAGGATTGGACATGGAGGCTATATATCCCTTCATAGGGGATGGCGTGGCCTAGTGGTTAAGTGGCACGGCTCACAACCGGAAGGTGCTGGGTTCGATCCCCATCACAGCACCGGCCGTTACCCCGGGGAAGCAAACCCTTAGAAAATGCAGGAGGAAGCAGACCCTTACATAAAATGCATGCTGAAGTTGGATGCACTGGGCCGACAGGAGCAAAATAAAAACCACAGTGTAACGCACACACGCGTTGGGGAATAGAGAAATAAGGCGAACGAAAAAAAAAAAAACCAAAAAAAAATTTAAAAAAAAAAAAATCAAAAAAAAAAATAAAAAAATATAGAAACCATGAGCCACTCTACACCCAATGGTAGAACAGAAGAACAAAACCAATCAAGTCATATTTGTTATCAATGAATAATTATTTCACAATTTTTCAATAATCTAAAATGAATAAATTTTTTTGTGAATTTTAGTAATATGCTCAAATTAACCATCATTTGTTCTGAATTTCCTTTTAGTTTCTATGTCCATTTATTTGCCAGTTTATGCATTTTCAAATTTGTCTTTATAGATCATCAGTTTCTTTAGGGTTATATACAAAAAGACAAAATTGTCAATATTTCATCATCCTGGACAGAAGGGGGACCTCACCCTGGGGGCTACTCTTCCCTTCTCTCTCTCTTCTCACCTCACTCTGTTTCATTTGACTCTGTCCTACAGTCACACTCCTGCACAACTTTCACACGCGCCCTCATGGTGAGGCCCTTCCATTGCACTTTGGTTGGGCTAGCTTCTGAGGACGCACAAACCTAGCATAGGTACATACAGACGCACACATGCATCCAAGCACTAGTTTATGCGTCCTGATATCGCCCAATGGACTATGGTCTGGGGTGGAAAATGGCGCGCCTCCACCAGTAGAAACTAACGAGGCAAACATCTAAGCAAAAAAAAAAAAAAAAAGGCAATATTTCATTTGTTCTTTACCCACTTTTTCCTTATTTTATATTGCATTCGCTTGTTTTTCTAGATGAAATAATAATTGTCAGTTTACATTGATAGGAATATTTATTTTTTGTCATTCTACATTTTACATTGAATTGTTTATAACTACTCACTTTTTATTGTCTATTTATTGTTCCTCTCAATCCTATTTGTAGCTAGCTATATGTTTTCTCCATTAAATTTTACAAAGCTTCCTAACCATTGTTTTCAAATATTTGTGTTCTCTTTTCATTTTTGAAGGTATCTGCAAAAATATGCAGCCATATTTCTGCCCTGGTGTGACCCTTGATGAATTATGCAAGGACAGGTTAACTGAGTCTGTTGCACCATGTACTATATTTCTGCTACGCAAGGAGAATGGTGCCCACCATATGCAGAGTTTGATAGAGGCATGCATGGTACAGCTGACACTGGCGGGCTTGTTGGGTAAGATTTTTTTATAGTATAACTTGCACAGTGACGACTCAACATGTTAGAGTTATTTCTTCTCTCTTCATCTGATATATTGTTATAATATGTCGTTGGTTACAGCAAGACTGAGATGTCTGCTCTTTTCGGCTTGACACATCCAGTTTTAATATTTTCTCTTTGATCCGTACTCTGCAAGGATGCAGTCTTTTTTCGGGACTTCCACTTGGAGACAGAATACGCTCTTCGACAGCTCTTGTTCACTGATCCTGGCGTAATGAGTCAACTATGTGTCACTGACTGCTGTCATCTCGTTCAATGTGTCTTTGGCCCCAGAATTATTTAATTAACCATCCATATTTTTGATATGAAAAGAACTTACTTCAAACTGATATTCATCAAATGTTTATTTATTTTTTAACTTTGTCTTCTGAGTTTAATTTGCCTGCAAGTAGGTGGCTACCATGATTCATAGTCACTGTTTGTTGCTTTGTATGGGCACTTCAAAATTTCACATCCTCCTCTGAAATGGAGGTTACTGAGTGTGTGTGGTATATGACTCACCTCTAGAAACTCTAAAAACAACATGTTGAACTAGGCCTATCATCAACCCATGTGGCCGCACGTCTACACCGATGGATCATCAGATGAAGCATTGAGGAAAGGAGGGGCGGGACTCGTCATATTTCTACAGGATGGAACTGTTATAGAAAAAGCAAGTGCTGCCGGGAAGCCCTCGACAAATCTAAGAACAGAGCAACAGGCAATAATTGAAGCAGTGAAACTATTGGATGAAAAGGGGTTAAATGATAACAGAATAGTGTTTTTGTGCGACTGCATGGAAATTTTGCAAGCCACACAAAGAGAACCACAAAATAGTATGGAAAGGGAACTGATATGCCAGCTAAACATACTCTCAGACCACAGTAAAATCACCCTTCAGTGGATTCCAGCTCACTGCGGCATACCTGGGAATGAATGGACGGACAGGCTGGCCAGGGAGGGAAGACAAAGAGAACAATTCACCAACCCAGTGTCACTGCCAGAAGTCAAGGCAAACATTAAAAAAAAATATAAACAACAGTGGATAGAGAGAACAAACAGTAAATACCCACAGGACCCAATCAATAGACTGAATAGGAAACAGTATACCACAATTTTTTGCTTTAGTCAGAACAGGTCATTGCAGACTAAATGCACACATGCATAAAATGAAAGAAGTACAGACTGCACAATGCACATGTCAGAGAGGACCCCAGACTCCAGAACACATCTTGCAAACATGTCCACTGCACCAAGACTCCCGTGAGAAGACCTGGCCCGAGGAGAGAAACATACAAGACAAACTGTGGGGAACCATTGAGGACCTGCGACTGACGTGTCACTTCATGGATGCAGCCCATCTGGTGGCATAAAACGAGCATACGAAACCGAACGCAAAGAATAAAAAATGAGAAGTACTAAGCCACAACTTGTTAATGAGGTAAGGTAACCAGTTCCATTTCTCGCTGCCTTTCCTTCATGACAGTGTCAGGTACCCATTTATAGGTGGGTCAACTGGAACATCTACCTTTGCCATCTAAATTGAGTGCTGTACTACTTTGCTACTCAGGCACTTGAACACCTTTAAATTGAAGCTTTAAAATGACATTGTTTGTGTGTCATGATCAGGACAATGTCATCTTACATTTACTTTGTTGTAAATTCAAGAACACAAAGACATTTTATAAATAGTCAGGGAAATTACATGGCCCACAAACTTCCCATGTTGCGAATTTATCAATTTAAATAAAATGCGTTATTAATTGCAATTGTTCCTCAATTGTGCATCCTACATTTAAAAAATTAACTTTACATTTGTTACAAGTGATCTCATTGCTATCATGAAGCTTATGTTTTCTTCTCTTTAGTTTCTATAAAAGATCTGCATTATTTAAACTTTGATATTGCAAGTTCACTAATTGCTTTATCACTTGTTGTCTCAGGATGCGTTCAGATGAGAGTCAATGAAAGCATCACGTCCAAGCATCTGTTTAATGTGTCCTTATACACCGATGGTCTTCTGGCTTTACTTGGAGGAAATTTATCAAAGGTAGATTGAAAAAAACAAATATAATTATAGTTTCTTCACTTTGCCAGTGTCTGATGTGGTAGATTTATAGGGCTGAGAAATAAAGGTAACTTGTCTTGATGTAATGTACAGACTAGGTTTTTATTTTACCCCAGGAAGATAAAACCTAGATTTATATGAGTTTTGAGCCTGTGTTCTCCTGATGAAGAGACTTGTACATTAACCATTTGACCACTGTCAAAGGTAATAACCAAAATCAAAATATCTATATAAATATCAATAAAAAGAACTTTCAACATAACATAAAACCTTAATTTAAAAAAAGTAAAATCAATTTTGCAAGATCAAGTGTTAGAAAATGACCAGTGACATAGGTAAATAACAAGTTGAACAATTAATCAAAATGACAGGTAATGATAATATCTATGTACAGTTTAAATTTTATCATTCCATCTAAGCAACCACTTGATAAAGATACAAAAATAGCAAAACATGAAATAAACACTGCTTTGAGTTTCTATACATTTTTTGTCCATGTCCAAATTTAAGGTATTTGAAAAAAACTAATTAAGAAAATGGCTGGCCTTTGCGATACTTCATTCTGTAAAATGTAAACAGAGAATCTTGTAATTTTAGTAAATAAATGGATAGTTATGTGGGCAAGATGGTCAGGAAAAAAAATGTAAGAAAAAATTGATTTGTGACCTGAAAGCGAGCGTAGAATAGGGACTCTTTAGCTTCTTTAGCCTGCGTTAACACTGATCAGGGTAACTAAGCTGTGATGGGACATCTGACCTGACACATCATCCTGTAGAAACAAAGACCTCTACTATACACCCCATGGTGGTAGAAGAGGAGCAGCTAAGTCAAGTAATAAATAAACCTTATAAACAATTCTATGACTTTACACTGGTGAAAATGAAAAATATCATTTTTTTAAAAACTGGGATCTCAAACATTTGGCCCACCAAGTTTAATTCTGTGGCCCACAATGTGAATGGCATTTCATTGTGGGATGATAGATACTAATGTCATGACACATAATGATGGTGATAACACAGCATTAAAGGCAACCAGAAATCATAGCCCCATAACATGATATCAGTATATGTAAATTCTTAGAAATAACGTATGCTATATGACAATGTTATAATCTACATCATCTATGTGACATTGTTATAATTTTCATCATCTATATGACATTGTTATAATCTACATCATCTATATGACATTGTTAAACGCTTCATCATCTATGTGCTATGTGACATTGTTAAACGCTTCATCATCTATGTGACATTGTTAAACGCTTCATCATCTATGTGACATTGTTAAACGCTTCATCATCTATGTGACATTGTTAAACGCTTCATCATCTATGTGACATTGTTAAACGCTTCATCATCTATGTGACATTGTTAAACGCTTCATCATCTATGTGACATTGTTAAACACTTCATCATCTATGTGACATTGTTAAACGCTTCATCATCTATGTGACATTGTTAAACGCTTCATCATCTATGTGACATTGTTAAACACTTCATCTATGTGACATTGTTAAACGCTTCATCATCTATGTGACATTGTTATAATCTTCATCATCTGTGACATTGTTATAATTTTCATCATCTATATGACATTGTTATAATCTACATCATCTATATGACATTGTTAAACGCTTCATCATCTATGTGCTATGTGACATTGTTAAACGCTTCATCATCTATGTGACATTGTTAAACGCTTCATCATCTATGTGACATTGTTAAACGCTTCATCATCTATGTGACATTGTTAAACACTTCATCTATGTGACATTGTTAAACGCTTCATCATCTATAACAATTTTATGCTTGACATCATTTATGTATTATTTATGTACTGTACATCATTTGTATATCATTTATATACTTAACACTGTTGCATTTATGCTATGGTTTACTGTCCTGTTACTTTTATACACAGGATCAGTGTACTAATTATACATGATAGTGGGATTCCAGAATTATAGTTATGAGGAAAGACTCAGAAAAACCGGCCTACGGTGTCTAGAAAAGCGAAGAATTTGAGGTGACTTAATACAGGTTTATAAGATAATCAAAGGAACGGATAAATTAGACTAACAAGTTTTTCAAAATACAACCACTTACAAGAACAAGAGGGCATAGCTACAAATTAACTAAAGAAAGGTTAAGATTAGATATTAGGAAATATTTTGTTAGTCGAGAGAGTGTTGGATGCTTGGAATGCATTGCACGGGAAGTAATGGAGGTAGGGACAATTAATGCATTTAAGAATAGATTGGATTCACATAGCTTTTAGAACTAGGTAATGTAAATGAAACTGGTTGTATACAGACTCTGCAGAGTCTTCTAAACCAGTATAAAGATGTTAAGTTTGGTTATGAGCTCATCACATAAGTTTCAACAATTTTCTGTCACATTATATTTGCAGGTCCCAGAGTTTGACCATTCTCTGCACCGTAGCTCGTCTATTAATGAATCTGCCTGCAAGGAACTGGAACAAATTGCAGTTCTTATAATGTTAGGTCATGACCTACTAAAAAAGTGCGGTGTATATGTAGGTATGGAAATCATTTAACTCTTATTTTCTTTGCTAATAATATAACCTTACAATGCTGGATTGGAACCAACATACGGCCATAGAATACCTGACAAAGAACACTAGAAGAGGAAACTAAGACAGCTGGAGTATTATGGGCGGAGCTCGACAAAACAAGTTAAAATGGGAATCAGTGACAAGTGACAGTTGCAGCTCTTTGTTTCTTTGGAATAACACTAATAACAATAATAACACTAATAACAATAATAACACTAATAATGTTGTCCTAGATATCTAAAGCTTGTTGTGTCAGTCGACCACGACCATGTCCAGCTGATTCTTGTAGCCAAACTTTGTAAAGAGTTGAAGGAGAGACTGCTATCTGCCGGAGGCATGTAGAACGGGTACGCTCACTCCCACGCCTCCAGCCAGCGAGTGGGAGACCATTGTTACACTTAGCTGACTTGGGCAGGATCTGGTCAGCTGGAACTTCCTGATCCAGTTGAACCACATGTCCGAACACAGACAGGCTGTAGCGGACCAGAGTCTTTTAAATGGAGGGAAGACTTGTCATTGCAGAGACCTCGCCATTGCGGACAAGATTAAACCACAGGAGACCGAGGATGCGTCACTAGCTGCACATGTAAAAGGCATAGAGTCTTAATATGTCCTGTTTAAGTATATTCCAAGTCTATGAACCATACAGAAGGACAGTTATCACACACGTCTGATAAATTCGTATATTGTAATAAAACTGGAAAAGGGAGATAACTTTTTGTGCATTGGCGTCAAATGTTCTTAGTTCTTAGTCGACCTGTACTTCTACAGGGGCAAATGCCCGTGTGCAGGTCCCAGCTCTGGTATGAGCTGGATATAGCCAGGAGAAGGATTTCCTGCTTAGCAGGCTAGGCTCAAGCAGCTTAACACTCTGCTGCGTTGGGACAAGCGCTTACGGAGGGTGGTTAACCGATGTGCGAGTTCATCTTAATAGACTCAAACACTAAAGCAAAGTAGACCCACAACATGTTAGGCACATCTATGCTGCTCTAAACAAACCACCTAACCATGACCAGTGTTATGCCACCGATTTACTTCATGCTTTCTGTGAGACAGTGGTGCTATTCTTGTCCTTGTCATACACAAAAACCCCGGCAGACCACTCGAGAATGAATCTTCACCTTTTTTTGCTAATTCATTTTGGAGCACTGGTCACTGCCATTGTGATTCTCTTTTTGACTTGCCAAATTTGAATTACGGTAGCTCATTTCAGGTATTCTTGATACTTGTTTGGTACTCTGTATGTTTCATTCTTGTTCATATTTGTTTTATGAACTTGTGTGAAAAAACTGTATGCAGTATTATCTACATTGATATGCTAAATTGGAGTCGCTAAGTTTAATCAGGGAATGCCCGTAGCTCTCTACATAGTCTATGTTGGTCCTTGCGGGTTCATCAATCAGGTATATATTTTTAAATTACCTTTTTGTCAATGTGTTACTGGGGCCTGTTAGGGAAGTGAATAAAAGTAACACTGTAACCTACTAGGCATGTTGAATGAGGCAACCAAGGAGGGTTGGGCATGGTGGCAGACTACCCCATCCTTTAGAAACTATAAGCCACAAGTCTGTAGTCCACCATGTCAGTGAAATCAAAGACAGATACCACCTTAATAAAAAAAAGACAAGAATTACATAGAGTAGGCAAAGATATACGCAATAACATCCTTTAATTGTTCTGATAAACTGAATGGACGAAACAACTAAAAGGTTCAGATTCATGCACTTTGATGAGGACATCTCAAAAAACAATTAATGCCTGTGCTGAATGGGTACATGAATGTACGGATGGATCTGCATTCAAGGTCACCATCAAAGCAGATTAAGACATTTGTATACAATACCCAGACAGATCCTGTGAGGAACTGCCTGATGTTTGCAGGGAGCTCTGCTGCAACTTTGAAGCTGAAATCACTGCATTGGAAGCAGCTCTTGCTCTATCTGGAGACTGTTTATGATGCTTTTCACTCAAAGGCCCAATACCTAATAATCAAATCTCATTACATCATATCTTCAAAGTGTAACCTGGGCCCAAAAGTGGAGTGAAGAATAGTAAAACTGTAACCTGCCAGGCATGTCATAAGAGATGACTAAGGAGGGTTGTTCATGTGGCTGGCTACCTCATCCTGTGTAACCTTTAAGACACAAAAACCTCAACAGATACAGACAGGTCAAAATTTGATGACGGCATGTATTTGTTTGATGATCTATGCTCCACAAGTAGTTGAAAATGTTTTGGTTTATTGATTTGATTGATTTATTAATATATATCTTCTCTTCTTGACTCTCATGCTCCTTTAGAGACATTTGACCACCAATACAGTTACCATCTTGCAGGAAGCATGCACCAAAGCACCTTAGATGCTGTTACAATGGTGGATTCTTTTAGTACCTAGTCTGAGATAAGACTGTTTGCAACCACATGCATCCTTAGAGGTGATAGTGGCCCAGGCTATGAAGAAATGCCATCTGGGGGTAAAGATAAACAACGGCCAACTGGAGGTAATACAGTTTTGCTGATGATTAAGACATTGTAGCAGAGACAAAGAAAAATCTGCAAACACTGCTCATATAATCAGCGAAACGGCGAAAGCTTGTATCATTAACATAAACATAGAAAAGACCAAGACAATTGTCAAACTCAAAAAAATCTATGGGAAAAAAGGAAACATTTGCCTGTATCACATTATTACCTTACACACTCACTCCTTGTAATAACCATCACAAACTCTGCAGAATTTCTCTCTAACTTCCAGCAAAGATCCTCAATGTTTTGCCATACAGCAAAACTCCAGTTCATGCAGAAATGTCTGAGAGATTTGAACTGCTAGGACTGAAGTGGGTGCCTGCTCTCAGTATTCATCAAGCAAAGGAACTGACGCCTTACGAAGTGGGAGAAAAATTGTGGCGACAGAGTGTTCATTTGCTGATGTCTGGTAATTCTTTGTGTATGTTACTGTGGTTATTTATCATTCTACCCATGAAGCTATCAACAGCTTGCTCAATATATCTGTCCATCACTACATTTGTTCAAATATTTTCATTTTGAAATAAATCAATGGCCGTCTGTTGGATGAGGACACTGTAATCGATGAATCATTTTTTTTTTTTTTTGCTTAGATGTTTGCCTCACTAGTTTCTACTGGCGGAGGCGTGCCATTTTCCACCCCAGACCGTAGTCCATTGGGCGATATCAGGACGCATAAACCAGTGCTTGGATGCATGTGTGCGTCTGTATGTACCTATGCTAGGTTTGTATGCCCTCAGAAGCTAGCCCAACCAAAGTGCAATGGAAGGGCCTCACCACGAGGGCGCATGTGAAAGTTGTGCAGGAGTGTGACTGTAGGACAGAGTCAAATGAAACAGAGTGAGGTAAGAGGAGAGAGAAGAGTTGCCCCCAGGGTAGAAACAGAGTGAGGTAAGAGAAGAGTTGCCCCCAGGGTAGAAACAGAGTGAGGTAAGAGAAGAGTTGCCCCCAGGGTAGAAACAGAGTGAGGTAAGAAGAGAGAGAAGAGTTGCCCCCAGGGTAGAAACAGAGTGAGGTAAGAAGAGAGAGAAGAGTTGCCCCCAGGGTAGAAACAGAGTGAGGTAAGAAGAGAGAGAAGAGTTGCCCCCAGGGTAGAAACAGAGTGAGGTAAGAGAAGAGTTGCCCCCAGGGTAGAAACAGAGTGAGGTAAGAAGAGAGAGAAAAGTTGCCCCCAGGGTAGAAACAGAGTGAGGTAAGAAGAGAGAGAAGAGTTGCCCCCAGGGTAGAAACAGAGTGAGGTAAGAGAAGAGTTGCCCCCAGGGTAGAAACAGAGTGAGGTAAGAAGAGAGAGAAGAGTTGCCCCCAGGGTAGAAACAGAGTGAGGTAAGAGAAGAGTTGCCCCCAGGGTAGAAACAGAGTGAGGTAAGAGAAGAGAGAGAAGAGTTGCCCCCAGGGTAGAAACAGAGTGAGGTAAGAGAAGAGTTGCCCCCAGGGTAGAAACAGAGTGAGGTAAGAAGAGAGAGAAGAGTTGCCCCCAGGGTAGAAACAGAGTGAGGTAAGAGAAGAGTTGCCCCCAGGGTAGAAACAGAGTGAGGTAAGAAGAGAGAGAAGAGTTGCCCCCAGGGTAGAAACAGAGTGAGGTAAGAGAAGAGAGAGAAGAGTTGCCCCCAGGGTAGAAACAGAGTGAGGTAAGAGAAGAGTTGCCCCCAGGGTAGAAACAGAGTGAGGTAAGAGAAGAGTTGCCCCCAGGGTAGAAACAGAGTGAGGTAAGAGAAGAGTTGCCCCCAGGGTAGAAACAGAGTGAGGTAAGAAGAGAGAGAAGAGTTGCCCCCAGGGTAGAAACAGAGTGAGGTAAGAGAAGAGAGAGAAGAGTTGACACCAGGGTAGAAACAGAGTGAGGTAAGAGAAGAGAGAGAAGAGTTGCCCCCAGGGTAGAAACAGAGTGAGGTAAGAAGAGAGAGAAGAGTTGCCCCCAGGGTAGAAACAGAGTGAGGTAAGAGAAGAGTTGCCCCCAGGGTAGAAACAGAGTGAGGTAAGAGAAGAGTTGCCCCCAGGGTAGAAACAGAGTGAGGTAAGAGAAGAGAGAGAAGAGTTGACACCAGGGTAGAAACAGAGTGAGGTAAGAGAAGAGAGAGAAGAGTTGCCCCCAGGGTAGAAAAAGAGTGAGGTAAGAAGAGAGAGAAGAGTTGCCCCCAGGGTAGAAACAGAGTGAGGTAAGAGAAGAGTTGCCCCCAGGGTAGAAACAGAGTGAGGTAAGAAGAGAGAGAAGAGTTGCCCCCAGGGTAGAAACAGAGTGAGGTAAGAGAAGAGTTGCCCCCAGGGTAGAAACAGAGTGAGGTAAGAGAAGAGTTGCCCCCAGGGTAGAAACAGAGTGAGGTAAGAGAAGAGAGAGAAGAGTTGCCCCCAGGGTAGAAACAGAGTGAGGTAAGAAGAGAGAGAGAAGAGTTGCCCCCAGGGTAGAAACAGAGTGAGGTAAGAGAAGAGTTGCCCCCAGGGTAGAAACAGAGTGAGGTAAGAGAAGAGTTGCCCCCAGGGTAGAAACAGAGTGAGGTAAGAGAAGAGTTGCCCCCAGGGTAGAAACAGAGTGAGGTAAGAGAAGAGAGAGAAGAGTTGCCCCCAGGGTAGAAACAGAGTGAGGTAAGAGAAGAGTTGCCCCCAGGGTAGAAACAGAGTGAGGTAAGAAGAGAGAGAAGAGTTGCCCCCAGGGTAGAAACAGAGTGAGGTAAGAAGAGAGAGAAGAGTTGCCCCCAGGGTAGAAACAGAGTGAGGTAAGAGAAGAGTTGCCCCCAGGGTAGAAACAGAGTGAGGTAAGAGAAGAGTTGCCCCCAGGGTAGAAACAGAGTGAGGTAAGAGAAGAGAGAGAAGAGTTGCCCCCAGGGTAGAAACAGAGTGAGGTAAGAGAAGAGTTGCCCCCAGGGTAGAAACAGAGTGAGGTAAGAAGAGAGAGAAGAGTTGCCCCCAGGGTAGAAACAGAGTGAGGTAAGAAGAGAGAGAAGAGTTGCCCCCAGGGTAGAAACAGAGTGAGGTAAGAGAAGAGTTGCCCCCAGGGTAGAAACAGAGTGAGGTAAGAGAAGAGAGAGAAGAGTTGCCCCCAGGGTAGAAACAGAGTGAGGTAAGAGAAGAGTTGCCCCCAGGGTAGAAACAGAGTGAGGTAAGAAGAGAGAGAAGAGTTGCCCCCAGGGTAGAAACAGAGTGAGGTAAGAAGAGAGAGAAGAGTTGCCCCCAGGGTAGAAACAGAGTGAGGTAAGAGAAGAGTTGCCCCCAGGGTAGAAACAGAGTGAGGTAAGAGAAGAGTTGCCCCCAGGGTAGAAACAGAGTGAGGTAAGAGAAGAGAGAGAAGAGTTGCCCCCAGGGTAGAAACAGAGTGAGGTAAGAGAAGAGTTGCCCCCAGGGTAGAAACAGAGTGAGGTAAGAAGAGAGAGAAGAGTTGCCCCCAGGGTAGAAACAGAGTGAGGTAAGAAGAGAGAGAAGAGTTGCCCCCAGGGTAGAAACAGAGTGAGGTAAGAGAAGAGTTGCCCCCAGGGTAGAAACAGAGTGAGGTAAGAGAAGAGAGAGAAGAGTTGCCCCCAGGGTAGAAACAGAGTGAGGTAAGAGAAGAGTTGCCCCCAGGGTAGAAACAGAGTGAGGTAAGAAGAGAGAGAAGAGTTGCCCCCAGGGTAGAAACAGAGTGAGGTAAGAGAAGAGTTGCCCCCAGGGTAGAAACAGAGTGAGGTAAGAAGAGAGAGAAGAGTTGCCCCCAGGGTAGAAACAGAGTGAGGTAAGAGAAGAGTTGCCCCCAGGGTAGAAACAGAGTGAGGTAAGAAGAGAGAGAAGAGTTGCCTCCAGGGTAGAAACAGAGTGAGGTAAGAAGAGAGAGAAGAGTTGCCCCCAGGGTAGAAACAGAGTGAGGTAAGAAGAGAGAGAAGAGTTGCCCCCAGGGTAGAAACAGAGTGAGGTAAGAAGAGAGAGAAGAGTTGCCCCCAGGGTAGAAGACCTTCGATGAATCAGCCATCCACAGAGTTTCAACATCAAACGATGTTCAAGCGGAGTGGGGTGCATGAGAGCACAACCAGTGAGCTACAGGGATCATCACCATCCATACCCTGCACCATTTGCGGAGAGAGTTTGAGCACCTCTGGGTATGCGTAGGGTGCAGTGGCATCAATTCTTAGAAACAGAAACAGAAATATTTATCTGCAGACTCAGTGAAA
This sequence comes from Ariolimax columbianus, assembly GCA_036924085.1. Lineage (NCBI taxonomy): Eukaryota > Metazoa > Mollusca > Gastropoda > Stylommatophora > Arionidae > Ariolimax > Ariolimax columbianus. Next base: position 10,280,969 of record JAVGWX010000019.1, on the reverse strand, counting down.
AGGAGCCCGAAAAATGAATGAAGACTAGTAACACTGTAACAAGCCAGCCAATTTGCAAGAGGCAACTATAAAGTGTAGGACATGGGACTGACTATCCCATCCTGTAGAAACTTGAAGCCACAAAAACGGGGACAAAAATGGGCAAATCAACTATAAGTAAAAATGTAGCTCAGTCATCCAAGTCAAGGGAGTGTATATGGCAGAGGTCATGTATTTGTTGAAGACATGCTCCAGTTGGAGCTCACAAGGTAAAAATGAAAATGAGCATGTAAGCCTGTCAATGACAGGCAAAATAGTAATTCCAAATAGTCACAAAATATCCTACCCTTTGACCTGTTCAGCTTAGTAGGCACTGCTAGTAGCTGTTGATGAGGACATAGCTGTTTACATCATGAAGGCACACAAGCTCCTCTACCTCAATAAGGTGGACAAGCTAACAGGAGTATGACCTATAACTGACAGAACTATAACTATAGCTGACAGGAGTATGGTCTTTATATGACAGGAGTATGGTCTATATCTGACAGGAGTATGACCTTTTGCTGCCAGTAGTATGACCTATAGCTGGCAGGAGTATGGTCTATATCTGACAGGAGTATGACCTATAGATGGCAGGTGTATGACCTATAGCTGGCAGGAGTATGGTCTATATCTGACAGGAGTATGACCTATAGATGGCAGGTGTATGACCTATAGCTGACAGGAGTATGGTCTTTATATGACAGGAGTATGACCTATAAATGGCAGGTGAATGACCTATAGCTGACAGGAGTATGGTATTTATATGACAGGAGTATGACCTATTGCTGCCAGTAGTATGACCTATAGCTGGCAGGAGTATGGTCTATATCTGACAGGAGTATGACCTATAGATTGCAGGTGTATGACCTATATCTGACAGGAGTATGGTCTATATCTGACAGGAGTATGACCTATAGATGGCAGGTGAATGACCTATAGCTGGCAGGAGTATGACCTATAGCTGGCAGGATTATGACCTATTGCTGACAGTAGTATGACCTATAGCTGACAGGAGTATGACCTATTGCTGACAGTAGTATGACCTATAGCTGACAGGAGTATGACCTATAGCTTGCAGGAGTATGACCTATAGCTGGCAGGATTATGACCTATTGCTGACAGTAGTATGACCTATAGCTGACAGGAGTATGACCTATTGCTGACAGTAGTATGACCTATAGCTGACAGGAGTATGACCTATAGCTTGCAGGAGTATGACCTATAGCTGACAGGAGTATGGCCTATAGCTGGCAGGAGTATGACCTATTGCTGACAGTAGTATGACCTATAGCTGGCAGGAGTATGGTCTATATCTGACAGGAGTATGACCTATAGATGGCAGGTGTATGACCTATATCTGACAGGAGTATGACCTATAGATGGCAGGTGAATGACCTATAGCTGGCAGGAGTATGGTCTATATCTGACAGGAGTATGACCTATAGCTGGCAGGAGTATGACCTATTGCTGACATTAGTATGACCTATAGCTGACAGGAGTATGACCTATTGCTGACAGTAGTATGACCTATAGCTGGCAGGAGTATGACCTATTGCTGACAGTAGTATGACCTATAGCTGACAGGAGTATGACCTATAGCTTGCAGGAGTATGACCTATAACTGATAGGAGTATGACCTATAGCTGGCAGGAGTATGACCTATAGCTGACAGTAGTATGACCTATATCTGACAGGAGTATGGTCTATATCTGACAGGAGTATGACCTATAGCTGGCAGGAGTATGACCTATTGCTGACAGTAGTATGACCTATAGCTGACAGGAGTATGACCTATTGCTGACAGTAGTATGACCTATAGCTGGCAGGAGTATGACCTATTGCTGACAGTAGTATGACCTATAGCTGACAGGAGTATGACCTATAGCTTGCAGGAGTATGACCTATAACTGATAGGAGTATGACCTATAGCTGGCAGGAGTATGACCTATTGCTGACAGTAGTATGACCTATAGCTGGCAGGAGTATGGTCTATATCTGACAGGAGTATGACCTATAGCTGGCAGGAGTATGACCTATTGCTGACAGTAGTATGACCTATAGCTGACAGGAGTATGACCTATTGCTGACAGTAGTATGACCTATAGCTGGCAGGAGTATGACCTATTGCTGACAGTAGTATGACCTATAGTTGAGAGGAGTATGACCTATAGCTTGCAGGAGTATGACCTATAACTGATAGGAGTATGACCTATAGCTGGCAGGAGTATGACCTATTGCTGACAGTAGTATGACCTATAGCTGACTGGATATGAGCTATAGCTGACAGGAGTAAGACCTATAGCTACTTATAAAAAAATAATCTTTATTTTGTTTATTCTCATTGCTGAGGTTTTCCCAAGCTATTTATAGAGCTGAGAATTAAAGACGATCTGCACATTCAGTGGCATTGAAGTGTGCAGGCTAAGTTATTATTGTACCCTAGTAGAAAATAATCTAGGTCTTACCAGGGTTTTGAACCTCATGCTTCTTTGGTCAAGAGACCCACCCCCTCCTGCATCCCCCAGTTACTTATTCAGGACTATACATTTCTGCCCACTATACAAAATAATAAAAGATGTCTGCCCATCTCATGAACACCTATCTTGCCTGCAAGTCCTGGTACTTATACTGCACAAGTAATGCTCCCTTCCGCTTTCTTTATTTTGTGATATTAACAGAACCAGCCCTGGTCATGGTTCTTAGAGGTGTCAGTATTTTCAACATCCTGAAGCCTGTGGTCAACCAGCTCCAGCAGCATCTAGGAGCTACTTCAGCAAAGTCAGGAACAGTTCGAGAAGGCTCATCAATGATATCAGTAAGTTGAACTTGTTCAAGATTTAGATGAACTTCAGTAGACTAGAAGAACCTGCACAACTTGTGGAGTTGTCTGAGAAGACTTGTCAAGGCAATATTGGTAAGCTGAGCTAGTTCAACATTGGCATGAACTTCTCATTGCTAGATGATCTTAGACAACTTGGGGAACTGTCCGACAAGACTCATCCTTGACACCAGTAAGCTGAGCTAGTTCAACATTGGCATGAACTTCTCATTGCTAGATGATCTTAGACAACTTGGGGAACTGTCCGACAAGACTCATCCTTGACACCAGTAAGCTGAGCTAGTTCACCATTGACATGAACTTCTCATTGCTAGACGATCTTAGACAACTTGGGGAACTGTCCGAGAAGACTTGTCAACGAAATATTGGTAAGCTGAGCTAGTTCAACATTGACACATACTTTTCTAGGCTAGAAGAACCTGGACAACTCGTGGAAATGTCTGAGAAGGCTCATCCTTGATATCAGTAAGCTGAGCTAGTTCAACGTTGACATGAACTTTTCTAGGCTAGAAGATCTTGGGCAACTCATGGCACTACATACCTGGTCACTTAAATAAGTCTATATAACAAATATACTAATGACCAACCCATGGACACAAGAAAGTGTCCTAGCACCCATGCTATATAACATATATACTAATGACCAACCATGGACACAGACACAAGGAAGTTTCCTAGCACCCATGCTATATAACATATACACTAATGACCAACCCATGGGCACAGACACAAGGAAGTGTCCTAGCACCCATGCTATATAACATATATACTAATGACCAACCATGGACACAGACACAAGGAAGTTTCCTAGCACCCATGCTATATAACATATACACTAATGACCAACCCATGGGCACAGACACAAGGAAGTGTCCTAGCACCCATGCTATATAACATATATACTAATGACCAACCATGGACACAGACACAAGGAAGTTTCCTAGCACCCATGCTATATAACATATACACTAATGACCAACCCAGGGAGACAGACACAAGGACATGTCCTAGCACCCATGCTATTTAACATATATACTAATGACCAACCCAGGGAGACAGTCACATCTATGCTGATGTCACAACAGTTTCTGCCCAGGGAAAAGGGTTTGAGGAGGTTGGGGACAAACTGTCAAGTTCTCTCAATGTCCTTACAGAGTACAACCATGAGAATCATCTCAAACCAAATTCCAGAAAAAGCCAGGCAAGTGCCTACCACCTCAGAAATAGAGAGGAAAAAAGACAATTTCAGATTAGGTGACAAGGGCATGAGTTTGAAAACTGCATGGCTCCCAAATATCTAGGTGTAAAGTTAGACCGAAACTGTCCAACATGACGCACTGTCAGAAAACTAATCGTAAAATATACACTAAAAATAATATCATCCGAAAACTGACCAGAACAACATGGATAGCCTTGTCATTAGTCCCTCAGACATTGACACTTGCCCCGTGTTTTTCCGTAGCTGAATACACTGCACCAGTCTGGAAAAATTATGCCCGTGCGAAACTAGTTGACACAGCAATAAATAAGGCGGGTCTGATAGTATCAGGGTGCCTAAAAACCAACATCATTGATAAGATATACCCCATAATTGGCATAGCACCATCTGAGATTCAAAGAAGCGTCACAACAGAAATCGAACGAGAAAAACAGGAGCACGACCGAAGACATCCAATGTTGGGACATCAGATACATAGCACGTCTCAAATCCAGACTTAGCTTCCTAAAATCAACAACGTTGATACGCTGAAATTTGCTTTATCGAGATGCTGGCCCCAGTGATGCAACTTCGGGAGGAACCTGCCCTGGACATCATCTACCATACACAACATGGAAGTTGCTGAACATACTACGAACAGGTGTATCATGCTACAAAGGAACATGAAGAAATGGGGATACACAGATGACGACACATGTTTCTGCGACGCAATACAGGACCTAGACCACCTGATGACCTGCCCCAACCTCCAGGAAACATGCAATAGGTGTGGCATGCTGGAGGCAAATAACAAGGCAATCTGTGTTGCTGAATACTGGATGCATGCTGTATGATGTGGTACTTGGACACACAAAGTAAGTAAGTTATGTAGCTAGTATGTTAAGTCTTCAGATTTATATAAGACTTCGTCCCTTCCTTTCTTGCATTCCCTGACTCAGATCAAAGACAGGTACTGGTTCTTATAACTGCCTATGCTGAAGCTTGCTTTAACTGAGTTGCAGAATCAAAGATGCAGTGAATGAGCTGACTTCAGCCAGCAACTCATACCTAGCTGCTCGACCCAGGGTCAGCAAATCAGAGCTGTACAAGACCCTGTTCTTCCTCCTAGTGGTAGCCTTGGAAACAGACTATACCCATGCAGTCTGGCTGAGATCAAAGGGATTGAAGAGGGATGGTAAGCCAGGTCCCAAAAATGCAGTGCTGAAACTGGATGTGTTAAGGTGCAGATATTGAGATATTGCAGCCTCACTGTATACTTTTACACAAGGTAATAAAACAGTCCTTTTCAGGACGAATGCAGAAGCAGAAAAAGAATGAGTCATACACTCCAACCGTTCAATGCAAGAAACAAACACTATCTAATATACCAGTAATATTCCTAATTGTTACACCAGTATTTGAATATTTAGGAACTACATATTCTTGTTATATTTAAATAAGAGTTTGCATATTACAAATTATGAGAGAGGAGTTAGAGATTATAGCAGGCATGTCATAATAGGTGAGTAAGGAGGGATGGACATGGGCCTGGCTACCCCATCTTGCAGAAACTATAAACCAAAAGAAGAGAGAACTTCACACCCAATGGTAGAGGTCATAGTATATTAAGAACAATTCCATATTTTCTTGTTTTCCAGAAAGAGCTAAGGATTGAGTGCCTAATGTCTCACAATCCAAGTCAGTCAGATGACTTCACACGTCTGTTCTTCCATCAGAGTGAACTTTATCCAGATCCGCTTGCTCGAAACCTGCTTCCTTATTTACCAGAGTTCAGACTTTACTTTGATATCCTGGAACAGGGGGAGGAGGGGTATGTTTGAACCCTTAATGAATTTGTTAATTTTGATGTTCACTCGATGGAGATTGGTTGGAACTTCTGTGGTAGTTAATTATAGTTGTGTCTAAATTTCATACAACAAAACTGACACTGTTTGCAGCTAAGGCGAAGGGCATCAATCTCGTGAAGTTCAGCCGTATGAACTAGACCGTGAAATATGACACATGTTTAAGCGTAGTGCTATTCATATAGCCGATGTCCATTCCAGGATAATTGGACGGAAGAAAACGCACAAAATGAACGAATTAACCAGTTAAAATGGAAAACAACAACACGTTTCTGTGAACACAAGTGTAAGTCGTCGACTAGTGTGAATTCTCGGCAAATCCATGATCTGGCGGCATCTATAATGAACTAAAACAGCAGAGCAATGTAGACCCACAGCCAGTTACGGTGCCATCTTTGCTGCCGTCATATTAAACGGTGCATAACTGAGTCTACAAATTTTCTCAAGGACACTACAAAATTGCTGATGAAACCCGACCTGGTCATCCTGTTCAGATTTTAACAGAAGCACCTGTGTGGTGAGGATGGGAGAGATGATTCGAGCTGACAAGTACCGAATTTGCATTTCCACTGCAATCTATATTTCCTTAGCCAGAGTGCTTTAGTGCAACCTGCTTTCAGGATCACTGCATTTCAGTGAAATAGTGTCTTGGTCAGGTCTGGTTCACTGACCCTGATGCTATCATCCAGCTATTAGTTGTTGGTCAGCTCTGGTTCACTGACCCTGATGCTAGCATCCAGCTGTGAGTCGCTGGTCAGCTCTGGTTCACTGACCCTGATGCTAGCACCCAGCTATGAGACATCGGCTGCTGTCAGCTCATTCACTTCAGCCCTGTTTTTTTCTTAGGTCAATGGTTTAACTAGGTACTTATTTTAGCTATCCTAGTTCTTTATTAGTTCCTTTTTAGATCATTAATTTGAACAAATAATTTTATCTTCCAAACTTTCTTGTTAGTTCTCCTTCAAGTCATTGACTATAGTTATAAATATGTTAATTTTACCAGGTCCTTGATTTGGCTTGTCTTGGCTTGGCTTCGCTCGTTCTCGTTCTCCCGCTACCAAACCCTGAAAGGGCTTAAGTAGCAGATTGTAGTCCAGAGAACAAAATGTGTTGTGTCGTAGTTTACAGCTTGACTGTGATATTTGCACCTTTCGGTCCAACACATCCGACTTCAGCAAGCATTTTTTTATTAACGGGTTAGTATTCCCTCTTCGATCCCTTTTCCTTAGCCAGTCTGCCAGGATCACCGCGTGGAGGTGTAGAAGGGTCTTGGCAGCTCTGGTTCGCTGGCCCTGATGCTAGCAGTCAGCTATGGGTCGCTTACCACTGCATCTCATGCGCTGCTCAGCATCTTGATCCCCAGATCCTTGATTTGACCAAGTTTAACTTCCTTACATATTTTCGGCTGATTAGCGCAGTGGTAAAGCACTAGCTTTTAATGGGAAAGGTACAGGTTCAACTCCCACTACCACCACTTTCAGTCAACTGAACTGTAAATGGGTACTGACTTATGGTTAGGGAAGGAAAAGACAGCAAGGAAGAGAACTGGGCACCGCACCTCTTATACTTAGTATGCTGAAGTCTCTAAACACTTCATTCCTGACCAGTAGTGAAGTCTGCTGAAAGAATTATTTTACCTTATTTTACATCTTTTTATAGTTCTTCCAGTAGAAAAATTGTATCATTTTGTCATCAGTTCTCAAGTAATTTATTTGCATACAATTTATAAAATGTTTAAGTGTATTTTACAATTATCCACAGACACAAAATTAGGAAATTCTTGCTAAAGCCAATAGAAGAACTAGACCTAACTCAGGAAAACATCATGCAAGAAATGGTTGCTGGGCAACAGCCAATCACAACACTTATGCTCATTAAACCTAGGGCTGTTCAAAGGTACCTGCAGAGAATTTTGAAGAAGGTTGTACAGGAACAGTTTGGAATTGTCGGGCTGCGACTCCTCATGTTGCCATCGGAGATCGTGGATGCATTTATATCTTTGTCGCACAAAAAGGTAGCCATGTTCTTCCTTTTTAGCAGTTGTTATTTTCTTGATCATCATCATCATCAGATGCCCTGTCATTTGGCATTGTCGATCATGGACCTCCAGCCGCTTCTATCATGTGTGTCGTTTACCAACTCTGTTGTTGATCGTCATCTGTGCCATTCTCTCAAGTTGTCCAACATCTTCTCTCTCTGCCTTCCTCTGTCTATAGGGGAGGATGATTAACGTTTGGTCAGGCAAATTATACTGGCCAAGACCCTCACATTGGCTTCCTCATAGCCCTCCCTGGAAACGAACTGTTTTCATGGAAGCCTGGCTAACAAGGTGAGGAACCGACGTGATCCCAGTAGTAGGAAGCAGCATGCAGATGAAGCCAAGCATAGCACAAGTGCCTGGAGGACCACGATCCACCTTCATGAGCACGCTTGGATGTGAGGAAAGCTACTGCAACCCGTCACTTAACATCCTTTTCAGGACGCACAAAAAGAGTAAACCTACTCATTGTGGGCATTTGAAACTTCTTCTTATTCTTCTTCTTTGTTCGTTCTCAATCTCCCACTACCAAACCCTGAAAGGGCTTAAGTAGCAGAATGTAGTCCAGAGAACGGAATGCGCTGTTTCGTAGTTTACAGCTTGGCTGCGATATTTGCACCTTTCGGTCCAACACATCCGACTTCAGCAAGCATTTTTTGAGTACCGGGTTAGCATTCCCTCTTCGATCCCTTCTCCTTAGCTAGTCTGCCTGCTGCAGCCTGGATCACCGCGTGGAGGTGTAGAAGGGTCTTGGCAGCTATGGTTCGCTGGCTCAGCATCTTGATCCCGGCATTTGAAACAACCTTCATCTGTTTCTCTTTCCTGCTATCTTTAAATACCTGGGCACATACATATCATCAGAGGGAAGATGCAATTATGAAATATAATGCAGAATAGTTCAAGCAAAATCAGTCTTCCAGACCATGAAGGCAATCTTGTGCAACAAAACCTTGTTGCTGAAATTGAGAACAAGAATCCTTGGATACTACATTGAACCAGTACTGATATATGACAGTGAATCATGGACAATCAGCAAGCAAGTGCATAGATCTTTGGAAGATGTGGTTTATAGAAGAATGCGGTGAATCCTATGGACTGCAAGTAAGACAAATGATACAGAACTCGAAGAGGCATAAAGACAACTCATTGCAAAGATCAGAACAAGGCAGTCATCTTTGTCTTGATGCATTCTGTTATTCAAGCCAGCCATTATTTCATGTATCTTATGGAATTTATTAGTGATTGTTATTACGATTAAAAAGGTTAAGGTAGTCTCATAGCAGACACTGCCGCTGAGGATGAAGTGTTGAATCCTCCATTGTACAAACGGCTTATTAGAGCTAGATACATAACCAAATGGGAAACCGAACATACTGGCTACACCAAAAACGATGCCTATTACCAGTTGAACAGAAGAGAGCAGGTCGTGGTCTTCAGACTTCGCACTGGCCACAATAGACTCAGGTACCACCTATTCAACAAATTGAAGATAGGTGGCACTGACGAATGCCCGTGTGGTACCGATAAAATGACCGCTGAGCATTTGCTGCAAAACTGCCCGACATACGAGGACCAGAGAGAGCAGATGTGGCCATCACCAGTGGCAACACTAGACAAGCTCTATAGCAGTGTTGACAGCCTCAGGATGACCGCTGATTTTTTCGAAAAATTAAGGTTGATGTCTGACTGCGTACGAAGAAGAAGAAGAAGAAGAATCCTCCATTGTACTAATTCTCAGCTAAGTATGGTGGGGTGACCAGTTGCCTAACTCAAAGCCTTCCTATCCCTAACAAAAATTAGGTACCCATTTATACCAAGGTCAACTGGACTGTGTTGCTAATAGGGATTGAACCCAGTACCTTTGCAGTGAGAAGCAAAGGCTCTGCTACTCTTGTGATAATTATGCACTGCAAAGATAGATGTTAATACAACATTGGCTAATGAATAAAGAAATCACCTTTCTCATATCTCTACATACAGGGGCTGAATAAATCAATCTTCTCTCTCACATCTCTCCAAACAGGGGCAATTGAATAAAGAAATATCCTCTCTCATATCTCCATGAACAGGAGCTAATGAATAAAAAGATCTCCTCTCCCATATCTCCCCTAAAAGGGGATAATGAGTAAAGAAATCTCCTTTCTCACATATCCACATAGTTATGGTAGGGACCATTCATTCAAGATACTCACAAAATGCTGGCATTTTGTAAATCTCTTTTCATGGGTGCTTGATGCGGAGTCCCCTGCATTTCATAGTCGCCATCTAGTCGCCCCCTTGTCCTTGACTTGCCACTGGGGTCGGGCGACGCGAGGCAAGAGAGTGAGGATAAAAAGTAGCGCAGTTAATCCTTACTAAAAATAATGTTAGCAAATAAATTATGCCATCATCGTCTGTGATGGATGGCGGCCATTACCTTTTATTTTTTATTTGTTGTTGTTACAGATCCAGCATCATGTAATGGTGTCTGCACATGTTTTGTTGTTGTTACAAATCCAGCACCATGTAATGGTGTCTGCACATGTTTGTTGTTGTTACAGATCCAGCACCATGTAATGGTGTCTGCACATGTTTTGTTCTTGTTACAGATCCAGCACCATGTAATGGTGTCTGCACATGTTTTGTTTTTGTTACAGATCCAGCACCATGTAATGGTGTCAGCACATGTTTGTTGTTGTCACAGATCCAGCACCATGTTATGATGTCTGCACATGTTTGTTGTTGTTACAGATCCAGCATCATGTTATGGTGTCTGCACATGTTTGTTGTCACAGATCCAGCACCATGTTATGGTGTCTGCACATGTTTGTTGTCACAGATCCAGCACCATGTTATGGTGTCTGCACATGTTTGTTGTCACAGATCCAGCACCATGTTATGGTGTCTGCACATGTTTGTTGTTGTTGTCACAAATCCAGCACCATGTTATGGTGTCTGCACATGTTTGTTGTCACAGATCCTGCATCATATAATGGTGTCTGCACATGTTTGTTGTTACAGATCCAGCACCATGTTATGGTGTCTGCACATGTTTGTTGTTGTTACAGATCCAGCACCATGTTATGGTGTCTGCACATGTTTGTTGTCACAGATCCAGCACCATGTTATGGTGTCTGCACATGTTTGTTGTCACAGATCCAGCACCATGTTATGGTGTCTGCACATGTTTGTTGTTGTTGTTACAGATCCAGCACTATGTTATGGTGTCTGCACATGTTTATTGTCACAAATCCAGCACCATGTTATGGTGTCTGCACATGTTTGTTGTTGTTACAGATCCAGCACCATGTTATGGTGTCTGCACATGTTTGTTGTTTCAGATCCAGCACCATGTAGTGGTGTCTGCACATGTTTGTTGTTACAGATCCAGCACCATGTAATGGTGTCTGCACATGTTTGTTGTTACAGATCCAGCACCATGTTATGGTGTCTGCACATGTTTGTTGTCACAGATCCAGCACCATGTTATGGTGTCTGCACATGTTTGTTGTTGTTGTTCACATGTTTGTTAGTTGTTCTTTGGTGCAATACAAACTGTTCCATTTATCTAGTCTCAGATGAAGAAACATTTTCCTAACATCGTTGAGAACCTAGCACTCAAAGAAATTATGATCAATGGCTTCATATGAGTGTGTGCGCATCTGACACTCTGGAATATATTGTGGTTGTATTCTGTTCAGGTGCTTCAGAAGTTGCTTGTGTTAGGTTCTTAGCCAGAATATGAGGCTTTGATATTTTTTATTTCAATTGGTTTCTAGTTCCTGTACCCTGCTGAAGATGGATGTGTTGGACCGAAAGGTCAAATTGTAAACTAGTATTCCGTTCTCTGGACTACATCCTGCTACTTGCAAAGCCCTGTTCAGGGATTGGTAGTGGGAGATTGAGAACGAACGCAGTAGAAGGAGAAGTAGTACCGGTACTAAATAACATCGTTGTTTCCATCCATACAATAGCAGAGAGAAACAATGTACATACAACTACTGTACCATGTTTTATCTCTGCTGTTTTTTTCCCAACAGGATAACACTAATTACCAAAAACACATTGAAGCCTTGACCTGGGGTCCAACTTTAGCAGTGGCTCTGCAGCAGCAGAATGCAGTCAAGAGACTTTGTGATCTCATTGGTCCTGAGGACCCAGTCAGTGCGAGCCGTCAGAGCCAGTTCTTGTGGAGGGGGGAATTTGGCAGCGATGTCTACAACAATGGTTTATATTGTAAGTCATTTAGCTCATTCTTTATCGAATATGTATATTTCTTGATCCAATCATTTGGCAATGTGAAAGTTGCTTCTTGTACCGGCTTGAAAAGAATACTTCCCAGCTTGTCATAAAAGGGGACCTAAGAAGGCTATGCATGGGATTGCCAACCTCTTCATGTAAAAACCATTACTTTGAAACAAACACTACAAATTGTAGTAAACAGACTTCCTGTAACGGATGGAGCTCATGAACATGCTATATGGGGGAATGACCTTTGCTTTACATAGTAAAGCAACAAGGGGAATTAATTCACAAATGATTGTTGCCCATGGAATGAAGCATTTAAGATATTTCTGCAATCTATGCTATCTTTACTATCTACAATTATTGCCCATTATATCATTATATTTGTGATAGTATGTCATTATGTGTCATTATATCAGTGATAGTAACTTAATTTAACTTCTTTACACTGATTATCAAGACTGCAGAGTCTGGATACAACCAGCTTCTTCTACTCCACTTGATCTAAAAATAACTATGCACATCCAGTTTATTCTTGAGTGCATTTTCTGACCCTACCCCACTATTCAGAACTAACAAGACATCCTCGTGCGGGCTGGGTGGCTTTCTCATCCATAAATACGGCACAAGACCATACCCACAAACAGAGGCTGCGCGATACCCTATCTAACTCCATAGTTTTACCCACAATGTGTTATCCGCAGAAACATGGGCTCTTACAAAAGAAATGGAATCCAAACTCAGAGTGACCCAAGCCTCTCTCTCGAGGCGTATGATCGGCTTCATGCTCCACAACCCACGTTTGAAAGGTCTTCACAACTCTGGCGTACGGCAGATGTCATTGGTAAAGGATGCAGATACCCACGCAGACAAGGCAAAGCATTGCTGGGCTGGCCACCTGCTTCGGAGAACTGATGACCGTTGGAGCACAGCGACAGCAGTCTGGTACCCAAAAGACAGAAGATGCCCATGGAGAAGACCAACTACGTGCTGGTCTGACTCCCTAGAACTAAGAAACAGTATCTACGATACTTCAGATAGGAAACTTATCACCCTCTAGTCCACCATGGCCCAAGACAGAAGACAAGGGAAACGAAGTTGGGAACCGCAGTGGCGTAACCGCAGCTGAGGAACGGGCCGTCTAGTAATCCAGCAAAAGCTCCCACTATTTCCTGTGGCAATGCATTCCAAGCATGCATTCACCACTACTTGAGAAGGTGGACCGGGGTCCTCAAAGCTGTGATACAGTGGGAGACATTTCATCACTATGGGGATTACAGTTTTGATCGCCATATTGTTGACCAGACTACTGAGATATGGCCTGTTGACAACAGCACAGACGAGGACATGAGATGGGATATTGATCAATATGTTTCATCTGAACCCAATTACTCTTCGCTCCAGGTTGGCAGATGGAGGAATTAATGGATTATTGAATTGATGCATGGATTGTTGGATGAATGGTTTCATTAAGGGATGGATGATAGACTGATCGATGGATAGATGGATAATTGAATGGTTGATTTGATGAATGAATGGTTGAATTGATAAATGGTTGATTGGATGGATGAATGGATTGTAGGATAAATGGATGGATGGATGTGGTTGGATTGAATGATAGATGGTTGGAAGGATTGTTGGATGGATGGATAGTTGAATTAAAGAATGGTTGGATGAATGGATTGATTATGGGATGAGTGTATATGTCTGGGATGGACAGATAGAAATATGTGCAGTTGATCAATATACGAGGATCAGAGAAAGCAGATGTGGCCATCACCAGTGGCAACACTAGACAAGCTCTATGGCAGTGTCGACAGCCTCAGGATGACGGCTGCTTTTTTCGAAAAAATAAAGGTTGACGTCTGACAGCTTACAAAGAAGAAGAAGACGAAGATCAATATACAAACAAACATCATTCAAATATGCAATTATTGACAGGCTCTGCAAATTACATTGATGCCATCAGAGATGTCAAGATGATGTTCCCTCATGGTCTGTGCTGTCAAAATTCTGAACTGCTGGCTATGGAAGAAGTGAGTACATGTATGTAACAGTTGCCTAGTCAAAGGAAATCTGAAGCATCTTATGTTCTGTGCTGTTAAGAATCAACATCACTGCACTGCAGGCAGAACCATGGGTACTCGACCACCATCAATAATTTACCAAGAGTGTGCATAGTTCCAATAGCCTACTGGTTGTACATAGTTACTCCATTCTCTGAGGTGTCCCTACCTGATTGAATGATAAATAGGGGGTCTCCGTGGAAAAATGGTCAACTTTTTTATCTCGTGTTCAGATGGTTGGAATTCAAATTCAAGATGTTAATGGTGGCAATTTACTGGAGATCTCTTGGGTCATCGCTGAGGCTACAGACTTTGTGCTTTGTGTGATGCTTTTATTATGTTCTCAATCACTTACAAAAGGGATTCTTCCACGGGATTGGAAAGATGCAGGAGTGATCCCCTTATTCAAAAAAGGCAAAAAATCTGATCCAGCAAATTATAGACCGATGAGTTTAACGAACATAGTCTGTAAATTGTTAGAGTCAATAATCAAAGAAAACATTGTAATGCATTTAGACAAATTTAATCTAATTAGAAATAGTCAGCATGGGTTTACTAGAGGGAGATCATGCTTAACAAATCTATTAGAATTCATGGAGGAGGTTACTAAAATCATAGATAAAGGGGAGCCAGTGGATGTTATTTATCTAGACTTTGCAAAGGCCTTTGATAGAGTACCTCATCAAAGATTATTTCGAAAGTTAAAATCACATGGAATAGGTGGAGAAGTTGACAAATGAATTGAAAATTGGTTAACGGGAAGAAGGCAGAGGGTGGGCATAAATAAGGAGTACTCTGAGTGGTGTGAAGTGAAAAGTGGTGTGCCACAGGGCTCGGTTTTGGGACCAATTTTGTTCTTGATATATATAAATGATTTGGACATTGATATGGGATCTATGATTGCAAAATTTGCTGATGACACAAAACTATGCAGTAGTGTCTCATCTAAAGCGGAAGTGGATATATTGATGTCGGATTTAGATAAAATTTGAGAATGGTCTGTAAGCTGGCAAATGGAGTTTAATGTAGATAAATGTACAGTCATCCACATGGGTAGATCCAATATGGAACATAATTACAGAATGGGAGAAAACAATATTAGAAAGATAGATAAGGAAAGGGACCTAGGGGTTATAATAGATCAAACAGGAAAGGTGAGTGAGCAAGTTAAGGTAGCAGTGAAAAAGGATAAATTCAATGTTAGGTATGATAAAAAGAAATATTAAACATAGGAGCAAGGAAGTGATCGTCAAACTGTATAAAGCTTTAGTTAGACCTAGATTGGAGTACTGTGTACAGGTGTGGAGTCCTTATCATAGAGGGGATATAAACATGCTGGAAAGAATACAAAAAAGAGCGACAAAGATGATAGTGGGATTCCAGAATTACAGTTATGAGGAACGACTCAGAAAAACCAGCCTACAGTGTCTCGAAGAGAGAAGAATTCGTGGTGAC
The DNA here is from genome assembly GCA_036924085.1 of Ariolimax columbianus. Lineage (NCBI taxonomy): Eukaryota > Metazoa > Mollusca > Gastropoda > Stylommatophora > Arionidae > Ariolimax > Ariolimax columbianus. The sequence goes on along the minus strand of JAVGWX010000019.1, from coordinate 10,265,263 downwards.
TTAATACAGGTTTATAAGATGATCAGAGGAATGGATAAATTAGACTAAAACAATTTTTTTTTTTAAATACAGCCACCTACAATAACACAAGCTGACTAAAGAGAGGTCCAGATTAGATATTAGGAAATATTTTTTAGTCAGAGATTGGTGTCTGCTTGGAATGCATTGCCCGGGGAGGTAGTGGAGGCAGGGATAGTTAATGCATTTAAGAATAAACTGGATGCGCATAGCTTTTAGAGCAAGGTGATGTAAATGTAACTGGTTGTATACAGACACTGCAGGGTCTTCTAAACCAGTATAAAGACGTTAAGTTTTAAGTTAAGCCCTCACCTTTAACCTTAACCTTTACATTGGATTTCAAAACTTTGTAATTTCTGAATTTACAGCTCATTGATTACAATATTAACATTCAGGAAGTGGTCTGTCATTGACTGACCCAGAATACCATCTATATATATATATATACTATCCAAAGAATACCATCCAAAGAATACCATCCAAAGAATACCATCCAAAGAATACCATCCAAAGAATACCATCCAAAGAATACCATCCAAAGAATACCATCCAAAGAATACCATCCAAAGAATACCATCCAAAGAATACCATCCAAAGAATACCATCCAAAGAATACCATCCAAAGAATACCATCCAAAGAATACCATCCAAAGAATACCATCCAAAGAATACCATCCAAAGAATACCATCCAAAGAATACCATCCAAAGAATACCATCCAAAGAATACCATCCAAAGAATACCATCCAAAGAATACCATCCAAAGAATACCATCCAAAGAATACCATCCAAAGAATACCATCCAAAGAATACCATCCAAAGAATACCATCCAAAGAATACCATCCAAAGAATACCATCCAAAGAATACCATCCAAAGAATACCATCCAAAGAATACCATTGAGATGAGGATTATTGCTCATGTAATGCCATGACCAGGACAATAGATTCACACAAGCACATACAGAGCTCAGACCTTTGTGCAAACCTTCTTATGATGTCATAGTCCACCTGCATGCATCAGATCTAGGGGTTCTCTTTTCCTTCTGTTTAGACAAAAGGTCAACATGATTATGTTATGTACTAAAATTCAGTTATGGGGGTGGCAGAGTGGTTAGAATATCAGTTTTTTTGTATGAAGACACAGGTTTGAACACTGGGAAGGCCTAGGTTTGTTTGTCTATCTATAATAAAATACAAATCTATCCTGCACACTACACAGTGGTGCTAGAACAAGCTGTTTTAATTTCTCAACTTTATAAATCTTTCACGGCAGACCCCAGTAGAAGACAACAATGCAGCAATGTCTGTTTTGAAAATCAAAAAAATAATTGGGATTTACACACACACACACACACACACACACACATATATATATATATATATAGATATAGCGTGACCTAGGGGGGAAAGCATCCATTTTACAATCCCAATGCACCTGGTTCGAATCCCACCATGTCCTGTTTGGCAGACACAGGATGTTATCGGTGGGATCGCTTTTCCATGTATGGAAAGTAATGGCAGCCTACTATAATGCACACCTGCCAGGAAACTTATAACAGCCAAACAGGTGGCGGTTGTAAGAAGCGATATTCTTCAAACGACATACTACTAACTTTTTAGATTTCCAATTTTTTTTTTGGTGTGACTATTTTATCTATTAAATATTTCTATGTTTAATTTTTAGACTTTGTTATAAAAAAATTTTTGTGTGACTATTATTAATTTCCATTTACCATTATTTGTCTTTGCAAACAGGAAAAATTATTTTGTTTCGGGTAATTTTCCTTTGTTAAATTTTTAATATTTGCCATCAGATAAAACTGTTTTCTCAAGTGTAAATTTTCATGGTTAAATTTCTCCAGTTTATCAGTTTAAAAAATCTGTAGTATTTAGTATAACTGTACTGGTATAATCTTTCAGATCTATGCACCTGCTGAAGATAATATTATTAATGTCAATGCCAGTGTGAATTGTCATGTCACTCTGACACGTGAACCACATCATGACAGCCAGACACATCAAGTCACGGTTGAAGGTTGGTCATTTTCAATTATTAAAGTATTTGTTGATACCAGAACTTATCAACTATAAGCAATTACATAAACTGCAGATTATACATAATACTATATTGGCCCTAATGTAGAATGACCGTACAGGGGGATTCAGTGGTCTGGAGGTAAGGTGACTGCCTCGGGTACCGGAGGTTGCATGTTCGATTCATGGTGGAGACCGTGATTTTTTTCACGTGGGTCTTCTGGTAAAAATTCCCCTGATCTCTGTGTAGTGAGATCAGACTCTCGTGTTCAGTGTCACGCATGTTAACAATTTTTTGACAGTTGGAAATCGAAAAGAGTAGGCTTAACGGCCGCTGCTTAGATAATATTCAAGTTATTGGTACCTTTCCCCTGATGGTTTGTTAAGAGCAGCTATAGATGGTGCCTAACTGGCTGTGGGTATACTTAGCTCTAGTGTTTGAGTCTATTAAGATGGACTTGCACATCAGTTAACCACCCTCCTAGAAACAGGTTGAATACAGACTCTGCAGAGTCTTTTAAACCAGTATAAAGACGTTAAGTTAAGTTAAGTCAATATGTTTCAGCTAACCCTTCTGTAGAAGCTATAATGTACAAGATAAATAAAACAAAAATCTTGACATCACTTGGTAGAAGCCAACCCCATTGGTTGAGAGGCAGGTACTATCATCTAAAGCAGAGGTGGATACATTGAGGTCAGATTTACAGTAGATCAAATTCAAGAATAGCCTGAGAGCTGGCAGATGGAGTTTAATATAGATAATGTATAGTCATCCACATGGGTAGATCCAATATGGAATGTAATTACAGGATAGAAGAGAACAATATTAGGATAGAAAAGGAAAGTGATCTAGGGGTTATAATAGATTATACAGGTAAGGAAAGTGAGAAAGTCCAGGTAACAGTGAAAAAGACAAATATGATATAGAAATATTAATAATGGAAGCAAGAAAGTGGTAGTCAAACCAGTATAAAGCATTAGTTAAGGGGCTCAGTGATCTTGAGGTGAGGTGTTTGCTTCAGGTGCTGAAGGTTGCAGGTTCGAATCAAGGTGGAGTACGAGATTTTTTTCATGTGAATCTTCTTGAAAAAATCCCCTGATCTCTGAATATTGAGATTGAACTCCCATGTTCAGTGTCGAGCGTGTTAAAAATCACTTGGCAGTTAGAAATTGTTAAGAATAGGCTTAACGAGAGCTGTCAGGACAAAATTCAAATTGAAAATCTACCCAAAATTATTTGTACCTTCCCCCAGGCCTAGTAAGCTGCAGAAAGTTAAAATACCTGCCATGGATAGCTAATAGTCTTTGACTATCTGGCAACATTAAACATGCCTGTTTAAATACCAGGATTCCAAGTTAGGCCTAGATTGAAGTACTGTGTTCAGGAGTAGTCTTTATCAAAGAGGTGATATAAACATGCTAGAAAGGATACAAAGAAGAGCGACAAAACTGATAGTGGGATTTCGGAATTATAGTTATGAGGAAACTCAGAAAAATTAGGCCTACAGTGAAGAATTTGAGGTTTAATACATGTTTAAAAAATTATTAAAGGAAAGGATCAATTAAATTATAACAAGTTTTTCAAAGTACAGCCACCTACAAGAACCACAAAGCACAGCTACAAATTGATTAAAGAAAGGTCCAGAAATAGATATTAGGAAATATATTTTAGTTAATTCATTGCATTCAAGAATAGATTGGATGCACATAGTTATTTTTAGATTAGGTGGAGTAGAACAAACTGGTTGTATACAGACTCTGTAGAGTCTTCTAAACTAGTATAAAAAAGTTAAGTTGTTAAGTTATAACTCCTACAGTAACTACTAACATCCATCCGCAGATGTCCATCATCTACTACTGCAGACCATATGTGTTGTGCTGACCCCACCTTTGATGAAGATGAACTCACGCTCCAGGGATGTTCCTTGGGTGGACCTCCTGGCCATGTTTCTTAACAATGAGTGAGCTTTTATTGCTTTTATTTCTTCTTTCTATTCTTGATGATTGTGTTGTTTAAGGAAGTTGTAATTCAGTTTTTAGGAGAGAGATGTGGTTTGCATAATTTGTATCATTTTTGTTTTAATTCAAGTCCACCACAAAGTTAAGAATCTTCAACTCCAATGTTTTTTGCACGGTAAGCCCTCCCCCAGAGGTGTTTGGATGTTGTTGTGTGAAGCAAGGGAGTCTAATGCATTGGAGATTTTCTCTGCGGTCTCTTTTTACCTCGGGGGTACCAGATTGCTGTTGATGTGATCCATCAACTTTCATTTCATTGTAACATGTAACCTGCTCATCTGTGTTTTGCCTTATCTGCATGGATTACAGCATCCTTCACCAGGGACAATCGCCGTATATCGAAACTGTGGAGCTTTTGTATATATTGGTTCCTCAGGGTGATTCCGACCAAACGTCTCATAAGAGAGGCCTGGATCACTCTCAATTTGTCTCCCAGTGATTTTGTTAGTGTCCATGTCTCAGCACTGTAGTACATAGCAGGGTGCACAGTGAAATTGAAGAGAGGGCTTCAAAGGTTCTGGTTTTGGCAACCATCCAGTGCTGTGTTAATGGATGAGAAGGCTGCCCAATCTGCGCGGTGATGTCTTGTCACTTCAGGTTCAGGTTATTCTCCATATTGAGTAGGCGTCCAAGAAAGATGTGCTAGATGATATCCTCTAGCTGCACCCCGCCAAAGAAGACCGGATCACATCTTCTAATCGTACCTCACCAAGACTGGATCACATCCTCTAATCGTACATCACCAAGGAAGACAGGATCACATCTTCTAATCGTACATCACCAAGACTGGATCACATCCTCTAATCGTACATCACCAAGGAAGACAGGATCACATCTTCTAATCGTACCTCACCAAGACTGGATCACATTCTCTAATCGTACCTCACCAAGACTGGATCACATCTTCTAATCGTACCTCACCAAGACTGGATCACATCCTCTAATCGTACCTCACCAAGACTGGATCACATCCTCTAATCGTACCTCACCAAGACAGAATCACATCTTCTAAGTGTACCTCACCAAGACAGGATCACATCTTCTAATCGTACCTCACCAAGACTGGATCACATCTTCTAATCGTACCTCACCAAGACTGGATCACATCTTCTAATTGTACCTCACCAAGACTGGATCACATCTTCTTATCGTACCTCACTAAGGAAGACAGGATCACATCTTCTAATCGTACCTCACTAAGGAAGACATGATCACATCCTCTAATCGTGTCTCACTAAGGAAGACAGGATCACATCTTCTAATCATACCTCACCAAGGAAGCATGGATGGCTTCTTCTAATCGTACCTCACCAAGGAAGACTGGATCACATCCTCTAATCGTACGTCACCAAGAAATACTGGATCTCAAGTGGCGAAATGATTGCACAACACTTTGGTCTTCGAGACATTCATCTCCAGTCCCGCTTTCCTGCCATCACCATCAAGTAGCTGCATCATTTGGTTGACTTCTGCTGTCATTTGCAAATCAAAGATGATTGAGGCGTCTTCCATCAATATGGATGCCAAGGGTGTCCCAGTTGCATATGACTGATTCCAAACATGCGAAGAAGAGATTTGGTGAGATAGGATTCCCCTGACGGACTCTCTTCTGAACTGGTACCACAATTTGACATTAGAAGGAGCAAAATGTGAAAGTGTACTTTATGAAGCCCAACAACTATTAAATTGACATTATGATCCTCTATGACATTAACTTGTCTTCATGAAGTCTTTGGACAATTAACTTGTTTTCATGAAGTCTTTGGACAATTAACTTGTTTTCATGAGGTCTTTGGACAATTAACTTGTCTTCATGAAGTCTTTGGACAATTAACTTGTCTTCATGAGGTCTTTAGACAATTAATTTGTCTTCATGAGGTCTTTAGACAATTAATTTGTCTTCATGAAGTCTTTGGACAATTAACTTGTCTTCATGAAGTCTTTGGACCATAAACTAGATTTTTTGGGCCATTAGGATCATTAACTTGATTTCATTAAGCCTTTGGATAATTATTTTAACTTCATAACCGAGCTTCACACAACGCTTTGTTCATTAACTTGACCTGTTGCAGGTCTTGACTTATTAACTTGACTTTATGCAACCCTTGGTTTACAAATTGACCACATGGAGCTCTTGGACCATAAACTTGATCTCACATAACTCTTGGTGTATTAACTTGACCTCATGTAACCCTTGGTTCATCAACTTGAACTCATGTAACTCTTTTTTCATTAACTTGACCTAATGCAGATATTTAGATCATTAACTTGGCCTCATGTGACTCTTGCTTCATTATCTTGATCTCATGTAATCATTGGCTGATTAACTTGGTCGCATGCAACAATTTTTTCATTAACTTAACATACATAATGTAGTCCATGGTTTATTAACTTGATGTCATGGTACTCTTGGTTCATTAATGATGTTGAACAGCCATTGGACCAGTAACTTTATCTCATGCAGCCCTCTGTTCATTAACTTTACATTACGCAACCCATGGTTTGTTAACTTGAACTATGGCGAGTATTGGGTCATTAACTTGACCTCATGTAGCCATTGGATCATTAACTTGACTTCTTGCAGCCTATTAACCATTATCTTTACCTCATTCAACCATTAGACTATTAACTTTACCTCATTGATTCCTTGGTTCATTAACTTTCACTCATGCAACCCTCTGTTTATTAACTTTACATTATGCAAACCTTGGTTAATTAACTTGATCTTGTGCGACCATTGGGTTATTAACTTGACATTATGCAGTTATTGGACCATTAACTTGACATTATGCAGGAGCGTGTGGCCAAATGGTTTTGAGGCCTGCCAGCTGACAAGCAGGGCAGCGGGTCGAATCCCTGGTATGGGTATGTTGTATTTCTGTTGGCGGTGAAATAAACAAACATAACCAGCACACGACGTGGCGACAGCAGTGACGATGCGGTCTGTAGTCCTCAGCCTTCAAAACCCCTCGACTACCCCAGCAATGGGAAAAATGTTGTGTGACAGTTTTTTTTAATGCAGTCATTGACATAATGCAGTCATTGAACCATTAGCTTGTCATTATGCAGTCATTGAACCATTAACTTGTCATTATGCAGTCATTAAACCATTAACTTGACATTATGCAGTCATTGAACCATTAACTTGTCATTATGCAGTCATGAAACCATTAACTTGTCATTATGCAGTCATTGAACCATTAGCTTGTCATTATGCAGTCATTGAACCATTAACTTGACATTATGCAGTCATTGAACCATTAACTTGACATTATGCAGTCATTGAACCATTAACTTGACATTATGCATCCAGCAGACCATTAACTTGACTTTATATTGCCTTAGGATGTAGGCGTAAGTCTCACTGTAGCAGTCTCTATTTCATATGGTGATATGTTCCCACTAAATGTATCAGGAACTGAATCTGTTACCAGAACCTGATTCTGTTCCAGGTTTGAGGTTGTTGGTGTTAGGCTTGTATGGCTCACCCAGAAGCAGGCAGAGTGCTTGCTGTGTGTTTTAGGAGGGGGAAGTTTGGAACAGGTAAGTGATATGGTCTAGTGACATACATGATGATGATGATTGATAATTTGCTTTTTTGCTCCGAGCAAAGTTTAAGATGGCCACTACAGCAGGCCCCTTAATTACAGGAAGCCTCTATCTGATCATATGAAGTGTCTGTTTCAATATGAATGGTTTGACATATTGAGGTTGCTAGTACCATACACAACCCTTTTTAGTTGTCTATTACAACATACTTGGAAGGTTACAGTGGTCCTACTCTTTTCAACCTGAGTGCCCAATCAATCAATCAATCTATCTATCAATCAATCAATTCCTTTTCAGGTCCCTGTGGAGCCAGGTCTTCAATAAATGCATACCAAATCATCAAATGGGAACCTGTCTATATCTGTTGACACTTATATGGCTTAAAGTTTCTACTGGAAGGGTTAGCCAGCCCAGTTCTACTCTGTCGCCTCTTATGATGTGCCTGGCATGTTACAGTGTTGCTATTTTTTGGTAATACTTGAGCATAGATGGTTATTTTTAAATATTTAGTGGTGAATGTCGTAGAATACTTGTCAGATCTCTATGACATGGATACATGGATAATAAACATTGGAGTAGATAAGAGAACTGTGGCTTTTAAAATGTGGATATATAGATAAGTTTCATCTCATGGAAGGAAAAGAAAACAAATGGGATCTTGGCACACCTGCTGTTGGCACTATTTCATATCTGGTGTCAGCATGCGAGGACCCATCTCGCACACACCTCCCTAACTGGTGTCAGCATGCGAGGACCCATCTCGCACACTCCTCCCTAACTGGTGTCAGCATGCGAGGACCCATCTCGCACACACCTCCCTAACTGGTGTCAGCATGCAGGGACCCATCTCGCACACACCTCCCTAACTGGTGTCAGCATGCGAGGACCCATCTCGCACACTCCTCCCTATCTGGTGTCAGCATGCAGGGACCCATCTCGCACACACTTCCCTATCTGGTGTCAGCATGCGAGGGACCCATCTCGCACACACCTCCCTAACTGGTGTCAGCATGCAGGGACCCATCTCGCACACACCTCCCTATCTGGTGTCAGCATGCGAGGGACCCATCTTGCACACACCTCCCTATCTGGTGTCAGCATGCGAGGGACCCATCTCGCACACACTTTCCTATCTGGTGTCAGCATGTGAGGGACCCATCTCGCACACACTTTCCTCCTATCCCCAAGCAGTGCATGGATAATGTGATGGACTTGCTCAATCAAAATCATGAGACAGCAATTGGCATGAGTTTGTTCTCACAAAGTTTGGTGCTGTGCATCCAAAGCTGTGATTGGTCGTCTGCTGTAGGATTTTTCATGCAGATTCGTTGTGACTGGATTATCGCGTTTTACAGTTTGAGTCCACCTCCTGACAGTACTGACATTCACACAAGCGTCACCATATACTGCAGTCATTCTTCGATGTATGTTGATGGGCATACAATCTTCTGTCGTCACGAATTCAATCATAGAACATTACTTGAACCGAATTTCCATGTAGGCCACCATTTTACTGTGCGCTTGCGTCACAATCCAGACACATGCCACTACATGCCCCAGTAGTCACTTCATGCCACTCCATGCCCCTTTAGCCACTACATGCCCCTATAGCCACTACATGCCCCTATAGCCACTACATGCCCCTATAGCCACTACATGCCCCTATAGCCACTACATGCCCCTATAGCCACTACATGCCCCTATAGCCACTACATGCCCCTATAGCCACTCCATGTCCCTATAGCCACTCCATGCCCCTATAGCCTCCATGCCACTCCATGCCCCTATAGCCACTCCATGCCCCTATGTGCCCCTATAGCCACTCCATGCCCCTATAGCCACTCCATGCCCCTATAGCCACTCCATGCCCCTATGTGCCCCTATAGCCACTCCATGCCGCTATAGCCACGCCATGCCCCTATAGCCACTCCATGCCCCTAAAGCCACTTAATGCCCCTATAGCCAATCCATCCCCCTATAGCCACTCCATGCCCCTATAGCCACTTCATGCCACTCCATGCCCCTATAGCCACTCCATGCCCCTATAGCCACTCCATGCCCCTCCATGCCCCTATAGCCACTCCATGCCCCTATAGCCACTCCATGCCCCTCTAGCCACTCCATGCCCCTCCATGCCCCTATAGCCACTCCATGCCCCTACAGTCACTCCATGCCCCTATAGCCACTCCATGCCACTCCATGCCCCTATAGCCACTCCATGCCCCTATTGCCACTCCATGCCCCTTTAGCCACTCCATGCCCCTATAGCCACTCCATGCCCCTATAGCCACTCCATGCCACTCCATGCCCCTATAGCCACTCCATGCCACTACGTGCCCCTATAGCCACTCCATGCCCCTATAGCCACTCCATGCCCCTATAGCTACTCCATGCCACTACATGCCCCTATAGCCACTCCATGCCCCTATTGCCACTACGTGCCCCTATAGCCACTCCATGCCCCTATAGCCACTCCATGCCCCTATAGCCACTCCATGCCCCTATAGCCACTACATGCCCCTATAGCCACCTCATGCCACTACATGCCCCTATAGCCACTCCATGCCCCTATTGCCACTATGTGCCCCTATAGCCACTACATGCCCCTATAGCCACTCCATGCCCCTATAGCCACTCCATGCCCCTATAGCCACTCCATGCCACTATAGCCACTCCATGTCCCTATAGCCACTCCATGCCCCTATAGCCTCCATGCCACTCCATGCCCCTATAACCACTCCATGCCCCTATGTGCCCCTATAGCCACTCCATGCCCCTATAGCCACTCCATGCCCCTATAGCCACTCCATGCCCCTATGTGCCCCTATAGCCACTCCATGCCGCTATAGCCACGCCATGCCACTACGTGCCCCTATAGCCACTCCATGCCCCTATAGCCACTCCATGCCCCTAAAGCCACTTAATGCCCCTATAGCCAATCCATCCCCCTATAGCCACTCCATGCCCCTATAGCCACTTCATGCCACTCCATGCCCCTATAGCCACTCCATGCCCCTATAGCCACTCCATGCCCCTATAGCCACTCCATGCCCCTATAGCCACTCCATGCCCCTCCATGCCCCTATAGCCACTCCATGCCCCTCCATGCCCCTATAGCCACTCCATGCCCCTACAGTCACTCCATGCCCCTATAGCCACTCCATGCCACTCCATGCCCCTATAGCCACTCCATGCCCCTATTGCCACTCCATGCCCCTTTAGCCACTCCATGCCCCTATAGCCACTCCATGCCCCTATAGCCACTCCATGCCACTCCATGCCCCTATAGCCACTCCATGCCACTACGTGCCCCTATAGCCACTCCATGCCCCTATAGTCACTCCATGCCCCTATAGCCACTCCATGCCACTACATGCCCCTATAGCCACTCCATGCCCCTATTGCCACTACGTGCCCCTATAGCCACTCCATGCCCCTATAGCCACTCCATGCCCCTATAGCCACTACATGCCCCTATAGCCACCTCATGCCACTACATGCCCCTATAGCCACTCCATGCCCCTATTGCCACTATGTGCCCCTATAGCCACTACATGCCCCTATAGCCACTCCATGCCCCTATAGCCACTCCATGCCCCTATAGCCACTCCATGCCACTATAGCCACTACATGCCCCTATAGCCACCTCATGCCCCTATAGCCACCTCATGCCCCTATAGCCACCTCATGCCACTATAGCCACTCCATGCCCCTATAGCCACCTCATGCCCCTATAGCCACCTCATGCCACTATAGCCACCTCATGCCCCTATAGCCACCTCATGCCCCTATAGCCACATCATGCCCCTATAGCCACCTCATGTCCCTATAGCCACTCCATGTCCCTATAGCCACCTCATGCCCCTATAGCCACCTCATGCCACTATAGCCACCTCATGTCACTATAGCCACCTCATGCCCCTATAGCCACCTCATGCCCCTATAGCCACCTCATGCCCCTATAGCCACCTCATGCCCCTATAGCCACTACATGCCCCTATAGCCACCTCATGCCCCTATAGCCACTCCATGCCCCTATAGCCACCTCATGCCCCTATAGCCACCTCATGCCCCTATAGCCACATCATGCCCCTATAGCCACCTCATGCCCTTATAGCCACCTCATGCCCCTATAGCCACTCCATGCCCCTATAGCCACCTCATGCCACTATAGCCACCTCATGCCCCTTTAGCCACTCCATGCCCCTATAACCACTCCATGCCCCTAAAGCCACCTCATGCCCCTATAACCACTACATGCCCATATAACCACTCCATGCCCCTATAGCCACCTCATGCCCCTATAGCCACTCCATGCCCCTATAACCACTCCATGCCCCTATAGCCACTCCATGCCCCTATAACCACTCCATGCCCCTATAACCACTCCATGCCCCTATAGCCACCTCATGCCCCTATAGCCACCTCATGCCCTATAGCCACCACATGCCCCTATAGCCACCTCATGCCCCTATAGCCACCTCATGCCACTATAGCCACCTCATGCCCCTATAGCCACCTCGTGCCACTACATGCCCCTATAGCCACTTCATGCCCCTATAGCCACTCCATGCCCCTATAGCCACTCCATGCCCCTATAGCCACCTCATGCCCCTATAGCGTCACCATCAGAGATTATCCACACGTGGGTGTCAGGTGGCTCTGAGCACTCTTGTCATATTTATAACACTGGAGGTCAAGCATTTCAGATCTCCCTCGTATTATGGCCACACGTTTTTCTTAAATGTTAATAGCAGCAATCATCATCATCATCTTCTTATTATTTTTTCTTTCTTCTTCTTTGTCTTCTTCTTCCTTGTTCTTCCCTTTTCTTCCCCTTCTTCGTTATGCCATAGTTTACAAAAAAAGCTGTGATTTCTGCTCATTTTGGCCCAACATGTCCTATTTCAACTGACATTTTGGGTACTTGGTTTGCCTTCCCACTGCAATACATATTCCCTTAGTCAGATTACATTATTACAGCCTGTTTTCAGGGCCACTGATTGGAGGTGGAAAAGAGTCTTAGTTCTGGTTCACTGACCTTGATGCTTGAGGCCAGCTCTGGCTTCTGTCAGTTCATTCACCATGCTGCATCTTTGGTCCCATACAACAATTTGGAATATTTATAGCTGGTGGTGTCTTTAAGGGCTTCCTTAGCTCAGTCCACTGTCATCCTCCATAAGGTGCTCATTCTCCATTTCATCATCTTCCTCATAGCTTCTATGATTCTTCACCGAATTATCATGTTGGCCTCTTTTCTGTCTGCCCTCTTGGGTTCATAGCTTTGTGTGTCTGGTGATGCAGCCAGGCTTTGTTCTTCTCCTGTGTTCATCCTGAAAGCATCTGGGAGCTAAGACTTTAGTTTAGTTAAGTAAAGTCGAAGAATCAACATCTTTGCACGTGGTTTAACCTATAAGTGCTCTTTTTTTTCCATATTTTTGGAGAATCTCGGCACAATGCACGAACTCCGCAGCACCAGCGAGGATTCCGTAATAGATTGAGTTGATTTTTTACATAATTTTACATTTTGGCCGGGCAGCGGCTGTTATGCCAACTTTTTGCGATTTCTAAATGCAGACGGATTTTTAACGTGCTCGACACTGCACACGGGCATCTGATTTCTTCTTACTAGATATCCAGGTAAATACCAGAAAGTCCATGTGAAAATATCCCGGTCTCCACTGTGCTTTGAACCCACGACCTCCAGCATCCGAGGCCGACATCTTACCTCGATATATGAATACTAAGGTGAAACATACTGATCAAGATCCCCACTTCATGCTGTGTCAAATCAGTCTATCCAAGGAGGTGGGGATCAACACTGTAATCTCCATGGTTGTGAGCTTCCTGAGGAGATTCATATTGCACTACAGCCAGGGAGACCTAGTCCACCTTCTCAGGAGGTAAGAAGAGCCACTGTAACATGTTGCTAATGAAACAGCAACAGAAAAACCGGCCTACAGTGTCTAGAAAAGAGAAGATTTCGATGTGACTTAGTACAGGTTTATAAGATGATCAGAGGAACGGATAAATTAGACTATAACACGTTTTTAAAAATACAACCACCTACAAAAACAAGAGGGCATAGCTACAAATGAACTACAGAAAGTCCAGATTATATATTAGGAAATATTTTGTTAGTCAGAGAGTGGTGAATGCTTGGAATGCATTTCCACAGAAAGTAATGGAAGCAGGGACAATTAATGCATTTAAGAATAGATTGGATTCTCATAGCTGTTTGAGCAAGGTAATGCAAATGAAACTGGTTGTACACAGACTCTGCAGAGTCTTCTAAACCAGTATAAAGACGTTAAGTTTAAGTTTTATTACATGTGAAATGTAACAGGTTATTTCCATGTTACCGAACATTCACGTTCCAAGAAACAATTTAGTAAAATTAATTTTTACATGGATTTTTTATGTTAGGTGCGTTCTTTGCGAAGAAAACCAAAAAAACTAAAACGTTAAATACTTAGTTCTTAGTTGACCTGTACTTCTGCAGGGGCAAATGCCCCTGTGCAGATCCCAGCTCTGGTATGAGCTGGATATAGCCGGGAGAAGGATCTCCTGCTTAGCGGGCTAGGCTTGAGCAGCTTAATACTCCGCTGCGTTGGGTGGTTAACCAATGTGCGAATTAATCTTAATAGACTTAAACACTATAGCAAAGTAGACCCGCAGCCTGTTAGGCGCCATCTATGCTGCTCTAAACAAACCCCAAGGCCTGTGTTATGGCATGTTACATAGTTAGTCGCCTCTTGCGACATGTTCTCAATGAGGGTGCTATTCTTGTTCTTGTGATACATAGACCCCGGCACACCACTAAATACTTTGTTAAATAACTATATTATTGCAGAAATGTATACTGAGAACACACTGATGTAATGAATGGCAGTTGTAGAATATTGTAGCAGACCCACTGTTTGTTTGCCCTTGGCCGTTATTCTAACTTAGAACATTCTCACACTCATCCACATCATCATGACCATACTCAGTAAATGACATATCACACAGCAGGTGGCATATTTATTATATCATACTCATATCATAGAATGAGTAGAGAAATTACAAACACAATATAATACATATCTTAACTAAACATTCTACTATAACGGGAATTGTAAGCATTAGCTATTGATGGAATTCCCAACTATCTAAAAACCCAGTTCTATTGCCTTGCAATTGCATCACACACACATCGCCTTAACCGCGTCCTCAACACACCTTATCAAATACTCTTCCTCACTGAAGTCCCCTCAGGCGGGCGATCTCGACATACTCGTTCACAATGTGTCCTTGCTTACAAACACACTTTCAGATTATCTATTAATGCAAAACTCACACACCTATTTGAGCGACCCTGTTCTATCACTAAACATTCGTCCAACAGTCTATCAATCGCTCCTCTATCTAAGTCGGTGAGTAAAACATACTATCTACATTCAGTCTCTCTCTCACTCTCCTCCATACAGCCTCTCTCTCTCCCTCACTCTCCATCTCTCCTCCAGCCTCCCGAGCTAAACTTTGTCTCGAGTTATATATCCTCAAGCAAGGCCAGAGCTTGACCAATCGATCTCAGGTATGGTCATCTTCAATTCCAATTGGAACGAAACACTTTGCACACCTGTCACTCATTCTCTCGCAGCAAGCCCCGCTGCCAATTTCATCTGTCAATCAATCTCCCCCTACCAAAATCGGTAGGCCAGTGGTCAGTTTCTACCTGTCCACATTCCTTAACCCAACTCTGTTCTCCTTTGCTGAGACGGTGAGTGACCTTGACATGCATTCAGGTAGCTTTAAGCTTTAACATGTTCAGGCATCCTAAACTCCCCTTGCTCTGGCGGGAACTGTTACATTATCTACAAGTTTCACCTGCCAGCACACAATCCACATTACATAAACAGACATATAGATTACAGAGTATAGTATAGAAGGAACGAGGACATAATCTATACCATGTTCAATCATCTGATATGGAATCAAAGAAGAAACTACTTGAAACGAATATGAAACTATCCAACGATGACGTAACTTAACTTATCATCTTTCTACTGATTTAGAAGACTATGCATACTTCTTCTTCTTCCTCTTCATCGTACGCAGTCAGACATCAACCTTAATTTTTTCGAAAAAAGCAGCCGTCATCCTGAGGATGTCGACACTGCCATAGAGCTTGTCTAGTGTTGCCACTGGTGATGGCCACATCTGCTCTCTCTGATCCTCGTATGTCGGGCAGTTTTGCAGCAAATGTTCAGCGGTCATTTTCCCGGTGCCACACGGGCATTCGTCAGTGCCACCTATCTTCAATTTGTTGAATAGGTGGTACCTAAGTCTATTGTGGCCAGTGCGAAGTCTGAAGACAACGACCTGCTCTCTTCGGTTCAACTGGTAATGGGCATCGTTTTTGGTGTAGCCAGTATGTTCGGTTTCCCATTTGGTCATGTATCTAGCTCTAATAAGCCGTTTTGACTCTTCGTATGTCATACTAGTATCGACTCTGCATACAACCAGTTTCATTTACAATTCCTTGCCCTAAAAGCTATGTGCATCCAATAAATTAAACTTGTCTGTCATTGATTGAATAGAAACTGCACAGTGTCACCCTCTTACCGCCCACCCCCACCCACCTTCCTTTCTCAATTCAAAAGCCGATTCCAATATTTTTATATGACTGAAATATTTGAATTGCCTAATTTTAACGTTTGTCAAAAGCTCCCTACCCATGCCTACTCTCGTCAGGACGTCTCTACCCATGCATACTCTCGTCAGAACGTCTCTGCATATGCCTACTCTCGTCAGGACGTCTCTACCCATGCCTACTCTCGTCAGAACGTCTCTACCCATGCCTACTCTCTTCAGAACGTCTCTACCTATGCCTACTCTCGTCAGGACGTCTCTACCCATGCCTACTCTCGTCAGAATGTTTCTACCCATGCCTACTCTCGTCAGGACGTCTCTACCCATGCCTACTCTTGTCAGGACGTCTCTACCCATGCCTACTCGCGTTAGCACGTCTCTACCTATGCATACTCTCGTCAGAACGTCTCTACCTATGTCTACTCTCGTCAGGACGTCTCTACCCATGCATACTGTCGTCAGGATGTCTCTACCCATACCTACTCTCGTCAGCACGTCTCTACACATGCCTACTCTCGTCAGGACGTCTCTACCCATGCCTACTCTCGTCAGAATGTTTCTACCCATGCCTACTCTTGTCAGGACGTCTCTACCCATGCCTACTCTCGTTAGGACGTCTCTACCCATGCCTACTCTCGTCAGAATGTCTCTACCCATGCCTACTCTCGTCAGGACGTCTCTACCCATGCATACTCTCGTCAGAACGTCTCTACCTATGCCTACTCTTGTCAGGACGTCTCTACCCATGCCTACTCTCGTCAGGACGTCTCCACCCATGCCTACTCTCTCGTCAGGACGTCTTTACCTATGCCTACTCTCGTTAAGACGTCTAAACCCATGCCTACTCTCGCCAGGACGTCTCTACTTATGCCTACTCACGTCAGGACGGACGTCTCTACCAATGCCTACTCTCGTCAGGACGTCTCTACCCATGCCTACTCGCGTCAGCACGTCTCTACCCATGCCTACTCTCGTCAGGATATTTCTACCCATACCTACTCTCGTCAGGACGTCTTTACCCATGCCTACTCTCGCCAGAACGTCGACATTTGTTTGTTTCCCTTTCCCACGAAATGCGACACATTCTTCTGTATAACCACATTT
Source organism: Ariolimax columbianus (assembly GCA_036924085.1). NCBI lineage: Eukaryota > Metazoa > Mollusca > Gastropoda > Stylommatophora > Arionidae > Ariolimax > Ariolimax columbianus. The sequence continues at coordinate 10,247,907 of JAVGWX010000019.1, read as the reverse complement.
CGAGGGCCTCTATTTTGTTTTACAATTTGTTTTTGTTCTTTGAGACGCCCATGGCAAGTGCCTTACCATTAACACCCCCCCCCCCCACCTTTCCCCTCCCCAATTGAATGCCATCAATGCAAATAATAAACACTGCAATTGTAGCCCATAAACAGTAGAATCAAATCAATCCAACGAAGATAGCATAGACAATTATTATTATGCTGACAACTGACGGATCACGCAAACGAACATTGATCCGTAGATATCAACATTTTTATGACGTTTCCTGAGACCTGGAAATGATTGAAAGTACTCCTTCCGTGATCAAACAGCTGAGAAACACTATCTGTTCTATGGAGTTCCCCACTGAGCGTGGACAATCACTGACCTAGCCATCCAACGCTTTCTAATTCTTTCCTGTGACATGGGAGCTAATTTAGTACAATTAACACAACAAATTAAATGCCGACACAAACTGCCCGGAGAGCGTGTGTGCGTGTCAACAGCTCTGTTGTTCACTATTGGCGCTAACCCCCAACAGTTTTTCATGCAGTCTCGCCTTCAAACCACAGCCTTTCGATAAATTGTTTTATTTCCGCTACGCCTGGGGCAAAGAACAAAAATAATTAAATATACGATACGGTTTATTCACGATTCCCGCATTCACTGACCCATATACAGTAATTAGAGGGCATTAAAGTTGAAACACGGACAGATTTTATTACGCTTATGCTGAGTTATGTCCCTTTCAATGAAGATTTAGTGGCGAGTTGATACTGTTAGATATAACAAAGCTTTTTGCACGATTATTTCCCCTATCACATCTCGACATCCCCCTTAATGATTACCAGTGTATCTGTCCGTTGGTTCTGGTCTAGTAAAAGTCATTTCATAGCAGGTACTGCCGTCGGGATGGAGTGTTACATATTGTGCGAGATCTTCTGTTTTGTTATATTAACAATCAACATCATTGCATTTCGGGCAGACCTATAGGTGTCCAGTCCCTATCAGTAAATTGCGAAAAGTTTAGATACTCACGTAGTCTCACGGGAGGTAAGACCAGAGTGCCTGCATCCCGAGTTACCGCCATGTCTTGCCACTGATCCAAGGTAACTCGGGATAAGAGTCAGATTGATGACCAGCGCATAACCTCCCTCACTATAATCCTCATACAGCGCACATCACATTATTAAAACAAAACCGTCTGATGTTGTGACCATCATAGCTTCACGATGGGCAATAACTTTTTTTTAAAGACGCTAATGGTTTTCTGTATCTTGCTGTTTATTTTGGCCATATACCAAGACATACCTCCTTGTTGAATACCATACTAAAGAGTAGGAAGGAAGGCACTCGTTCAAGAGGCAGACAACGTTATAGATGGGTGGATTACATATGGAGATGGACTGGGAAAAAAAGCAGAATGCACCATTACGGCAAGCGATAGAATCAATTGGAGAATCATTGCAGCCGATCTTCTATGTGGAGATGACAATTCAACTGAACTGAACTGGTGGTACACACTTCTGATCCGCCCTCTCACGCACCCCTTATGATCCGGCCGCTCAGGTGCACCCTCTGATCCGCCCTCTCAGGCGCTCCCTCTTATGCGCCGTCTCAGGCGCCCCCTCTGGTCCGCCTACTCTGCTGAACTGCGAATGATCTCAAATGTTTGCAATCTATGGATTGCTGGTTTACCAATTGCAGTGTCATTATCCTTGTGGTGGTCGTTGCAAGGCAGCCCTGTCCACTGCTAATGTCCCACCTGCGGGTGGCCATGAGGCCAGGATGTCAGCTCTTTGATTCTACCAAACCCCATTTCTTTGATTCTACCAAACCCCATCTCTTTGATTCTACCAAACCCAATCTCTTTGATTCTACCAAACCCCATTTCTTTGATTCTACCAAACCCCATCTCTTTGATTCTACCAAACCCCATCTCTTTGATTCTACCAAACCCCATCTCTTTTATTCTACCAAACCCCATCTCTTTGATTCTACCAAACCCCATCTCTTTGATTCTACCAAACCCAATCTCTTTGATTCCACTAAACCCCATCTCTTTGATTCTACCAAACCCAATCTCTTTGATTCCACTAAACCCCATCTCTTTGATTCTACCAAACCCAATCTCTTTGATTCTACCAAACCCCATCTCGTTGATTCCACCAAACACCATGTCTTTGATTCCCCCATTTCCCATCTCTTTGATTCCACCAAACCTCATCTCTTTGATTCTCCCAAACCCCATCTCTTTGATCCTCCAAATCCCATCACTTTGATTCCCGCAACCACATCTCTTTTATTCCACCAAACCCCATTTCTTTGATTCCCCCAACCCCATCTCTTTGATCCCCCTAAATCCCATCTCTATTATTCCATTAAACTCCATCTCTTTCATTCCCCCAAACACCATCTCTTTCATTCCTCCAAACCCCATCTCTTTCATTCCCCCAAACCCCATCTCTTTCATTCCCCCAAACCCCATCTCTTTCATTCCCCCAAACCCCATCTCTTTTATTCCCCCAAACCCCATCTGTTTCATTCCCCCAAACCCCATCTCTTTCATTCCTCCAAACCCCACCTCTTTCATTCCTCCAAACCCCATCTCTTTCATTCCCCCAAACCCCATCTCTTTCATTCCCCCAAACCCCATCTCTTTCATTCCTCCAAACCCCATCTCTTTCATTCCCCCAAACCCCATCTCTTTCATTCCCCCAAACCCCATCTCTTTCATTCCCCCAAACCCCATCTCTTTCATTCCTCCAAACCCCATCTCTTTCATTCCCCCAAACCCCATCTCTTTCATTCCCCCAAACCCCATCTCTTTCATTCCCCCAAACCCCATCTCTACGTTTAATTATTACTATTTATGTTTCTTCATGAACAGGTGGCCTTCATATGCAGTGCTCCATGTCTGGTGTTGGCCATGCAAAGAGATAATGCGGTTGTGGCTTTCGACTCCATCTTGGCACAGTAAGCAGTTTCTATCATGTATGCTACGTCATGTTTCTCTGAGGGGACCATGGGGCTTATTACTGGTGAGGGAGGAAGTGAGTCATTGCATCTCTATACATGTCATAAAGGGGGACTACTAAAGAGACTTGTGCTTGACGCTCGTAATCCCATTGGTGTAAAACAAGTCTACAAAAAACAAAACAAAATTGCAAGGGCAGAGACAGTGCTTTGGTTAAAGGAGGTGCCAGTGGTATCCCTTTGGTCCAGCTGGTGTGTGGATACAAAAAAAAGATTGGTCTGTTGCATATTGTACACAAACGACGTCACTACCGTCTGGGCATGATAGTGAATTATGTTTATGCTAGTCACTGGTTGTATTAGCCGGTTCTGCCTGGAATAGTAAAGTAAGTCAAGCAATCCATTCTCCTGACAATCTTTATTCACTCTGAAGTTTGTTCACATCAAGCTCTTCCCCATCACTCCACCCTTCCATCTTTTCCGCCTTTAAACCTGCCCTCATTCATTTCTTCCCCAACCCGTCTATTCCCCATAGATCCCCTTACTTCTTGGTTCAGATTGCTGCACCGGTTGTAGTTTATCATATCAGTATTTGTCAGTAAGCAATATTCTTCATACGCGCATAACTCGTGAAGGGAACGACATATCGACTTTAAATACGTTGCGTTGATCAAAATCTACCATAGGAAGTTCTGCATAAATTAACTGAAATGTTAGCCAGGGTCAGGCACAACATACTGATCAGACATGTTAGTCAGGGTCAGACGCAACATACTGGTCACACATGTTAGTCAGGGTCAGGCACAACATACTGATCAGACATGTTAGTCAGGGTCAGGCAAAATATACTGGCCAAGACCCTCACCTCAGCTTCCTCGCAGCCCTTTCTAGAAATGGGCTGTTTTCATGAGGTGAGGGATCGAGGTAATCCACATAGTAGTGAGCGACACGCAGATGAAACCCTGGTCCACCTTCATCAGCACGTTTGGGATGTGATGAAAGCTACAACAACCTGCCACTTAACGTCCTTTTCAGGGCTCACAAAAGAGTAATCCTACTCATTGTAGGCATTCAACAACAATAATAATAACAACAACAACAACAACACCATCCAGCAGACAGGTGGAACCATGAGGAGGAGGAGGAGGAGGACTAGTGATCTGATACGTAAATGGAGGAAAGGTAACCCAGTCTATATCCATATGTATGTTCTCAAGTAACTTCAGAGCCTAAATTGAAACTATTAAAACGTAGCAGAAATGACAAAAACCACCCGCATGGAAAAATCGTGTTCCTTACTTATCCACAGCATAACGGCACTGAAATCCAACAAGAACTGGCCGAATAGAGGGCAGTCGTGGCGAACATGTCTCACGAGTTCAAGAAAGTAGTGATTCAGTGGATACCATCGCACTTTAGCATCGAGGGGAACGAGACGGCCTACAATCTAGCCAAAGAGGGAGCGACTCTGATACAGGAAGATTACATGGTCAACTATGAGGAAGCAAACGCCATAATAAAAGTGCAGTACATTGTACAGTAGCAGTAGGCAAAGGCAAAGGCCGCCGTCCATCGTAGATGATGATGGCATAATTTATTTTGCTAGTGCTATTTTTAGTAAGGATTAACTGCGCTACTTTGTATCCTCACTCTCTCGTCTCGTGCCGCCCGACCCCAGTGGCAAGTCAATGACAAGACAACTAGGGGGCGACTACGAGATGCAGGGGACTCTGCATCAAGCACCTATGACAAAGACAGTGGCAGTAAGAACACCATGAAGACGACTAATAAATGTCCAGAAAAAACCAAGTTTAAACTACGTCTTCGAACTGGCCAAAAGAATGAGACATCACATGTACGCAAAATTCAAGATAGGCACGACCAGCCTATGTTACTGCGGTCTGGCAGGCAGACATGGCAGCAACACATTCGCCCACCCCCCTCCCATCCTCCCTATCATACAGATCTGAGGAGAAGGATGTGGCTCACATCGACTCCCCTTGAGTGGTATCAAGACCCTGAAAAAGACGGCAGAATTGATTGAAGAATCGGATGTCCCATTCTAAACGAACAATGATCACAGAAACATAAGGCCAAGAATCGATGGGCCAGTGTATCTTCGTTAACTCGCCATACCGTGGACATTCCTGTACTACATGATTACCAGATTGCTCGCTTAGTGTACAGTGGTGAACCAGATAATCGAAGCTTGTATACGTGTTTAATTAGTCTGATTTGCCATGGCCTGAGAGGAAGAATGGTGATTTGTCTCTGCGTCTGACCGGTTCTGCTGTACTCTGACGTCATGCATATATCTTTTTCCCAAAAGTGAAGAGGTTCCGAAGACGGCGATACTGGACCAAAAGGCGTTAAAGATGCACCGGCAATGAGGCCAAAAGTTGGTAAAACATATATATACATCAGATTAATGCGTACACTGGTCGTGTCAATATTCCTCTATGCTTGTGAGACCTTGACAGTTACAGCTGACCTGCAGCGAAGGATACAGGCCTTGGAGATGAGATGTTTCCGAAGACTTTTAAACGTCACGTACAAAGGTCGAGTTACAAATGAGATAGAATTACAACAGCAATATGGCCTTTTGAAGACCTCTTGGTAACTGTCAAAAGAAGGAAACTCGCTTGGTACGGTCACATGTCGAGATCAAATGGTCTTGCAAATACGATCCTCCACGGAAAGGTGCAAGGCAGACGACGAAAAGGCCGTCCCAAAAAGAGGTGGGAGGACAACATAAAAGAATGGACCAATCTCCGACCAGAAGAGGCACAGGCAACGGCCGCTGACAGAGAAGGGTGGCGTGGTATTGTGAGGATGTCTTCACGTGTGCCCTAACGACCTCACCGGTTACGGGATGACCTGACCTGACCTGACCTGACCTGACATACATATACATTTGTCTGTCGTCGATGAGGACCACCAACATCATCATGTGGCATGCTGTATCCTTGAGAATGTCGGTGGGCTTATGACAGATCAAGCCAATGCGAGCATGGAATGTTCTGACACGACTGTCAAACATAATCCGCTGCTGCCTCTGGTATTCCTTCTCCTCTAGACTTCCTGATTGCACGTCTGTCCTGGACTGCCTGAACACGGAGACCCTCGTTGATTGCAACGCCATTTGTGACATCACCCTACCAGGTTGAACCATTTTGAGCCAGGTTTGCCCATGTGTCTATTTGACAACACTTAGAGGACTCATTCAGACGTTCTTGAAGCGCTTTTTATATACGTCCATGTGATCGTTTTCCTTCACCCAGTTAACCAACCATACACCAGCCTGCAGCAAGGTGGCCAGCCAATCTTAATCTGAATTTTTGCAAAGGTGCAAGAAGAGTACCTGGTTTGTTGCTTCTTCATTGTTTATGATATGGTCTTGCCAGCGAATATGCAGTATGCGTCTCTCAGACAAGTCACGTGGAAATGATTTGAATTCCTGGCGGTTTCAGCATAGACAGTCCAGCTCTCACGCGTGAAGAGAAGGGTATGGAGAATTTATGTATAGTAAAACTTCAGCTTAGTCGTTATGATGATTCCTCGACGTTCCCATTGTTGAGCGTATTCGGCCAAAGCAGTTCCGTCATTTGCTAATCTATTACGCAACTCATCATCAATTGTCACTGAACTTCCGAGGGTGCTGGCTAGTCTTGGGACGATGAATCAACGGATGTCTCGAGAAATTAGCATCTGCGGGCAACGACTCCACTGCCTTGTGGAAACCTCGGGAGAGGGTAGGGCTACGGGAGTAAACCCAGAAAGAAAATCCGGAGTGGTAGCACCTATATCGGATGGTTTCAAAATTGCGAACTCATTCTAGCAGCTCCTGCAGCTGAGCTGGTGCCAATTTGTCACGCTTTGTGCGTTACTTTGGATTATACCAGCGAGGCCGAGAGGGGGGTCCTGCAGTTTGGGCAGCCCAGGGTGCCACGCGCATGGTCTGCAAAGACTGAGACGCATATGAACTTCCGAGGTGGACACATTTTTCAACCACTTGTAATTTCTGCGCTCCCCTCCCTCGCTGTAAGCACTGGCTGTTTATACGCTGTGCCCGGTGCTGAGTTGGTGCATGGTGCTGAGTTGGTGCTTGACATCAGTTTTCTTTGTGCTAATGGTCAAGCCAAAGTTGTCTCAAAAAGGGGAGAATCGGTACACACCCTTCTGGACATTCCGTTCTTAACTACTATTTAGTCTGCGCGCATTGAAAAGGTCACCGTCCATGCGGAACATTATATACATATATTGAATAACCAAGTGACCACAGCAGGACAAAAACAAAACGAAACTCGTGGTACGGTCACATGGCCTTAGTCAGGTCCAAGAATAAAGAAAGACATGTGTAAACCTAGTGGCGTAAAGTGGGAATTTGTTATGTACGGTCACTGAGCCATTACCTATAAATGTTTTTATTGATTTTGGATCAGAAGGCGCACCGGAACCCCACAGCAACACGCACATCTCGCTCTACCGGTTGCTGAAGATGTCGTTGTTGGACTGGATCCTGATATACTCACTTTATCTTGCGATGTTAGCTTCTTCATTCTGGCGTATCACTGTTTCACCTGATAATTTCGCTTGGATTGTGGCTTGGCTTCGTTCGTTCTCAATATCCCACTACCATACCCTGAAAGGGCTTAAGTGGCAGAATGTAGTCCAAAAAACTGAATGCGTTGTGTCGTAGTCTACAGCTTGACTGTGATATTTGTACCTTTCGGTCCAACACATCAGACGTCAGCAAGCATTTTTTGAGTACCGGGTTAGCATTCCCTCTTCGATCCCTTCTCCTTAGCCAGTCTGCCCTGCTGCAGCCGGTTATCTAGGATCACCTCGTGGAGGTGTAGAAGGGCCTTGGCAGCTCTGGTTCGATGGCCCTGACGCTAGCAGTCAGCTATGGGTCACTGGCCACTGCAGGTCATGCGCTGTTCAGCATCTTGATCCCACCTGATAATTTCAGAGTTATCATCACACGTACAGCTGTATTTTGTTCCGAGATATTTGTAATGACTTGCATTTTTGATACCGATACAAATATAAATAAGTATCGACCCGTTCGGCAAGGACACAAACAAAAAAGAAATAATTTACGTAACGAACAAAACGTATTTCTCAGAGACAAAAAATAACGCCAATGAGAATATTTAACTAATCTAAAGAAAAATTATGAATACGGATATTGAAATGCAGCTTATCTGGCATGATGGTCGTAATAGCAATGAAAAGATAGGATTGTTAAATGAAATAATGATAATACAGAAATAATGCACACTTAGATTCTTTATGAGAAGAAATTATGATGGAGTCAAAGTTAACGGACGGAGATGGAGATATTAATAAAGATATATGATTGGTTTGGCTTGGCTTCGTTCGTTCTCAATCTCCCGCTACCAAACCCTGACACGGGCCTAAGTATCAGAATGTAGTCCAGATAACGGAATGCGTTGTGTTGTAGTTTACAGCTTGACTGCGATATTTGCACCTTTCGGTCCAACACATCCGACTTCAGCAAGCATTTTTTGAGTAACGGGTTACCATTCCCTCTTCAATCCCTTCTCCTTAGCCAGTCTACCCTGTTGCAGCCTGTTATCCAGGATCACCACGTGGAGGTGTAGAAGGGTCTTGGCAGCTCTGGTTCGCTGGCCCTGACGCTAGCAGTCAGCTATAGGTCACTGACCACTGCAGCTCATGCGCTGCTCAGCATCTTGATCCCAGATATATGATTATGGGCAATCTGTGCGCACAAGTAGACGTACAGGAAGTCTGTAACATGCCTTTGAGAGCAAGTCAGCAGCACGCTGGGAAACGTCACAATGTCAGCCAACCTGCAGTGAAGATGCCGATTCAAAGTTACTAAGTTAGCCAAAACTCTCCAGCTCACTGATGAGCATAGGTCCTCAAGAACAAAACGTTACGTCCTCTCAGCTCCGTGATCAGCATAGGTCCTCAACAACAACACCTCACGTCCTCTTGTCAGCTCCCTGATGAGCATAGGTCCTCAACAACAACACGTCACGTCCTCTTGTCAGCTCCCTGATGAGCATAGGTCCTCAACAACAACACGTCACGTCCTCATGTCAGCTCCCTGATCAGCATAGGTCCTCACCAACAACACGTCGTCAAGCCGTCCTGCCTAGTACCACCCGTTCCAACTCCACATTTGTCTTTTCCCATTTAAGTCTGAAGCCTGTTTCACCGCGTATCCCCCTCCCCACGCCCTTCCCCTCTGTGTTTCTATATCCCTGATTAAAATGCCGTTAACTTAATGCTGTGTCAAGTCTGCTGAAATCGATAGATCAGTTTCCAATATGACTTACAGAAGGGGCGCATGTTGCTGGTTGCAGTTTCTCATTTTTTGTGTGTGTTAAATGTCATTCCATTGACTTTACATTTTAATATCCGGAGGGGAGGCAATCGTCAGGAAATAGCTGCCTTTAGTTGTCGCCCGTTATTGAACTGTTCTGTTGTGTCCTATGTGAAGAGGCTTAGAGTAGGGAAGGGGTGACAGTTATTGCCAGTCCCAGAGTACCACTGCTAGCTATGTGTCAAACAGTTGCAGATACATATTACATAGTGTACAAAATTTCTATGTATATGATTCAGATACTGCGCTGATGTTTCTTGGTCCAACTCTCTTCCTCGTCCTCTGTGGATTCCATATCAGAGCAGTTCTTTATTAATCACCATAGTATTGTCATTCTATACCCATTATCCTTCGTAGACATTTATTAACAAACGACTGAAGTTTTCCTATGTATTGGCTTCGTCGTTCTCCAAGTTTCTGCTCCGTACAGGAGTACTGACTTGACATTGGAATTAAACAAATTTAATTCGGTATTAGTATTTATTTCCCTGGATGTCCATATATTATTCAGTTTAAGGAAAGTTGTCTTTACTGTTCCAATTCTAGCCCTTTATCTCCACCTATGTGCATCCTGAAGTACCAATGGTGCTGCCCAAATATGACACGGTATTCACTTCTTTCAGTGGCCCAGTTCTTAGCATGGCTGGCTCTTTGCCAAAGATGTTGATTGTAAACATTTTGATATTCTTCATGTTAAAATTTAGTCCCAGTTTTTCTGGATGCTCCCTCACCTTATTTAGTTGTTCGTGCCTCTCACTATGGCTGTGTGACAGCACTACCGAGTCGTCTCCATAGTCCAGATCCTATCACTAATCACAACGACCACTGTAAACCAGTTCTCTTACCTGATGTAGACATCTTCATAATCCAGTTTATCCCCACCAGGAACAAACTGTCGGTCAGTACTCCTTCATATACCACTCTATAACAGTGTTTTCGTACATATTCTGTATGTGCGATATTAACTTCTCAAATAATATAAAACCATCATGGAAGAAAATATAAATAAACCAAGACGCGATGGGAGATAACATGATACCCATTTAATGCAACAGTCTACAGATGCAGCCTTCTAGCAAACGTCTACAGATGCGGCCTTCCAGCAAACGTCTACAGATGCAGCCTTCTAGCAACATTCTATAGATGCGGCCTTCCAGCAAACGTCTACAGATGCAGCCTTCCAGCAAACGTCTACAGATGCAGCCTTCTAGCAAACGTCTACAGATGCAGCCTTCTAGCAAACGTCTACAGATGCAGCCTTCTAGCAAACGTCTACAGATGCAGCCTTCTAGCAAACGTCTACAGATGCAGCCTTCTAGCAAACGTCTACAGATGCAGCCTTCCAGCAAACGTCTACAGATGCAGCCTTCTAGCAAACGTCTACAGATGCAGCCTTCTAGCAAACGTCTACAGATGCAGCCTTCTAGCAAACGTCTACAGATGCAGCCTTCCAGCAAACGTCTACAGATGCAGCCTTCCAGCAAACGTCTACAGATGCAGCCTTCTAGCAAACGTCTACAGATGCAGCCTTCTAGCAAACGTCTACAGATGCAGCCTTCTAGCAAACGTCTACAGATGCAGCCTTCTAGCAAACGTCTACAGATGCAGCCTTCTAGCAAACGTCTACAGATGCAGCCTTCTAGCAAACGTCTACAGATGCAGCCTTCTAGCAAACGTCTACAGATGCAGCCTTCTAGCAAACGTCTACAGATGCAGCCTTCTAGCAAACGTCTACAGATGCAGCCTTCTAGCAAACGTCTACAGATGCAGCCTTCTAGCAAACGTCTACAGATGCAGCCTTCTAGCAAACGTCTACAGATGCAGCCTTCTAGCAAACGTCTACAGATGCAGCCTTCTAGCAAACGTCTACAGATGCAGCCTTCTAGCAAACGTCTACAGATGCAGCCTTCTAGCAAACATCTACAGATGCAGCCTTCTAGCAAACGTCTACAGATGCAGCCTTCTAGCAAACGTCTACAGATGCAGCCTTCCAGCAAACGTCTACAGATGCAGCCTTCCAGCAAACGTCTACAGATGCAGCCTTCCAGCAAACGTCTACAGATGCAGCCTTCTAGCAAACGTCTACAGATGCAGCCTTCTAGCAAACGTCTACAGATGCAGCCTTCCAGCAAACGTCTACAGATACAGCCTTCTAGCAAACGTCTACAGATGCAGCCTTCCAGCAAACGTCTACAGATGCAGCCTTCTATAACAGTATCATTTTTTAATCTTTTATGTGTCCCTATCGCCTTCTGGTGTAATGATCTTTTCTCTCATGCTGTTTTTGGTTTCTTTGTGTATTGTCCATTGTCCCCGACGAAGACGTGCTGATAGTAACGTATGTGTCCTTCTTGTTTTTGTCCCACTCACAATTGGAGGTATTTAGAACGGTCCATTAAAAACACGAGGGACCCAGTGGTCTCGAGGTAAGGTGTTCGCCTCGGGTGCTGGAGATCGCGGGTTGAAATGACGACGGAGACCAATATTTTTTCACGTGGATCATCCGGTAAATATTTCCCTTGATCTCTGAGAAGTGAGATCAGATATCCGTGTGCAGTTGCGCGCACGTTAAAAATACCTTAGCAGTTGGAAATTGAAAAGGCCGCTGTTCGAGCAAAAATTCAAATTAGAAATCTGCTCAAATTATTCAAGGAATATTCGCCCCACAGGGAATATGTCGTAAAAAGGGAATAACTTCAGGTCTTGGTTATGGGGTTAACGGAGCGGCTTAGATGGCGCCTGGCAGGCTGCGGGTCTACCGTGCTCTAATTTACTCTTCCACCTCCACCAGTCTAGAAAATAGGCGATCGTATATTCCAGTGGCTAACATATGTTGGGATTGACCTGGCAAGTCGCCAGTGGATTTTCACCTGCCCAAAAATATGAAACACAGGAGGTCACACCTCCCCACGATGTCTAACGACATAAGTGGACTGAATATAGATGGATTAAAGACACATTTATTTTAGGCAAATAAATTTTTGTCTCTAAAACCTGTATTCTTATGTGTTATATGTGGCTATCTGTCTGACAGACGTGTTGAGAGTCTCAGACTGATGAAGGAGTTTGGTCACTTGATAATTCAACCGAGCAGCCTCAATCAGGTAGGGTTATCTTTTCTGTCTACTGTCTTCATGAATGTGCTACGTACATTAGTTTTGACTTTCTGATGTAATTCACAGGCAGTGACCACAACCCGAAAATGCTAACTCCACGTCTCTGAAATGATTTATTTAAAAAAAGGTGTCCCAGGTAACAAGAAGAGACAAGATCTACAACCAGGCAATACGACAAGATCTCGAAACCCAGCTCTTGCAGGCTCGAGTAGGGCAATCTCAACTTCGGTGGCTTGGCATGTTTGGTTTGGCCATTTTTGGTTTGGCTATGTTTGGTTTGGCGATGTTTGGTTTGGCCATGTCTGGTTTGGCCATGTTTGGTTTGACCATGTTTGGTTTGATCATGTTTGATTTGACCATGTTTGGTTTGGTCATGTTTGGTTTGGCCATGTTTGGTTTGGCTATGTTTGGTTTGGCCATGTTTGGTTTGGTCATGTTTGGTTTGGCCATGTTTAGTTTGACCATGTTTGGTTTGACCATGTTTGGTTTGGTCATGTTTGGTTTGGCCATATTTGATTTGACCATATTTAGTTTGGCCATGTTTGGTTTGGCCATGTTTGGTTTGGCCATGTTTGGTTTGGCCATGTTTGGTTTGGCCATGTTTGGTTTGGTCATGTTTGGTTTGGCCATGTTTGGTTTGGCCATGTTTGGTTTGGCCATGTTTGGTTTGACCATGTTTGGTTTGACCATGTTTGCTGAATGAAAAAAAGATCAGCAACCATAGGAGTCAGGCAGAGCAAAGAGCCAGGGATCGAGACCCACAAGACGACCCAAAGTTTGCTGGGACGGCAATATAAAAGTCTCTAAGAGACTGAGGAATAGACCAGAACCAATAAGAAGACATCAAACATAATAGTCTGGGACACCTCATCGCCTCAAAAACGTAGAAGAGGAGTGACTAAGTCAGTCATTTTTGTTGTTTTTTTGTTTGCGTTCGCCTTATTTCTCTAATCTCCAAGGCAGTGTGCGTTTCACTGTTGTTTTTATTTTGCGCCTGTCGGCCCAGTGCATCCGACTGCAGCATGCATTTTTATGTAAGGGCCTGCTTCCTCCTGCATTTTCTAAGGGTTTGCGTCCCCGGGGTCACGGCCGGTGCTGTGATGGAGATCAAACCCAGCATCTTTGGTTTGTGAGCCGTGTCACTTAACCGCTGACCCACGCCGTCCCCAGTCAGCCAGCTCTTTCTTCTGCCGTTGCCTTTTTGTGTGTGGTACTTTGAGTCGTGATGCGCGTGTTGACAGGAATAGTTCCACTGCAACGTTCAAAGCATATTGTGAAAGGTGACTTCTTTCTTCTTTGCGTTCAGGATCTTTTGGTCATGCTATATCTGCAGGCCAGTCGCCATGATGAAGTCTGTAGTCTTCACCAGGTCGGGGCGGCTGCCCCACAGCTTTTGTCTCAGCTCCGCACCCTCTGGCCAGATCTGGCATCTCACTTCCCTATAGATTGGACATTCCTGTAGAATATGCTCAGGGTTCTGGCATCCTGTTCCACATGGGCACTCATCAGTGTGTGAGATCTTCAGTCGGTATAGATGTTCTAGTAGTCTGCAGTGTCCAGTTCTCAGGCGAAATAAATTAGTTGAAAGGTGACTATAGCGGGTTATGCATGGGACTATCAATCTCATGATGTAAAGCTAAAGAGAAGCTCAAAACAAGAGTCAGGTTAATCACAGGAACTCGTCTGGGTACTTGCGTCTTAATTCACCCCAAGAAAAAGAAATATATATTTTTAGCTCCGAATATTTGAGGTAGTGACGTCACATAAAATTTCACTTTTGAACTGTTTGGTGTGTCCAACAATCTGCGAGAATAGACTAGACTTTGTCAACGTCGGCCCATAATAAGGAGAGCAGCATCCAGTTTCTACGCCAGCTTGGCATTATTCATGATGTCAGACAATGTTATTTAAACCTAATCCTAATCATAACTCCAACCGTGACAATTTTCCTTCGCAAAACTGAATATAACCCTATTTTCTACACTTCTATCTTTATCTAAGTCTTATCTTATTTTTTAAAAATTAAATTATTTCGACCTGTCCTCCCCTTAATCCGAAATGTCCCGTTACGTACGATGGGAACTAATGGACATTTGTTTGGGGTGAATTAAAACGCAAGTACCGTCGTCTGACGGCGTAATTGTCACAGAGGTGATCACAAAAAGATGCCGCATTTTATGACATGCATGGACGGTTACAGAAGACACACACCATTCTCATCTCCCCCGTCATCACTCCGCTATATGAGTGTTAAATAACAGT